>VWZT01005057.1:43912-116549 GCA_013397055.1 Pachycephala philippinensis
TTATTTATTTATAGCATAGTTTTTCTGTTTCCCAGTGCTTTGCCTTATATTTTGTTCCAATTGGGCAACTGGAACATCTTCAGCCTCCCACTGCACCTCATTAAAATGGAACATTTCCATGAAACACTTTCCCAAATTCAACTTTGCCGGAATGTTTTTAGGAACCTTTTCAGAGATCTTTTAAGAAACTTTAATCTTCTTGGGAAAATACTGGGATTTCTGACAGAACTCCAGGTTGTGCCTATTTCTCCTGCCTTTTTAACTGGGGAGTGGCTTGTTCTGCCCTCGGGGTTTGGGAAATCATTGGCCAATGGATCAATGTGTGGGGGGTGTCCTCAGGCACAGAGCAGGAGAAGGATTTGGATCCTCTGCTGTTTTCCCTGTGGTATCCGTGTTGCCACCTGTGAGGATCATTGTCTGGAGCCCCATTTGGGGGGCTGTGTGTCCCCTCCCCTGGCAGAGGTTCCTGGAGCCAGCGGGTCTCCCTGCTCTGGCCAGAGGAGGCCCTTTAGTGGGGAATTAGTTTCCTTTTATCCTTATTCTTGCTCGCTTTAAAAACAAACCCCAAAGCGAATAAAAAACCAGAAACAGAAATAAAGCAAACAGAAAACCTTGAAGAAGTTTCTTCCAAGGGTAATTTTAGACTAACAACCTCTGGTTGTGTATCTATTTCTCATGATCTTCCTCATTTATTATTTCTCCCATTTCTAATGTGGAGAAAACCATATTTCAGTTAGATCCTTTTGCCTTTCCAAAATTATATTATTTATAGTCCACTTGATGTCATACTTGCTTTTAATGTGCATCGTTATAAACAATTTGCAATGGAAATAATCCACATTGTGCACATTTGGGGAAAAGCTTTTGAATATCCACGTGTACACGTGATGCTGAAGTGGGATGTGCTTGGGGACAGTGTCAATGAGAGGTGCCACAGTTCATGATATTGTTTGTGTATTTTGTTGTCCTGTGAAGCCAGCGTTTCCTGCCCTCTCTGTACCTACAGCAGATTCATCCCTAAACGCTGCCAGTCTTAAACACAATGAATTTCCTTACAGTCTGCACAAGGGACATTATTAAAAATCCGGGATGAGCCCAGGGACACTGGGGGAGCCCCACGCTGAGCTGTGATTGCAGTCAGGTCACTTTGCCAGCTGCCTGCAACCGCTGGATGTGAGACATTCCCTCACTGCTTCTGCAGGGAAATAATTTGCACCCTCGGTGATGTTGTTGATCTTGAATGATCTGAGGTAAAACAACAGAAGTGAGGACGGGTCTGGAGTTAATTGCTGTCGTGGTCTGAGGGACTTCAAAGGGATGATTTTAGCAGAAGCCTCATTAAATGGGTTGGATGTTTTGCTGTGCTGAACAGGTGGCTGGAGAGCTCCAAGGGGAAGTGTTTGAAGATGGGAAGCACCTCTGGGATTCTCTGTGCCCATGGAGCCGCCAGGGCAGGGAGGAGCTCCAGCTCCAGAGACTCCCAAGGTGGGCCAAGGGCTGGACATGTGTCAGGGGAGGAATTTGGGAGCCACAGAGCCCAGGTCACCCCAGTGGGGTCCCCATCCTGAGCAGGAGCTGTTTCTTTGGAGCCTTGGCTCGTGGGATTGATGCTGTGGAAGCCACATGGGACCTGTGTGGCCTCAGGAGGGTGGCTGTGCCCGTGGCCAGGACTCTGGATGCAGTGGCAGCCTTCCTTCCCTGCACCAGGGATCTGCACCTGCCTCTTACACAGCTTTTACAGAGCAAAAACTCACTGAGGAGCAGAGAAATCCTCCATAAAATAAAATAAAGTAATATTCTAGAAGAAAGATATACAATATTCTGAATATGTGTGTATATATATATATATATGCACACTAAATATTTGTTCTGTTTTCTTTCTTTGCAGCAGAACCGTTAAATTAATCAATTATGGTTCTGGCAGTGAACTGAGGGGATTTCAACTGAAAGTACAGAAACTAAAGTGGTAGTGATTTAACTCATCCCTGTATACCTTGGTATTTAAAATGTGATTTATGCCTGATAGATGAGCTGATATTTTGTATATCTTCATATATATATCAATAGTGCACGAGGGACTTTATTTCCTCAATTTTCATAGAGTCATGGAATGGTTTGGGTTGAAAGCGACCTCAAAGACCACCTTGTTCCATCCTCTGCCATGGGCAGGGACAGCTCCCACTATCCCAGGGTGCTCCAAGCCCCATCCAGCCTGGCCTTGGACACTTCCAGGGATGGGGCAGACAAAGCTGCTCTGGGCAAGGGAATCATGACAAGGGAATTCAGATTTTCCCTATCTCTGCTTCCATAGGGATGCTCCCTAATCCCGCAGATGCAAAATTGAGGAGTAAAAGGTTTGAGCTCGACTCAGCCTGCTGAACATTCACGACGAGAAGAACCCACTGCACAAATCAGTTGTTTGCCCTTGGGAATCCATTTACCAGAAGCACCCAAAAACTGCTTCCCTTTAAGTTTAAACCCCAGCAAACAAACACCAGAGAAATCCAAACCACATCAGGCATTTGGGATGCCATTCTTAAGGAAGCAGCAGCACCAGAAGGGCTGAGGAACCTTTAAAGCACTGCTGGGTTTTCATGGAAAATGGATACAAGTTCAGAGATAATTTATAAAAGAGCGTAGGAGCTCTGTAGTTTCTGCAAACCAGTGGAAATTAATAAAACCCAAGGCTGGCTATTAGATAAACCCGAGCAGACAAAGTGTGTGTAACTACCCGTAGAGGGACTGACATGATGAATGATGATGGATCCAAACCCATCTGAAGTTCTTTAGGAATAATAGCAACATAAAGTCATTTCTATGGGGTACCTAAACGTGCCTGAAACAACAGTATATTGAAGGTTGCATATTATGCTAAGAATGACAAGTATTTATGATTGGAAGGTGTCTGGGCTGGGATTATCAGTTTTTGTAAACCTTTTCTCGCTTCTTTAATCTTTGATTTAAAGACCCATCCAGAGATTTAAAAAAAAAAGGCTGATTCCCAGAATTGTCCCACAGAGATAGCAAATACCCTCTCACCTCATGACAATCAGCAGTGCCTGGTATTACACAGGTGTTTTCCTTCTGGAGGAATGAATGTTTTCCTTGGGGAACAGCTGGGGAGAGGCACCTGAGTATTAGGAAGGAGGGTGGGGAAAAGCTCAGCTCAGTTAAATTAATCTCTGCTCAACTAAACTCCTTCCTAGGACTGAAAGAAAAGTCCTAGGGAAAGTCCTCCTGCATAGTGCCAGTCGTGTCTAGTGAGTTTTATATTAATGCAATTGTAAATGTGGTTGAGTTTGGTGTTTGGGGGTCTTTTAAGTGTTTTTTAAATTTATGGTCACAGCACTTGTGGTTAAACATTGCAGCTGAAGAAAAATACTGGGTGCAAGTGTAGGGAATGGACAGAGGTGTGTGTGATCACGAGGGGCATGCAGTGCAGTTCTGGAATTAAAATGCCCCTTCTGCAGAACTGCTGCCTTCCAGTTGTCTTTGTGCCTCTGCAGTGTTGTTGTCCAGTTCAAACGAGAGCAAGAGATTCTGATGGCAGGTTTCTCCGAGAGTTTGACAAACACAACCTGCATTTGTCTCGGGTTTGGAAGGAGAGAAACTTTTGTGCCGGGCACAGATTGATTTCCACAACCTGAGGGTTTCCAGCTTCCCCTAACCTTTGCTAACACACTGCAGCAATGTGTTCTTTGAGCATGTTGATTCTCTTAGGTCTCTAAGAGCCTTTGAGACAGAGCTAATTTTTTCAGCGTTGACTGTGGCGATTTGTGACTTCAGATGTGAATGTCCCTTTCTCAACCCTGCTCCAGTGACCCACTGCACAGCGAGTGTCTCACATTATAAAGTGCTTATTCACAGAGGGCTCTGACCAAGGCTATCTGGAGGGTGGGAGATGCTTTCCTGGCAATGGGATGTGAACATCGTGGGGCAGATCTTCAGCCGGGATAAAAATCCTGCTCGGTCTCTGCAGCTCAAAGGACGTCTGTTAATTCATGTGGAAAATTCGCGACCCCGGAGAGATCACAAAGTTCAGTGTCCTTGAGCGAGTGCCACGCTTTGCAGTCGAGATCAAAATGTCTTTCTCCCTCGAATTCCCTTGAATTTTGATTTTTCTAAAAGTCCTTTAAATTGTTTTATACTGAAACCTATGGTATTATCCAAGAAAACTTTGAGGAAGGCTCTGTGTGTTCTTCCCTTTCTCTTTTATGAAGTTATTGAATTTCCGCACTGGTAGGAATATGGAGCCCTGAAAGCTCACCTGGATCCTCTGCTCATGGGCTGCGTTCCTCCTGTGCAGAGGTTGAGCTCTGGTGTGGCCATCATCACCACAGCAACCATCCAGGACTTTATCTGGTTGTCCTCGAAGAGCCTCAATCTCTGATTTCCAGTTTAATTACATCAAGAATTTGAGGACAGTCGCTCAGCTGGAGGGTTTTGGAGGGCAGACTGGGAGCTGGTTTGCCTGCCAGAGATGTGCTCTGGGCACTTGTCTCTTGTGTTTTGGTGGCGAATTGAGAGGTGGGATTGCCTTGTGCTGGAGCAAATCCCCCGAGCAGAGGATTTGCAGGCTCCTTGGCATCGGTGCAGTGCAGCCGAGCAGCCTCCAGGCAGTGCAGCTTTCCTCCTCTCCTTCAGAGAGCAGCAAGGTACTTGGAAAAATGAATCATCTCCTGGCACAAAATCTTTCCTCCCTTTCTGCAGGAGTTTTTTGTCTTCTCCTTGGGGCATCAGGCTGCTGATGTTGTGCTTGTTCACCTCTCAAGGCACGGGTCATTTGCCTTGAATTCAAACCAGCAAACCCACAAGGGTGAGGTGCTGTCGAGGGGAGCATTAACCTGGGGACGGAAGGGACCATCAGCATCACTTCACACACTTGGTTACGTAGGAGTTGGGGAGATGTGTAGGAAGCTTTTGCTATTGCCCCCAAATGCCTGTTTTCAGCCAGGGAATGAGCCCTTTGTCCATCATTCAGATGTGTCAGAGGATCTTTATCTTCCTTTTCAACCCCTGGTCCATGCTGGAGGTGATGATAGGCGTGGAGCACAGTCCCAGGAGGGTCCCTCCTCATTAACACCTGGGTTGTTTCTCCCTTAACCCAGCCACCAGGACCCGAGTGCAGCTGTGTTTCACAGCCCTGCCACGTTTGATGGAGTCTGTTATTTGTGTGTGATTCTTTCTTTGTTAATTTTTAAATTTGTAATATATTGCACAAATGCACACAAACACATCTCAGAGACCTCCGCCCTCCCCATCAGCTTCTCCTCATGGCTTCTGCTGGAAGTCAGGCAAAGTTATCTTTACTACTGTGAATTTTATCAACTTGAAATGTAAACAATTAAAAAGAAGTGGTTTCAGGCAGCAAGGCGGCCCTTGAGTGCCGCAGTCAGGTGTTGCATTTATGCACTGAACTTTCAATTTTTTTTTCGCATTATTTTCTTGCACTTGTTGCTTTGTGTGAGTCCATGGAGCAGATGAAATGAACCATTGGGAGGAAATGTGGAAGCTGTTGGTGTACAAAATGCTGTCAAATGGACAGAGGTTTGGTGTTCCCCTGCCCAACCCTTCCAATATTTTTGGTTAATAATGACTTGCCTTATTGCCTTATTATATAAAGCAATCACAGACTTAAAAAGTGGCAGAAAAGCTAAAGTTTGAAAATCTGACTACTCAGTGTGGGAGAAAACTTTGCTCTTGAGAAGGTCTATCACCTTTCCTTTGACTTACAAAGGGTTTCTCTCCAGACATCAGTGTTGGAAAGGTGCTGGGAGCACGGCACAGTCCTGAGCAGCATTTTAGATAATTCCAAGTTTATTGATAAAAAGATTTGTGAGTAGTTATTCATAAGCAATCTACTGCTCTCTGAAGGAGAGAACCTGCTCTCTGCTCCTTACAGGTAGGAGGTTCTGGCTGGGGTGAGACCCAGTCCCTGGTGTGCTCCTCACTGGTGCAGTGGTGCTTCCCCCCATGGTCCTGGGGGTGACAGGGGACATTGCCCCTGCCTCCCCACCAAGTCCCTGGTCTGGATTGGGTCAAGAACCTGAAAGCCAAGACCTGTTCCTAGCAGCAAATCCATCAAATATAAACCCTGGACTTATCTGAGAGCCATTGTGTCATTAACAGAGGGACTTGATGATCTGAGAGGTCTTTTCCAACCGAAGTGGTTCTGTGATTAGCAGGATTCTTAGAGCAATTTTAGCACATAGTTATGCTGTTCCCAAAGGTGACCCCAGAGCAGGTGATCCCCATGGCAATGCTTTCCAGGTCTCTCTCCTTTTCCCAGTAAGAACCCTTCTATCCAAGCTGATGCCAACCCTGCTGCCTCTGCCAGTTCACCTTGTGTGATGCATTTCCCAGTTTGTGCTATTTTGACCTTCTCCAGCAGAAGGTGTGGTAGTCCTTCAGTGAAGGGCTGTGGAAGTGCCCTCGGGTCCTTCTCCCTCAACCAGTGAGTGCCCTGCTTGAAATGCTTCCTTTCCTGTTGCCTGAAGATCAGGATTGCTTTGCTCTGTGCAGCCACATCCCCTGGCCTTAGGAGCAAGAGCTCCTTGCAGTCTTCTGGAGACTCAGGCTTCCTGGATTCCATTAACATTTTGTTAATGAAATAGTGCTTTGTCAAAGAGTCTTGAAAACTTAAAAGGGTATTTAAGCTTCTTCCATGAGTCAATACCATGTAATGTCAACATTACCACGAAGGGATAATTCAGAGATGTCACACAAAGCTTGTGTTATGCCATTTGCAGTCTGGCAAAACAGCTCAGCGTTTATGTTGTTTAATCCATCTTCAGAAATCTTTTGTTCTGAAAAAGTTTGAGATCAATCTTGTCAGTATTTACTGACACAAAGCTGATGTAAGTCACTGTGCTCCTATTGACTTCATCTGAGTTGTAACGATTTACCCCAGGCTCGAATTAAGCCCAAATTAGGCATATGAAGAACTCAATACCAAAACTTTTAAGGACGATGGAGCTGAATGGTGCAGATCTTGGAAATGAGAATGTGGCTGGAAGTAGAGTGAAGGAAACAGTTTGCAATGACCTGGGACAGTACAGACACAAATTGAAGAGACTTAAAGAAAAATAACCTTATCTAAAGCTTTGCATTGATGAAATACTGTATTTCCCCGGCTAGAAGGAAAGAGGAAATACAGAACTGGGGTTCAGATCTGAGTGCTGGCAGTGAGACTGGGGGGCACAGGGACTGAATTCCACAATGCTCGTGGCTGCAGTGTCCTGGGCTTAAGTCACTGTCAAAGCAATTCTGGTCAAGGTACACAAAACCTTGTTTTCCATTCCTCCTCCCTTTCTTTTTTTAGCAATTCTGTAATCATACCCACCACAGATTCTGTAATCATCCTCCTGGACACGGCAGTGATGCTGTTTGTTTTACCTTTGTACTTTTTAATCCTTTGCCATTAAAGCTCTCTGTAATTGATGTATTTGAATGTAGTGAGCACTGGCCTCAGCTTGCTTTGAAGAAAATAGACTGCCTTACTTCATCCTTGGCTGAATCCAAAATGCTTTCCCATGATTATTTCTTGGCTGTGTTAAATCCATTTCCCTTTCAGACTACAGAGATACATGGGGTCAACTCCGCAATATCTGAAGCGATGGGAAGTTCTTTAAAAATTATTCACATATTTTGGTGGCCAAGGTTTAGTATTTCATTCACATGCAGGATTTTTGTTTCCAACCAGGCATCGTGGAAGCAGGCAGCATCCCAGACCTGTGGAGGAGCTCAGCAGGAGGAGAATGAGTGGGGGGAAATATTCCCAATGTCGTGTTGCTGCTGGTGGCTCAGGTATGCCAGGGTAATTTGCAGGTTCTTTGGGAGTAAGGGATACTTTCTGGCTTGATTGCACACAGCAGGAAGAAAAATAGTGTGAGGCTCTTCATTTGTGCTTTTATGCTGTTTTACAGCCCGGGAAACATTCGGGGCATAAATCAATTGCTCTTTCAGCAAAGAGCCACGGAGGCCTTGCAGCCTCCTTGCTGCAGGTGAGGTCAGTGCAAGAGCAACAGGAGTGAGGATAAAGTATGGACAAAAGGAACCATGTTACAAAAGCAGGGTTGGAGACCCTCTGAGAGCAGGTTTGAGCACAGTGTGTGCTCCTTATGGTGTGAAGGGGCCTCAAAATGCCCACCTCTTCTGGAGAGATGCCTTGTCCAAACTGTGCTGTGGCTGTGTACGTGCAGCACAAGCATAGTTTGGCAATTAAATTAAATTTTACCATTATCTCACAGATCTCAGTATACTTGATCAGGTGCTTTAAAGGAATAATTTGCTAAGTAGAAAAATGTGAAAAAACCCCACAAATGTTACATAAGAAGCGGAATCAGGCATAAAGTTTATGATCCATCTTGGCCTGCTGTTGTAACCCAAACGTGGAGGGAGCACAGTGAACCTGAAACACCACAGTCAGCACTGCAGCAAAATGAAGGATGGCAATGGAGGGGATGTTTAAATTGAGGTTAAAAGAAAAACAAACCCAGGGACTTCTAATAAAAAGAAAATAATTGATACAGGGAGTAATGCAAGTGTATCTGTGAAGTGCCATTCAGGCACAGACTGTCCCAAAGGCTTTACAGCTTTTAATAAAAATACAATGTGAATAAGAGGAGGCTGAGAAAGCAGTGCAGGATGATGTGCATTTTAATCTAGTATTTAAAAAAAGAGAAAAGTGGTCCTTGGAGACAACAAAAACTGAAGAACTGTTACAGGTGGGAGAAGCTGTAGAGAGGTGGGATTTGTGTCTGTGGTGTGGATGTTGGAAGGAGGACGAATGTGGCCACAGCAGGTGTGTGATGGCAGTGGGAGCAGGGAGAGAGACCCTGCTAACTCAGGGCACTGGGATTAAACCCCAGAGATGCCACTGGCCTCTCCCAGTAGCAAAGAGGAGATTCCCCTGCAGATGCAGAGTTACTACATCTCATAAAATCATGTGTTACAATGACTGAATCTAAATAATTTTTAAAAATATCAAGTGTCTGTTACAAAGACTCCACAGATACTCTGTAAAACCATTATGCTTCTCTTAATCCTTTTCTGATTTTCTGAACCTCATCAATGATATTAAACATCTGTACCTGAACCTGCATCTCCCCTCATCTCAGTTCTCCATGTAGAAATTCAGAAAACAGAGTTTTCTTCTGTACTTTTCTATATTTCCTGTGTAAGTGGTAAATTCTGGGGCAAGCAGCTCTGAATTACTCTGTATTTAGACAGTGCCCATCCAAGAAGAGCCCTTGTCTTATCTTATCCAGGGGCTACCAGGTCTGACCACAGAACGGGTAATTTCTGAACCAAGCAAAATATTTCCTCTCTGCTGCATTAAATTGGGTAAATGAAAGAAATCAGTGTTTTTGCTACTCCAGCCTGTATTGAATGAGTGTTTATTGTAGTTTCCTTGTTTCAGGCAGTTTGAACAGAAGTCTGTGGTGGTCCAGCTCATTGGAAACTTTTGTGCTCAAACCAGGGGGATGCTGCAGCTGGAGCTAATCCGTGAGTAAGTTTTCTGGAGGCCATTATGTCTCCCAGAGTTTTGAGGCTTTCTCTAAAGAAGGCATTGCTCTGTGTGCGAGGGAGAGAGAAAGAGCATCGCCTCGAGGGTTTCAGTTATCACACTGTCTAAATATCCCTTATTTTTAGTTAGAGTCTTCTGAATATGAGATCCCACTACAGGTAGGTGAAGTGACCTCTTTGGGTTTGAATCTGCTCCTCTCTGGCGGATGCAAAGCTGCAGCTTTGAACAGGAGCCCCCTCCTGCTCTGTGCAAAGCTCTTTGAATTGCCCCTGATAGGCTTCTAAGGCTCCCCGGTTGCGTGTGAGGCACTTTGAAGATGAATGCCCACAATGAGGGAAACATGAAACAAAACTGACTCCCTCATGTCAGAGTGAGCAGCAGATTCCTCAAAGACCTGCAGCACAATGGTGCTCTTTGGTGGGTGAGAGGAAATAGGCTCTGGTTCACCAGCTCGTCAGAGCAGAGCAAAATTGCACAGGGTTGTGCTTTTTGGGTGGTAGAGCAGCAAAAGAAAGGTTTTGGGGGGGCTCCACAGTATTCAAGTCTGGCAAAACTTGTTTCGAGTTGGCTTTGTTGGGTCTTGCTTGATGAAGGGAAATTTATTATTATTAATTTTTCTTTCCCCCAGAAGTTTGCTGTGTGTTCAAGGTGACAGATGTGCCACATCTTCTTGAGGGGGAATATTTTCCTTTGTCTCCATGAAAATCCTCATCCCAGCTCCTTAAACTCTGAGTATCCACCATGATTTTCTGGTACATTTTGGTGGTGACCACCCATAGTCCTGGGAGGTGAAGGGCTCTTGGGGGAGTGGCACAGCTATAGGAAGTTTTTTGTTATTTGTCTTATTCCAAATATTTCTGTAACAGTTGACATGAAAATACCCATTAGAGTCTTTTTCAAAGCTGATGGAACAGTTCCTCTGGCCCCAGGGTGCGATCCAAAAGTTTTCATTAGCATCAGATGGATGAACCCATTTCTTTGAGGGGTTAATGGGCTTGTAATGCAAAAAAACTGAACTGGTATCTCAGGAGAGAGAGACTGGGTGTGGGAGCAGAAGGGAACAGGAAAACAGATTAAAAAACACCGAGAGAGATTTGTTAATAGTGGTTGGAGATATTCTTCTCACCTGTTCTGGGTGACTGTTCAAATGCAGATGTGTGAACTCCTCTAAAGTAAATGAGGAAAAGCAGAACCCTTTGGGCCGTAATTCTTTTCCATATGTGATAGATCCCTCTTCTTTCCAATCAATTAATTGCATCCTAAAAACATCTATTTCTCACCATTGACTTTAAAGGGATTTTAGATGAGTGGCTCAGATATAGCTGTCTACACAGTAAGTGATTAAAGTTGGGTTAGATGAGCTGGCAGACTACACGGGGTTTTTTTCTTCCTTCATGCCAACCCTAAATCAAAAGGCATCTCATCAGAGTATTATAAAATACAGCCTTCAGAGGGAGAGTCTTCTACTTCCATATTCTGGCATCTGAAGGGAGGAGGGAGACTCCCATCAATTTAGAGAGAGGTAAAGATTTCATCTCCCTCTAGAAATCATGGCCATAATGGGAAATTCAGACATTTATGAGATTTGCTTAGCCAAGGCAGAGCTGAGCATGTGGATGTTTCTGTTTGTAGTGTTGCAGCAAAAGCAGAATAAGAGACTATTTTTAGGGGTTATTTTCCATCTTTTTTCCCCTCTTTGATTAAGTTAAGAGCCCAACTTGTACCTGGGGAGGGACAGACACAGTCTGTGTGACCCCATAAAATAAAACGCCTTATGAGCCCTCTCCCTGTGACTGCAAAATGGGGATAAACTGGGAAATAGGGCTGAATTCAGGTGTTTATTGATGGGGAACCTCCCAAAGAAGCATTTACCAGTTCACCAGAGAGGAATTCTCAGAAAAACCTCCTGCAAGTTGTGCCTGGTTTATGTTTAAATTTTAAAACCAGGTGAGGTTATAAGAGAGATGAGCAAGTTACTGGCAATTGGTGAATATTTCCCTTGGATTTCAAAAGTCGGCAAACCTTGAATATACTATAAATACCTTTTACATACCATAAATATCCATATATTTTAAGGCAATGTGAATTCCAAGGACAAGAGAAAGCAGAGCAAGAACTGACTCAGTTTTAAATCAGAAAGGGACACGCATTCGTTTCCTCTAAATGTTAATTTCTCAACATAATGGGTAAAGTATCAAATTATTATTTAAACCTACAAATAAAGTGCAGATCCCTTTTCCCATCTCTAAGTAATGTTCTCCTGCCAAAGGATAGGCATGGCTGTATTTTTTCCTAATGGAATCTGCATATCTTTGCCCTGATAGTCCACTGCCGAATATTGATGGTGCAATAATTGGCTCTTTATTGGTATATTGTGTTTTCTTAGAGATTTTTCGACTTCCTGCAGTAAATCCTTTTTTGAGTTTTGCTCCTTTTATGGTTTGGTGTTTACAAAAGTTGATAATTCTGGTGGAACTGCAGGACTGTGAGTAAGACTCAGGATTTCGATTTGTTGTATGTCGTGTATTGGTGGCTGGTATCTCTCCTTTTATCTTTTTTAGTAGAAGTATCTCAGTTTTTGCTGTCTATATTTAGCAGGAGAACTCAATCTCTGTCCTCTATCTGTTTTCTCCTATTTGTCCCTGGCTTGAAGGGTTGGTGGCACTCAGTGGTGGATAAATGCAAGGAAATCAAATAATGTGTTTCTAATATACCCATTTATCTGCTATCATATTTTATTTTAACTCTTCATGCAACTGTGCAATCATTGCTCCATTGCTATAATTGGATTTCAAAGTATATTTGTGCCATTTAATTGCATCTATAGCTTCTCTATAAGCGTATTCAGAGTAATTAGTAATCTTCTACTTTTTAGTGGAATTATATTTTCTATCAACTGTGCTCATTTTTCTCTTCAATTTCTTCAACACATTTGCACCAGTTTTGCTTTTTACACTGGAATTTCTGGCATAAATAATCATTAAGGGTTTTTTCTTTTCTCTCCCCACTGTGAATGTGAACAGAGCCTAATCCAGCTTTCACTGGAGTCAATGGTAATCTTTTCATTTCCTTCAGTGAAAACTGGATCAAGTTAATAGATTGCAAATTGCATTCAAGGCAAAGTCACATCTTATCATAGAAATGGTTGTGTAGCAACTCCGGGGGTATTGATGGAAGGTGTAAAATTGATTGTTCCCATTTTTTCTCACTGGATATTTTATAGATTCTCTTATCCAACTTTATTAATTTTTTAGCCCATAAGTTATGGCATTGCAATAACATTTAAAAGATTCATTTTAACCTGATTTTCACGACAAATTAAAAACCTTTCCACTTGAAGAATTTTTTAAGTGGGTCTAGAACTTTGCTTTCCAGACCCCAAGTTTGTTATCTGCTCATCTCCATTAGGATGCTTGAAACTGGGAATTTTTAAATTTTAAAAATATTTTGTCTTCATTTTTAATTGCAAACCAAATATTTGACAATTTTTTTTGCCAGCTCTCTCGCTTCAGAGCTGTGTCAGTTCATGGACAGAATTAGTCCTACTGCTGCTGAATATGAAAACCTGCAAGCACTTCCCTCTAAAAGTGTAATTCCAGCAAATTACATTCCCAAGTAGGCAGAAATTTACCATGTTCACTTTTTCCAACATGTCAATTTTGCCACTGTGGGGTGGTAACTATATGTACCAAGTAAGATCTTTATTTTTTTTAAAGAAAATTATTGCAACTGGCTCGTTGAGGAGTTATTTTTCTCTTCTGCACGGCTCCCACTCTGTTGATTAGAGGTTTGTTGCTTTGGTAATGTGCTTCTCCTCCAGGCTGTTAATGATTACAGACACCTCTCTAACCTGTAATTTTGGGGGAAGGTTATTGACAAGGTGAGATGATAACATTTGTAATTGTTTCTATGGCTTAGAAATGTCCTTCATCTTCGCTGGCCAGGTGTCAGGGCTCGGGATTTAGAGTGAAAGTGGAGTTGATGCCCAGGATTAGAGACACTTTCTTGTGCTATTTATTCCCAAATAGAGTGAGTTAGTAGGGTTAGAAAGAACACTGTGAAAGATGGTAAATTGTTATTTAATTCTCAATGAAACATCAATGCAAATGGTGCCTACTCCATCCCCAGCAGAAGGTGACTTTGGTAGGTTGAGGATGGAGCCCTTGGATCTCCAAGGAAAGATGCTCATCCTGGTGTGATTTTAGAGCCTCAGGAACCTTTGTGAGCCGGAGCATCTTCACTTTCAGACAGCAGGATAACATTTATTTGTTCATCCATCCTTTTGGTTGAAAAGAGAGAAATTGAACCATTTGTATTGGAGATTTTGTCATGTTTCCAGCATAGAGAAGAGTTGTTTATGACTCTTAAATGGAAAAAACCCCCTGAACTATGATAATTTCATTACTAATCATTTGAATGGAGCAGCGTGAGCACCCACACACCTGAAATTCCAACCTTAAACCCTGCAGTTCTTTGCATGCTGTGAGTAGATGCCTCACCACTAACAGGAGCCACATTACCACATCACAGGGACACTCCTCATTGGAGGCTGGATTTTTCCAGTGGATGCCTGTGAGCACTTTGCACTGAAATTTTGTCAAAGAATGACTGGTGTTTTGCCACTTTAAAGCCATGGAAACATCACAATGTTCTTTTAGAAATGACTCCAGGAATTAATTGCAAATGACTTATTAATGAAACAAATATTCAGCTGTCACTAGAACCAAACTCCACGATATGCTTAATGATTATTTTTTGAGAAAACACTTTTGTGTTTGTTTGATCTGCCTCGTGTTAACAGCGGTAGGAAAAGAGGGAAGCATTTGGTGTCGGAGTGGAAACTTGAAACTGGCAAAAAGAAGAGGAAAAACATCAGCCAATGACTGGGAAATGGGTGAGAAGCCCAAAGAAACAGCAGATCCCCAACAATTATGTTGGAAAGCTGCTCCCCCAGGCAGGCCTGGTTGGGTAACGAGGGTTAAATCTGGGGACAAAAAGGGGAATCTGGCAGGGAAGGGTTTCACAGCAACATTAATTCAGCCACATTCCCTGTCTGGAAAATGAGCATGAAAGAATTCGCCTCGTATGGGGTGGGTAAATGTTTGCAAACTGCAGAGAGACTCTCAAATGAATGTGAAATATCAGCTGTAGCTCTGCAAATGACAATAAAAATAAATGCTGCTAATTAGGGAACAGGCATTCCTCATGGCTCTGGCATTGGTCTGGGATGCAGCACCAAACTTCCCTGCCCAGAACTGGACCCATGGAGCTTCCTGGGTGCCCACAGGCCACCCAAGGGAGATTTTTCCACAGGCAGCTGGCTGAAGCCATGCGTTTTTCCAAGAGTTCTCTTTTGCAAGGGCCAGATATAAATAGGTAATAAAGCCTTTCCACGGCTGCTGTTTACAAGAGCAGGAACACGGGGCAGGACACGAGCGAGGCAGATCCGCCCGCCTTGGGAACACATCTCAGGTGTCCTTCTGCTGGTGCTGCTAAATTATTTACCACTCAGCAAGTCTGTGCCTGCGTGAGATATTGAGAGGAGGGAATCTGAGGTGAAACCCCATCCGTTTACCCAGAGCTGACACTGGAATATTCATTATCACATTAAATCCAACCGCAGTGAAAATGAAGGCTTCCGTTGATTATGTGCTTGCATAAAAGGCTTCTTTGGTGGCAAGCCCACGTGCCAGCGATCTGAATATAAAATCTAGTAAGTGGAAACCATTTTTTTAATGGTAAATTTGCCTTCTTGGAAGTTATGAGACTTGGCAGGTTTAAATTATATTTTAAACCTGCGGTGGATTATGTGATTTTTCTAACTGGCCGCAAGCAATACGAGATGAGCACACGGCACCCCAATCCCAGCCACAGGCCTGAGCCAGGATTTCCAATGCGAATAAAAAAGAAACGCAGATTTTTTTATGCAGGGAATGGTGCATATTTATCTCAGTGCAGTGTTGGTTTGGCAGGGTTGGTGGGGAGGTCTCCCCTTCCCGAGTGCTGCGTCTGCACTCACCTGCCTTTCCCTGTCCCTCTTCATCCCGAGTTTGCGTGGGAGCAGAGCAAGAGCACAGCTCAGAGAGGGGTTTGAGGAGCCCATTGGATTAATGATTGTGAAAAAGTACAGGAAAATACATGGGATTGGCCAGAAAAGACATGAGGTTTTTTTCTTATCCATCCATCCATCCATCCATCCATCCATCCATCCATCCATCCATCCATCCATCCATCCATCCATCCATCCATCCATCCATCCATCCATCCATCCATCCATCCATCCATCCATCCATCCATCCATCCATCCATCCATCCATCCATCATCCATCCATCCATCCATCCATTCTGCGCTTGCTCCTTCCCTGTCTTTCCCCTCCACGAGGGATCCTGCTGAATTCAAAGACTCTATTAAATCTTTTTCTCTGGGAGGCGGAAGGAAAATGAGAAATGCTGAGATGAAGCAGCACCACATGAGATGAAAGGCCACCTCTGGAGCAGGTTGTCCCACCGGGAAGCAGGAGGGCTGGATGTTCTGGGTCACTCAGGGCTGTAAATGAGCTCCCAGGAAAATTGGCACAGCGAGGGCTGGGTTTGGTGGCCGTGGGCATGTTCAGGGATGTGAGAACAAAACCTATTTCTGTTGGTGCTGAGAACGAGGATTCGCCCACAATTAGTAATTTATTGAAAGGTGTGACTGATTGCATCAGCACAAATAACTTAAAAATAGATAAAAAGCCAACATTCTCCATCCCGTAATACTTACAGAAGGCTCTGATTTGGCAAAGAACAGGTAAGAAACAAGATGACCAGAAAGCAGATTTGCCTGGTCAAAGACGGAGATGGATAAATCTTGATTTGGAGCGTGGTTGCAATGAAACCATCGTCTTCCAGGAAACTGTGGGATTTTTTCTGGGAATGCTGGAGATACTTTATGGCACCTTCTTCCCTTTATGTCTCCTGTTTTCATCTGTAATTGGAAATGTGTTTTGTGAGAGAGAATAAAACAAACATCCAGCAGATACAAAAGCACCAAGAACCTTCAGCTTTGGCTAATCCCTGTAGACAGCAAAGAGAGAAACAAAATGATCTGTGACTATAATTGAGAGGCAAAAAAATCTATGTTTAATAAACATTTCAAGGAAGAATTACATGTGCCACAAATCCCCTTTTATATTGCACTTAAAATCTCCTTACCTGCCCTTTAGTTTTCATGGTTTTCCTTATCTTCAGTGTCACTTAATCATATTCCAACAGGATTTGCTTCCTCGCTGCCCATCTGCTCTTCCTTTCTAGTGCAGCATTAATGCCACAACACCATCCCAGTAGTTCCTTCTATGACACTTTGATGTCAGACACCCGAGGATTCAGGTTTTTTTTTTCATTCAGGTTCAAACAGAAAAGAAAAATACCTGGTTTGGGGGAGTGACAGATGCTGGTTTCAAATGGAAATGTCCAGAGCGGGGCAGGAGATGAAGGGGAGGAGAACACAACTTTGGCTCCTGTTGCTGTGGAATGTTGGGATCCAGTGGTGATCTGTCCAGCTGCTGGCCATGGCACTGCTGCTCCTGGCCCTGGGGAGATGCAGGCACTGCTCTGCTTCAAGTCTGTGCCAAAGAAGGGTCATCCTCTGAGGATATTAACAAAATTAATTAATGAGTGCAGAGGGCAAGGCTGGGTTCACCCCTGAACACCCACCTGGCCTGTGTGGGCTGCCCAGTTGGATCTGTGTCTGCTGAATTGGAGGCACCATTTGGAGAGTCTTCATGTGGTTTATTAATCCCAAAAGCATTAGATTAATAATCTTTGTATTTCTATCTGTCTTATTTGCAGAGTTAAGGAAGGCTTTGTGTATTGTGTCTCACCAGTTTAGGAGCATGATGGTGTGGGAAGGTCTCCTGGAAAGGGGAGAATGTTTTTCTTTAGTGCTGACAGGAACTCTCCCAAAAAAGTCTGCAGTAACAAACTTAAAAAAANCAGATCTGTGGTACAGCTGGAGATGATATTCTCTCTCACACCCCTACCTTTGCTGGGCATTAAACTCTTATGATAATTTATAAAAAACCCTTTTTTAAAGCTATCCAGAGTCTGCAGCGATCAATACTTGAACCTCTATTCTTGAAACATTTTTAAATTAAATATCAAGTTGGGTTTTTTTTCTTATAAGAAAGTGACCAAAGTGCAGTTAATCCAAATTCTGAGGCGTTTGTGCCAGCAGAAGTCACTCTTGATATTTCCAAGTAATATTTGCCTCAGGTCTCACGAGGCAGAGCAGGGGTTGGTCGGTTTCAGGATTCCAAAAATTCCTCAGTATCTGAGTGGGGATCAGGCTCAGAAGATGCTCATTCATGCTCAGTGCTGTAAAGACAAAATACACCAAAAACTGGATGTGCTAAAGCTGTGCCAGAGCTCTGCCCTCCCCTCCTGGAACACGACTCTGGACTCGCTCCTTGCTCAGTCTGGGGTTGCCTGGGCTGGTTTTGGTGGGAACAAACCAAAATGAGGTGGGGCCACCCGAGTCTCACCAAGGAAGGGTGCCCAGGAGGGGACAGGGGACAGAGGGACACCTGGGACAGACCTTGAAGGACAAGGTTATAAAGAAATGGAAGCTTGGAGGAAGATGAAAGTGCTTTCCTTCAGGACACATGACAGTGAGAGGGAAGAAGGCAGCAGAAGCAGTGAAGGAAGCTGAAACCTTGAACAATGAGAGGAAGGGGTTTGTTCCACTTTGATTTGGTCAATGAATTATGTGGTGAAGACAAAAAAGCACAGATTTTCTCAGGGAAGAGGTTTTAAGAGGAAAAATGGGGCAGATTCCTGAGGCAGAGGAGAAACCATCACAAGGTTGGCCATGGGACTAAGACAAGTGAAAGGGTTAGAAAAGGAGACGTGGCTTTAGCAGTGGAAACAGGAACTAGCAAGCAAATAGAAAATTAAAACTACTCTGAGCCACGTGGAAAGCATTGTTTATTGTTATTATTATTATTATTACTGTAATTATTACTATTACTATATTAACTAAAGGCTGACTTGAATCTTATAAACAGCTTCTGTCAGAAAAGGAGAAAACAAGTTTTAAATGTTGACTTTTAATTCCACCCTGTTCATTAAGGACTGTTAGTTCTGTTTTGCTAATATCTTGTAAGTAAACAGAGTGAGAAAATTCAGTGGGATAGAGATGGTAAAGATGATGAACCATTGAAATTTGGTTCCACACTGGGCACATAAGGGAGAAAAGGATGCCAATTAATGCATTACTAAAGGAGAAACACTACTAAGAGTAATAATAATGGTTCTCTATTATTTATGGTTGATTTTAGAAGAGAGAGAGTTCATGTTTGGCCCAGAGCAGTCGACACGAGCGCTGAAAGAAGAGAAAAAACCCTTTAACCAAGCAGAAATTTCAGTCGTGAGCTGTTAAAGGAAGTTGAGTTGAATATTGAGGAAAATTCAAAAAGATAAAAACGACTTCAATTTGGTAGTTCTTCACTGGTTCTGCAGTTTGGCAGCTGTCAACATCTCAAAATATCATCTCACCCAAACTGTTGAAAGAAAGAAACCCTTTGATTTTTCCCTTGAGACTCCCGAGCTGAAAATGGACTCTTTGTAGTCTCAGCCTCATTTCAGACAGTGTGTTTTTTTAAAAACATTCTTGCTGGCAGAAACAACTAATTCATAAATAGACTCTCTGTTAATTAAATAAGTTTTATCGTTTTAACTTGCCTTTTAAAATGAAAAAGAAAGTAAATCTCTAACATTTCCTGCTTTATTGTGAATCTTAAGGGACTAAGCATCACATTTCTTGCATCATTAATAATGCAAATTAGTTTTTGTTTGCGTCTCCTATAAGTTTATAGTTAGAAGTAAATATTTAATGCACAGATCTGGGAAATCAAATCATGGCTAGTGGAAATTTTCCCTTAGAGTTATTGAAAGGTAATGTAAGAAAGATGGGAGGCACTGTGGGTTCTGTTTATTTAACCTTTCTTGCTCTTGCTTTCCTTTCAGTAGAACTCTTTGTGACTTGTCATTAAACACTTCTCTATTCCTGCAGTATCTGTTTTTATTATCTTTACAGTAGCCACAGAATTCAGCTTTTAATACCATTTAAAGGAGAGGTTAAACACATACGTTGCCTACTTAGGGCTATAAGGATTGTAGTTTTGGTCCTGATTATTGGCAGGAAAACCAGGTGATTATTTCTAATAATATCTAAAAATTCGTTGACTTTGTAGCAGTTTTTCTTAGTTTGCTTAATGAAGCAATGGCTAAATCAGATTAAACTTTGCCTAGGGTCTCTACATCATGCACAGAAATGCCTTGGGAGGGTAAAATACACAGACAGAGCAGGCTGAGTTTAGTGTATATATGCCATATTGAGCTTTTTCCCCCATTTTTACACAGTATTCTTGCAAATATTGCACCACCCTCTGTATAAAATGTCTGTAGGAACAAGACTATTGCAGGCAAATTACAGCTGTTTCCCCACCACATCTGGGCTTTCTGCAGCAACTCTTCTTGTGTGTGTGGTGGATAACAAAAAATAATAAGTATCCTGTTATTTTGGGCGTGAAATCTGATAGTGAAAAAGACACCGGGGAGAATTCTTCGGTGATAAAAATTTAAATAGACCCATTTATCAATATGACAGAGATTTGACCTGAAAGTTAAAGTGTTTGGAAGTTAAGTGGGGTTGTGTAAAGAAAGTTGAGGCTGCGCTACAGATAGACCGTGGGGTTTGTAAGTTATTAAATCAAAATAAAAGGTATTGACAAAACAATAAATTGCCTGGATCACCCCATGTAATAGGTTCTGGGAGCACTAAATACATTCTCCATGCTAAAGATGTGTGAAGCTTTTTCCTTTCTCATACTTCTGTTCTTCTCCTTGAAAACATTCACCCTGTGGTTGGTTTTATAACAGACTTGGCACCAAATTGGGCCTGGGGCTGCTTTGCCAGGGAACTGGCTCGGAGCAGGGGTGGGAAGCAGGAGCAGGGGCAGTTCTCTGCTACCAACAGGATTATTGGACTTTGCAGGTGGAGTACGGATCACTCTCTGGGGGATTAAAATAATAATAACAACCGTAATATCTTTACTGGGAGAGATATTTTAATATCTTCTGGGCAGAGAGCACTGCCATGCTCTTTGCTCTCCTCAGCACCATTTCCATGCTGGAAATCTGTGGGATTCAAAGGGGGAGCAGCATCTGTCAGTCCCCTCCAGCAGGGATGCTTTGGGGTGCAGTAAATGCCACCTGCTCATGTCACCCCCTAAACCTTTAGCAATGACCATCATCTTCCCAGGAGAGGGGCTGAGTTTGCTCGTGCAGGGGAAGGAAAATACCTGTGGGACACACTGGGATGGAAAGGTTGGGAATGGGTGGTGGGGCAGCTCTGCACCCCCAGAGCCATCAGCTGGGCCCTGCTTTTTCCCAACTCCACAGGGTTGGGGGTGAGTACCCCCTACCTCTGGCTTCCCTGCCGAGGAGGGAATGAGGCTGGCTCTGTTTGCCTTGAAAATGACACAGATTTGAGACTATTTCCCCTCCTGCAGATTCCTCCGTTGAGAGGAGCATGGAAGACATTACTATTTATAGTGCACAGTACGTGTGCCCAGCGGGACATCCCCGAGCAAACATCCTACCAGTCTGGAGGTGGGATGCTTTCCAGCTCCGTGGCCCCCAGATGCCCTGTCCCCTGTCCCAGGGAGGTGGGAAATCACACGGGGGTCCCACCCATCTCCCCTCATCTCTGCCTTTCCTTCTCTTCTGTTGAGATGAGATGCTCACCCCCTGCTGCGGAGCCGAGCTCAACGCTCGGAGGCAAAACGAGTTTTCAGCACAAATAATGCAAGTTTTAAGGCAGGGAAAAGGCCTCAAAAAATGAAGGTATAAGGGGGTTTCAGATCTGCAGAGTCTGGTTTGGGGATGGGCAGCTCGTGTGTGTGTGGGAAATGAAGATGGAAACTTGGTTTAACTAAAAGGATTTGGGAATTCCAAAGAGATGAGGACCAGCAGAGGGACCTGGGGTCTGTCACTGCCACTCCCTGCCTGACCACCTGGGTGTTCCTGTATGGGTTTGGGATATCAGAACCTCTTCATCTAAGCTTAATTCTTGATATGGAAAAGATAGCTGACAATGGCAATAAAAATAACAGTAAGCAGTTGGAAAGGCCCGGCTCAAATCGTGCTCTGTCAACAGCTTTGCAATCTGTATAAATATGAGAGGAAAGACAAACAGCTCTGATTTCTCTTTAAGAATGTGAGTATCCATTGTCGTAGATTTAAATTAGGATGTTTTACTTGTACTGTATGTAAATTCCTCCTTGGCAAATAACCCATGTCCACTAATGTATGTGTATTTTGGGTCTGTATAGTTTGGGTCTCTGTGAAATACAATGAAATCTGATAGCACACAGAAATACTTGCATGGAATGTCAAATTTTTTGTGTGTGCTTCTCACATATCCATAAAAGAGTTTACACATTTCTAATTACTCATTCAAAAAGAGACTTTACAGCACTTTTAAAAGAGAGCCAATTTTTTCCCTACTGTGTTCTGTTTTTACAGCTTGTGGAAAGCTTATTTAACGAAAGTTTAAGTAATCAGCGAAAGTCATTTCTGAGCAAAGACTGACAGATATGAAGCCTCCTTTCACACTTCATAAGAGGTGGAGAGGGTAGCCATAAAATTTACAGCTGAATAGTACTCTGTTCAGCTTAAGTTATAGAATTATTAGTGTTCCAGGCATGTGAGAGATTTTAGGGAGATGAAGTATTTAAAGAGATTCTCTATGTTTTGTGTAGCTGAGCTCTAAGTGCAATACTAATAACAACCCACCCCTCCAAAGGCAGCGACCTGCACGTCCCTTGGGGCTGATGTTGTGCTAAAAATATGTGTTTGCAGCTAACTGAGCTTCATGATATATTAATAAAACCACAGCAACGTGTTCCCTTTGCAGAGACTCACCTCTGGCTATGAAAGTATGAATTCCCGGGATGTGGAAATGAGCACACGGGGTGTGTGGGTTAGAAAGGTGTGAGGGAGTGACACTGTCAGCATCTCTGTCCCAGCCCCTGCAGCACAGGGACACAGGTTTTGCTGTAGGAGAGACCTGGATACAGAGTGGTGGACAATAAATGACTTCTGCAGATCATGACCAATTGTGTTTAAAAGGGCTGAATAAAGGAGGAAGAGCTGGGCTGTGTTATGAGACTGAGAAATGGGAAATCTCCCTTCCAGCTGATAAAAATTAGCATGGATTTTAGAGGTATTTGTAGGCATTTGAGCGTGAATTGTTCCAAACATCATGAGGTAGCCACATGCTGTAATAACGGGTATTACATACAAATATTTATCATACAATCAGAGAATGGTTTGGGGTAGAAGGAACCCCTAAATATGATCTAGTCCAACCCCCCTGCCGTGAGCAGGAACACCTTTAGCTAGACCAGGTTGCTTAGAGCCCTGTCCGAGATAACCTCAAATGTTTCCAGGGATGGGGCATCTTCCACCTCTCAGAACAACCTGTGCCAGTGTTCTGCCACCTTGGTAAAAAAATTCTTCCTCATGACAACGTTAAGCAAACAAAAGCAATTACTAAAGGCAATTCAATATTACACTTGCTTTCCCATCCTTTCAACCTGTTGGGTTTTTGTTGGTTATTCTTTTTTTTTGTGGTGCTTTAGCTGTACCTGCTTACCCAGGAACAAACAACAGAAAATCTTTCTTAATTCTTTAAAACAAATTGTGTGAGATGGAATCAAGAGTCACTGCAGTCACCTTGAGGTTGGCCAAGAACTGAATTGGGGAGGCCTCTTCCATCCTCACTGCTCAGCCCTGGAGAACACAAGGAGGTGCCCCAGTGTACAGCTGCCATCAGTTCATGGTTTAAATACACATACTGTAAGGTTTATATTTTTTTGATTCTCTTTTATGTGAGCCTAATACAAGCAGCCTCGTAAAGCTCACTCTTGCACCAGATTAAAGCAGTGTCTTGGTAGCATTTATTGGTGGTTCATAAATCGTGGTGGCACTTTGTTACTGTCCGAAAGCTGGTTTTGCTGTTATAGGTTTAAATCATGAAGATGTATGGTTTTATTCCAGGAACAGTTGTAATCCTACAGAAATTATGCTGAGGTATTTTTGGAGGCCTGAAATTGGTGGAAAAGCTGTGTGTATGGAGTGGTGTTGGAAAGCTGGGACATGGGGTACCTTTAGTTGCTGTGTTAACAAGCACTTTAAGTAAATACATGGAATATTGTCCTGTGTCTTTATGCAATTCAGGAAAATCACTCCTCATGCCACTGTCCAAATTCCCAGTGTTTCCCTCCGACATCTACTTCAGCTCAATTTAAGGTTTTCTGGGTGCCGAACACTTTGATTTCAGGTAAAAATCTCAGTTCCAGGGACAGTGCTGGGATCTGTCAGACCTTACAGGTTTCCAGTTTGGGTTGTTAACACCAACAATTCCCAATCCTATTCCCTTGACTCCAAACCGTATTCGGGAGGCGTTCGGTGCTCCTGCATTCAAACAGTTAATTTGCACTATGTTCTGTTAAAGAAAAGGAAAACTGTCACCCTGTCATTTTAGAGTCTGACACTAAGCTTGTCAAAAGAGACAGCTGTTAAACTGAATTACTGTTGACACGCAGAGAAACGGCCCTTGCCAGATGTAAAGGACATCTGCGGCAATGAAGTGGTACAGGGTGGCTTTTAAAATGTGGTCATACTGGTATTTGAATAGAGCTCTATGGCATTAAAACGTGGCCTTGACTCAGACAGTTTAAGGCAGCGAAGCAGAGCCAATGCCAAGCACAAAGAAGTGCTGATCTGTTGCTGTATCCATAACTTAGGCATGAATATGAAAACAGTGCAGTGTCAAAGCTATTAAGCTCTTATCGTGTATCCAGGAGGATGTGGGTTTAAAACACAGTAGGAAATATTTTGTATTTCTGGCTCCTCGGCTGTGCGGGTAGGTGAGGTGGAAATTCATAAGGTGGATTATGCGGGGAATGAATGGAAATAAGTCGTCTTGTCTTCAGCTAACAACTGCTCAGACAAGAATTGCAAAGGGCATTAGGCTTAGGAAGTGAGGCTGGATGTGCCTTGCCAGCGTTCCTGATAACATTCCCAGGATGTGGAGCACGTGGTGGGTGCTGGGGAGGTTCCCCTCTGGAGAGGGGAGCAAATAAAAATGAAAAATCGTTGAACGGAGAGACCTGTAAAATTCTGCTTGTGTATCTTAATGTGCTTTCCACAAAAANCCAAATTAATATTGTAAAAAAATATAGTCATTATGAATATTTTATAATTTAGCAGTTGAACCAACAGTAGGGAATTCTGCACATTATATAAGAGTGCAAGTCTGATTTGCATGTCTTTAGTGTAGGAATAAAGCTGTTTGGGAAAAAAAAGTATCAGTTAAGCAATTTTGCTAAATGTATGAAAAAAGAAATGTTATGAGATGAAGCATGTATTCATTATGAAATGAAATTGATGTTTGAAGCTAAAAAAAATATTCAGGCCAAACATCATTTTGAATATGTTAGCAGATCATATCTTGATTTAGTTGTGTGTTTAGTGATAGCAGAAACCGAAGAGTTTCCATCTGGAGGGAAGAAGGCAAATGGTATTTCTAAATGACACAGGTTAACCTGCTCCTTTCTGCAGGAAAGCAGCACCAACAGCGACAACAGTTTGCTCTAGACAGGAAAAATGATGGAAGAGGTGGGGCTAAGAGGGGTTTTCTTCTTCAAAAGAGGAAATTTTGCTTTCCAGGCACCTGTGTGCCGAAATGCTGATGTCAGGTGAGGTGGACTCATTCCTCTGCAGGGTGGTGGAAAGTCCAAGGTTTGTTGAGGTCTTGGGATGATTTGGGCTGGTGCCCTGCACTGCTCCAAGGGCTTCCCATTCCCATGGAGAACATCCCATTCCCACGGAGAACATCCCTTTCCCACGGAGAACATCCCTTTCCCATGGAGAACATCCCATTCCCGCAGAGAACATTCAGAATCCCAGGCTGCCACTGCCCACCACGGCCGTGCCAAGAGGTGTGAGATCCATGCCCGTGGTCCAGCTGGGAGCCTTCCAGATGGCCGGAGACACGAGTTTAGTGTGTGATTTATGGGGGGCTCTGGCCAGGGCTGCTGCCAAGGCTGAGCCCAGGCCACAGGCGTGTGTGGCCAGCGGTGCTCCCACCACTCCATCTGGCCATGGCTGGCTGGGTCACAGCAGGAGAGGGTGTAACAAGTCCAAATATCGGTGATTTAACATGGCCCAGCCTGAAATCTCATTTATCAGCAGCTGGCAGAGCTCTGCCATGTACTCAGGAGTGTCAGGGTTTAACCTCCGTGGCACAAGGCAGCAGGCACAGAGTGTTTGAGCAGCCTCCAGGAGTCAGAGCATCCTGCTTTGTCCCTGCTGGGAAGCTTTGGAGAGGAGGAGTCAGGATGAACGTGCTCCCATGGGGTCAGAGAACGTGGGTGTGTTTTGGGGTTCAGGATGTTGGGAGAGCTGGTTCCTCCAGAACAACTTTGATGAATAAAGTTTGAATGTATTTTAGGCTGTGGAATGCAAGGAAGCAGGTGGCTGCCCAGCAGGACCATCCCTGGGAGCCCCTGGAGCTTGCAGCCTGGTGAGTGAGGGCAAGACAGATTTAGGAGGAAATTCCTCTACAAAACTCTGGCACAGGCTGCCCAGGGAGGGGGTGGGTGCCCCATCCCTGGAAACATTTAAGGTCAGGTTGCACAGGGCTGTGCTAGGACAGGGATCATCCTCACCCTGCCTAATACAGGAGTTATTTAGGCAAAACCTCCTGTGCATCTCCAGAAGGATGTTTTGTCCTGCAATAAATCCTGAAATCTCCAAGCCCCTTTTCACTGCTCAGTGCTGCAGGTTTCAGCCAGGGCAGACTCACCTATTTCCACAGGTAGAACTCTGCTGTAATGATTAACTTTTTACAAACAAGCACAAAGTGGAACATTTAAATAAACAGGAACAAGCTTATTATTAGATGGCAGGTTTTTCTTTGATAGCTCTTATAATGTCATCGTTAGTTTATTAAAGCTTACCACGAAAAATCTCTTTCTCCTAATCTAAGCTCTTTCATACAGCTTCCCGCTTTGATTGACACCAAAATAAAATAACTAACCTATAAATTATAATGTACGGTTTAAATGATGGATAAATGCATTATTTGTAAGGCATTGCAAGGATCAACATATGCAATTTCTAGAAAATAAAAAATATTTTACGAAGATAATAATAGGGCAGAACTCAGCTCTTTTTGTGAACATTCTCACTGCATACTGGTATTAGGTGATCCTTGAGGTCCCCTCCAACACAAACTATTGTAGGATTCTATGATTATTTTCAGTAATCAAACAGATCTGGGAAAAAAAGTCTGATGTTAACAGCAATTTCAACATCAGCATCATCAGTCCCAGGTGAAAAACCTAAATCATAGAATCACAAAAGGGTTTGAGTTCAAAGGGACCTCAAAGATCACCTCACTGCAACCCTCCTGCCTTGGACAGGGACCTTCCACCAGACCAGGTTGTTCCAAACCCCAAATCCAGCTGGGTCTGAACACTTCCAGGGATGGGCCAACCACAACTTCTCTGGGCACCCTGTGCCAGGGCCTCCCCACCTCTGCATTCTCCTCAGAGACACCCCCAACTTCGTGAGTTCTCAGTAAGTAAATTTCTGTCATTGAAGCCACCCCAAAATCCACGTCTGTAAATACATCCCTACTCACCTCTCTGCTGATGTTGGAAAGGCACCTTTCTCTCCCATCTTTTCCAAACCAAGGAATGAAACTCCCTGAGCTCCCCGTGTTCCCTGGGAGAGGCTCCGTGCCTGGACACGGCGAGCAGGGCTGAGTTAATCCAGCTGGAGATCTGTCCCCAAGCTGGAGTGTCCCCTGCAGCATTGCAGGCACGGGAACCAAGTCATTTACCAGCAGAAAATAATACACAATGCCTCCTTATAATCTGCCCATTCTTTGGGAAAACTGGGATCTCCAGGGAGGGAAGGACTCCTTGCTGCTTTTTGCACACCCCATTTTAAATTGAGGGTTTTAATTCAGCTTTTATGTAGCCTGATAACTGTTCCTTACTGGAAGAAGAACCCTGGATAAATGGAATTTGCTCTGTCAGGGCTCTGCCTTGCTCAGTGAGGCCACCTCAGAGCGCTGGTGCTCGGTGAGTACCATTAATGGGTTTAAATTTGACTCTGCAAGTCCCAACATGGGAAAATGTGGCTCTTGTCCCCAGAGTTTTGCAGCTTAAAATGAGTTAATAGCACATCTCAGGCTAGATCTGAGTGCATATTATAAATGACTAATTTACTTCTCGAATTTAGCATTTCTCCTGCTTAGATTGTGATTTCTATGAATAATTTCCTGTATCAAGGTATTTTTTTTCTCTCTTTCTTCGTGGTGTGAATTGAAGAAATATTTGGAAGCTGAGGTGGTTGTTACCTTTCTGTGCATAGGAGTTCATGGCATGTTTCTGGCCAACACCTAAAATTCAGTTTCCAAGGCTGGACGTAGCAAAAGGCAGGTTTTGCAGGGACAAAACATGACCAATGGAAATAAATTTCCTCCCAGCACATTGGGAATGCTTCTCAACAATAAAAACCACCAAAGGAACCATGATCTGTGTGGATGTTGTAGCTCTGTGTTCACTCCAAATATGAGGCAACATTTCCCCTGGATTTATGGAGTTTAACACTGCAGGGAGTTTGGGATCTTCACAAACTGTAACCCAGATTTTAGTGGTGCCAAATCTTTTGTGATCCAGGCTCGTTCATGGTGGGAATGGGCTCAAGGTAAGGTCATGAGGAATTATATTGTTCCTTTATTTCCCCTGTGTGGAATTCTCAAAAGCCGGTTGCTGTCTGGGTTGGTAAATCACACTCTGCATAAATATATTGATAAATACCTGATAAATCTTCAGCTAAAGAAGAATCAGAGATGCCCCAAGGAGCAAAATTACTCCTTTTCCATCTTTCTTTGCACGGAGCAGGTTTCTTGTTTCGATGACTTTTTCTTTGAAATACCATCTTTTTGGAAGCCTTGTGAAAAGCCATGTAATACATCCTTAAATATCCTCAGTCCTGTCCCATGTCCATGTTTTAAGATTAATGTGACAGGTACAAACAGCTCTTCCAAACGTCATCTTTTTCTCTTTTTGACCATAAATGTTAATGCACTCTTTCTGCTTTATTTTTTTTTCAGAAATTCTGTTAATTACTCAAAATGAACACATAGCAAATGGAGGTTTTCTCTAAATTAAATGGAAAATTCTTTTTTTTGCATATATTTTCTCATGTAATTAGCTATCATATTTTTAAAGGTAATCTGATTTTCAGCAGAGGAACAGAGTTTTCTTTATTTTTGCTTCATTTATAGAGATTTTTCAAGTTTTATAAAAGATGTAGGTACAGGTAAAGATAAGGAAAGAGGAGGGCAGGTATTGGTGTGCTCACTGAGTAGCTGATTTCAGAAATGGGGGTCCCCTGGGCCTGACTTTCAACCAAATGACCAAAACACTTTGCCTTTTATTTATTTATCCAGCTACTTAACACTTCTTACTGTTTCTCTTAAACGAATTAATTTACCCTACAAAGCACTCCTTGCAATAATCAATGACTCATTACACTGAAAGCCCACAGGAAATACTAATTAAATGAAAAATGTGCAAGAGGAATGTGCAACTTTTGTATTTCTAACGACCCAGATATTCAGTGCTTTCTTTTCTTTCCTGAGTTCTCATAAGTTACAGGAGAGCTTTTTGCCTTCAGCCACAGGGAGCTGAGGTGGCTTAGAGGGTGGTGATATTTCCCAGACATACCAAATCCAGTTCATTTATCATCAATATCCACAGGAAATAATAATCTGTTTATACATCACATTTCTCTGAGCTCTGCGAGGTTCTTGTTATGAATTCCTTCCAGCTGCTTTTCTCATTCCCACAGCAGAATTGCTTGGGAAGGGTTATCCCTTATCCATCACGTACTCCAACAATTATTGACTGATAGCCACTGGTAATTCCAACTCTCCGACAATCTTTGATAAAGATTTTGTGTTGTTATTATGCTCTAAAATGTCTCCTCAGCCATAAAGGCCTTGAACTCCAGGCTGGGTAGTTGACACAGCCACCTTTTTGGGATCTTTGAATAGGAAGAGCTTGATAATATGGAAGATAAAGGTTTTGTAAGGATAGAAATGCTGATAATGAGAGTGGGTTCAAAACTCCTCCTTTCTGCCCCGTAGGAGGGGTTGTGTCCTGCTCTCTTTGGAGAAGGGATGTCTGGGGCAATCGAGGTTTCTTTTATCCTGGTCAATCATTTTTGGACAAAGTAGGTTAAGCAAAGCCATGAAATAAAGCAATCAGAAGAAGGTAAAGAACACCCCCCCAAAACCACCACCAGTACAACAAAAACCCAATAAAAGACAAAAAAAGAGCAGTGGCCAAGCTCCTTTCCTTGAGATCCTTCGCACTGCTGGTTTTGTAGGATACCAGCTTTCTGTTCTGGTTTGTTCCCTTCCACATCACCCCTTGATTTGTTCATCCCTCTAAATTTCTTTACTTTTGTTGTAGATTTATGTTTTCTTGACCATCAGTCCATACCCACATTCAGGTGAATTCAGCTACTGCTGCTCCCATTTAGTTCAAGAGGTGACCCAAGGCCAGCCTGGGGCACTCCCCGTCCTGGAAAGGGTCAAGCCACAAACACCAGAAATAATTATTTTGCTTTTTAAGTAACATGGGAAGAGAGGGAGAATAAGAGAAGAATTAATTCCCTGCTCAGTTTTAAGGCAGCAAGAATTTAAGTCAATTTAGCTCCCTGTGCTAATTAATACTCCCAAAGAGCTTTAAAATGTAACAACAGAGAGGATGAACTATTTAAAGTGTAGGTGACCAAGAGAAATCTGGATGAACACAGCACTGCCTCTACTTTTACTTTTCAGGCAATAAATTGCATTAAAAATGCTGGCAATGCATTGAAGATTTTGGTAAACTTTGCTCTCAGCTCTAAGGAATTGTGTTTCTGTAGGGCTGGAAGGGTAAATCACGGAGAAAAGAGAATTTCAATCCCAAATGGATGAAACTTGAGATAGAAATACCTTTTTAACACCTAACTCTGGGTTTTTAGAGAGAAAACAAATGCTAGTAGTGGTGCACTGAATTTATTTGTTCTGTGGATCCAGAGTTGGATATTTTCCTTGCTCCTTTCTAATTTTATTGAAGGAAAATTATAGAAACCTCTTCAGTGCTTTAGGGGATTGATACAGGTTACATTCCCAGCTTTCAGCCTAGCTTCTCCCTCACCAGCCTTTGGAATTCAGTGGGAGTGATGGATTTCAGGAATTAGGCCCTAAATTCTGATGTCTACCAAACATAAAAGAGGTTGAATTGTGTATATTTTGCCCTCAACCTGCAATATATTCCTTGAAGACAATAGAAAAAAGAAAATCATATAAAATTGTCTCTTTATTTGGAGGTACTTTAATATCAGAGGAGATTTGCTTCCAGCTAAGAAAACATTTGGTACAGAACTAAAAATGTTTGATATGCTGCTGTATCAGATAAAGTTTGTTAGTGCACAGTGGCACAGTGCTGATAATTGAAGAACTCGTAGGATTTTCGGCAGTAAAAGATCCCCAGTGAGTGCTCAGCTCAGTGGGAAAAATTGATGTATAAATCTGCAGTGAGAGCAGAGGAACAGGAGGGGAGCAGCTCTGCTCTCAACCCTGGGAACCCCAAACCACCACCGAAGGACGTTAAAGAGAAATAAAAGGGAGGAGATGATATCTGGGGGCATAAAAGCTGTTTTCAAAGAGTTTTCTTGTTAAATATAATGTTGGACAAGAGCCCATGGAAATTCTCAACTCACTGGAGACTCCTGCTGTCACTTGGCATGATCTGGTCTAGTGGAGGAATCAGCCTCTAGCCCTGCCTGGTCCAGGAATATCTAATTCCATGAGGAGAAATGGTCACTGGAGGTATCAAGAGAGGTGGGAAAAGTCCAGGCAAGAGAACCATGGCCAGAGTTGATGGATAAACTGGTTTTGTGTGATGGGGTGAGGAACATCAACTCGTAAAGAACTGATGGCTAAGATGAAGGTTTGTTGCACCCAGAGTCATCCAGCCCTGGAGGATTCCAGAAGGAATGACCAAGGTGAGCCTGGAAAGAGCCAGAGAGGGAAGAGCAAAGCCTCCAGAGGAATTCACAACAAACTGCAGAGAGCAAAGGCAGTGCCACGGAGGGGGAGGCCGCTCGGGCACCTGTTGTGACAGCTGTGACTAAGCATACAATGACCAGATCAGGGTGAATAATGAGACAATCTGCTCATTTAAGAGTGGATATACAAACCCAGCAGGGACATGAAACTGTTTTGCTTTGTTTTACTGATAATGTGTTATTGGAGTCATGTCTCTGGCTGTGTCCTAGAGTGGGTTCAAAACAATTACTTACATAACACAGGATATATTTAAGTCAAGGAAAAGCAGGGAGGGAGAAATGTGTGTATCTCAATTTCTGGTTAAGAAGCAAAATGAAATTATGTTTATATGAAATAGATTTATTGATTTCCGTTTTTCCGGCACAGGGATCCCCGTCTCAAGGACTGGATCCCCCTTGCAAAACTTGAACTGGAAAGTAATCAATTAATGAGGCTAAGCCCTGTATCCATCTCTTTCCAGCTGCTGGAAATTCCTACCCTAATAACTGCTAATTATTCTAAGAGTAAACTCCTTAAAAATAACTCAATCAATGAGTTCTCCAAAAGTTGGAGTCCATCTCTGGATGCCTCCAGCCTGGTCCATGGTGGCCAGGCAATATTTGGTGCAGCCCCCAAAGTGCCTCTCTCTCGTAGTGCTCTGCTTTAGGAGTGGTCAGGCATCTTCTGGATCAACTTTGGGGTTGATTTGGGGTGGAAAATCCTCTGCTTTCATGAAATTTCATCCATTGGTGAAAGAAAATTGTATTTGCTGCTCACTTACAGAGCAGAGTAAAGTGCAGGACAACGACAAGGAAAACAAAAGGAAAAATTAAACTCCCAAAGCCAAGAAATAGCAGAGTCCAGGGCAGCTGCCCATGCTGCAAACCTGATTCACAAGTAATGGCATTCCATGCAAGAGTGACCACCCCTGCTTTAATTTTCCATTGAAAACCCTATTGAGAAACTTGGAATACAGAGACAAGATTTGTGGAATGTAAATACCTGGTGGGTGCAGCCAACCAGCAAAAAATATCTTTGGAGGGAGCTGGAGCTCAGTCCCTACTGGAGTTCCCCGTGCCTACAGATCATCATGTACAGGGAGTAATTACTGCAGGGTTTGTCAACTAATTTGGTGGAGGGATGAATTCTTTATCTATTAATCAATGTAGGGAAGCATGAAGCACCTATAAACCATTCATCTGACTTTAGCTTCTTGTTTACCTTTAATTAGAGTTGTTCTGATTTGATTGGGAGAAATGGAGGTACCTTGGAATAGAGAGGTGTCAGCTGGAGCATCCTGGACAGCACTTACTGCTGTGGGATCCTCAGGGAAAGGAGTCAAGCAGCTTGGACTTTTATTTCCAAAATGAGCAGCTATAAATTGCTCACAGAGGTAAATAAAAGGAGGGTTACAGTGCCAGCACCTCACCAAAGAGAAGAAAGTTTGTAGCGGCGTGAATTAATTAATTTTTCATTTACACCTGCAGTGGTCACCCCTCTTTCCTCAGTTTCCCCATTCCTTTATTATTATATTTATGTACAAGGAGGATATTTATTAGGAAAGCTTCATTTCTTCACCAATTTCATTATCTATGGTTGAAACAGAGTGAGACCAATGTTTTTTATTACTTTTTTTTTAATCCCTTGCAAAATTGTTTACCTTTTCTTCCCATAACTTCCATAGGGATTATAGGTAAGGCTATAACACCTATACAGAGTTATGGGATGTTTTATAACTGACGTGTAGTGTGTGATGCAGATAAATGCAACTGCAAGCACAGGAAGCCCCAGTGGGTTACTTGCGTTTCATTTCATTTTAGCTTGACTTTAAATCAGTGATGTATTTTTTTTGTTTTAATAAGAGAATTCTTTAAAATGCTTTTATAAAATGAGAAGTCCTGGTTAAGCCTTGGAGTCCCACACACAAGTGTGGAAAACTGCAGCTTCACTAAAAACCGTTGAGTACGTGTGCCATTCCTTGGTGCATGCTTATTATGGTAAATATCGCTCTCTGGGTAGTGCCTAGAAACTGTAATTAATTTCAAATACGCCCTCTTTTTGTCCACGTATGCAGATTTCAAATCTGTGCCTCCGCCGGTTTTGACACCGTGCAATGAAGCATCCGAGCTCTCAGATGTCTGGCTCTCCCGAGTTGTGAAATGAGAAAACAAACAAACCCAACCATTCCAGCCCTGTCAATCTACTTCTCAGTGGACAGATGCCCTGGTGCCAGAAAAGCTTCATCCCATGATCCCACACCTCTTGGCAGTGCCAAAAAGAAGCCGGAGATCTACTGGATGCAAAAGCGCGGCGGTTCCTCACCTCGAAGGAATGGTGTTTGTGGCCACGCTGGAGCTCCTGGGTGAGGCTGTGTGAGGAAATATGTGCAGCTTCTTCTTCTTGCATGAGTAAGTGATTCCTGCTCTCCCAGATAATCCATCTGATCTGCTCCTGGAGCAAGGTGCCTCTGGACAGTGATGGATTAAAGGGTGCTGGTCCAGGTTTGTGCACAGAGGTTTCCGGAATGAGCCGGGTATGTTGGTAGAGTTTGTGGATTGCATTGTTAATTAATTAAATGTCATCGTTAATTATGGTTTTAAATATTTTATTGGGTGCTTATCTGGTGGGAATTGACTGAAGTTTCTAGGAAAATGGGAGAGTCTGGGTTTGAGCACAGCTCTCTGTGCTATCTATGGCCATGTCCCCTCAAAGGCCACCACTGGAGGTCCCAGCCCAGCTGTCCTGTTGGGCACAGGATTTTTTGGAGGGGGGTGAGGCTTCAGTCTGGTCTATCCACGCACTCCTGGGGACATATTGGTGGGCACAGTTCCAACAAAGCCCAGCCTAGCACAGCTGAACCCCCCAAGATACACAAAACCACCCTGGAATTCTTGCAAGGTGGGTTTAAAACCCTGCAGATCCCACTGAATTTATTGTGCTGGCACTGACGGAGCCAATGACCCGCTTTGGTACAGACGAGGTTTTCTTTTTGGCTAACAATTTGTTTTTAGTGCCACATGTGGCATCCCAAGAAGCTGCAGCATTCAGGCCTTTTTAATGAATTCCTATCCCTTGCATATTAGGGAGAATATTTCCACTGCAGCAAACACCATAAACAGTTTCCACACTGGGGTGTGTTATACTGCCACCAGAATTGGTTCTTCTGATGGTTCATTTCTTTTATGCTGAGAATTCAGGACCAATTCAGCTCGGTTTTATGCATCATTAGAGATTTACAATTACTTTGCTATAGTTTCTTTCTGGAAGCCTATCTCTCATGGTTAATGCTATGGGAGTCCTGTTGTGTAGAGGCTGCTATGAGCCACCTTATAGCAATAAAGCATTTGAGAAGGACTTGGAATTATGAGTGGCTAAATTCTCCATGCAGCGCCTGTAATGCTGTTATCCCTTGCTGAGCTTGGGTTGAAACCCTTTTTTTGTCTTCTCCCCAAATTAGAAAAAAAAAAAAAAAGCTGTTTCTTTGAGAGGTTTTGAATCATTTACATGTAATTTTTTTTGTTGAACCGCTGAAGTCGGAAATGAGGAATTGTGCGAATTTCCATTTGGATTTCATGATCCTTAAAATACATTTAGGTTGTATTAGTATATAATGAAAAGAAGGCCTCCTCTTTTTGTTTTGTTTTTTTTTTTTTAATCTCACTTTTAAAAAGTCTAATCATTATTTGGGACTTTATTTTGGTTTTTGTATTTTATGTGTGCTGCTAAAGCCAATAAATTTCACAAGCTCTGCCCTTGCACAATACGCAGTGGATCCACATGTGTTATAATCCACATAAGTCACATTTTACATAAATACACTATTGCACTGAAACAAACATGATATGCAGTGAATAATATGGGCCTGATCTAAAGGCCATTAAAATCAATGAAAAGATTTCAAATTAACTTTTATAGCCTTTAGATCAGGCTCTAAATGGGCAAATTACAGTTATGGAGTTTCCCATTTACATACCTGTGTGCTGCATTTAATGTATTTTATGGAATTGAAATTACTTGGTCCTCTTTTTCATGCTTTTTTAGGCTAAGAATTTGCCAAGGGCATCAACAGCAGTTTTCCCAGGCTCCAGCACAAGGATTATGTAGTCAATCCACAAATGACTCAAATCTTTGAAGAAAAGGACATGGTTATCAGAGAGGCTTTGACGACAGCAAGGACGGGAGTGCTATCTGCCTTTTTCCATCAGAGATTCCCATTCCCTCTCATTAACATACTCAGGACATCAGCACAGCTCGGCCCCAGGGAATTGCTTCCAACTTTTAAGGGAATATGCACAAGACCTTGCCCCTGCGTTGTTTCAAAGAGATCAAACCAGATCTGCCTTGTGTGAGGTGAGAAGAAAGGCTGGGGCACAGCAGCATCAGGGCAGTGCTGCACAGGTTGCAGGGAATTTTTAAATCCATTGTTACGTCTCGGTAATCTTTCTTCCTTTACAGGGTTCCTCAATCCCACGGAGAATGTGGTGTCTGTGAAAGCTGCTGCTGCTGTAAGTGGGAAAAGGAGATGGGAAAAGGGAAAAGGAGATGCCTCTACCTGCTCTCTCCCAGTGCCCTGTAATGAAAAATGCTTTTGGAGCAACACTGGAAATAAGCCATCAAAATATCTGATTAAACCTCTTAGGAAACTCTCACTAATCACCTTCTCTGCTCTTGATGGAATGTATTTATGCATTATAAATACACTTACTATGTGTGTGTGCTCCATAAATCACACCCAGCACTTGTATATGATGTATAAGCACATTCTATAGAACACACACAAATACAGATGCCAAACTCCCACAGAGTTCATCACTGGAAAACGTTTGAAGGATCTGATCCTTAATATTTAATGAGCAAGATGCTATTTCCTTCCTCAGCTTTTATCTCTGGTTTGGCATAGTCATTAAATTTGTTGTTTCCTTGCAAGATTATATAATTTATGACCTAATTTTAGACTTTTGTGTAACCGCGTTGAGACACTCGTGGCGTATCCCGATTTCTTCACACGGAGTGTTCCAGCATCAGACACCAGCTCCAACACGACTCCTGTGAGCTGCCCATCAGCAAGGACTCACAGGCATGAAAGCAAAACAGCCCAGCAATATTCAGGCAGCATTACAGGATTAGTTTGTGAGGTTTTTTGCCCTGTAAAAAATATGATTTAGCAGCATTTCCAAAGCCGTCTGCGGTGCTGGCAGGAATCCCCAGGTAAGGCAGGCAGCACCCAGCAACTCCTGCTCCTGAAAATATTTTCATGCAGCTGCTTCTGGATTTCAGACTGCTCTGGGACAGCAGCCTGCAGTGCAGGGAGGGGTGTCTGGAGGTGGGGAAGGATGGCACTCAGTGCTTTAAAGCCACTGCCAGCCCCTCACCCTCTGGAATTTCCTGCCAGCACCAGCCTGGCTGCTGGGCTGATTTTTTTGCTGCACAAAGTGTTGCAGGATAACTCATTCTAAAGCTGCAGCCACATTTTTTTGGGTGTTTTCTGTGTGTCCAGAGTAATTCAGAGATGCTGTAAATAGTGCCATGAGCTTCAGCTGTTTTGTCAATTTAAACCATATTGTTGGGACCAGTCTTTCATCAAATTTAATATATTGGCTGCTGCACTAATGCACTTTGAGAGCATTTTATCCTGGTGTTCTGTAGGAAAGTGGCTTGTGGTTGAGGAAGGATTTGATGTTTCCTTTGTGCTTTCAGTGCTGTTTGGAGGAGTTTTCCTCTTTTTCCACCTTATCCTGAATATCCAGCATGGATGGCAGAGTTGGGGTGCTGCAGCCTCAGACCAGCAGCAGGAACACAGGGACCATGTCCCAGCACACCCCTCTAACACAACAACTTCATGTACATGAAAAAAACCCCATCCTTATAAAAAGGGGACATTAATTCTTGGATTAAGAAAAATTGGAGAGTTTGTCTCCTTGGCTTTAATGGAGCAGTTCCAGGAAAGCAGCAGAGAACAAAGTGTTCTCAGTATCACATAATTCAAGAGTAAAATCATAATTCCAATTACCATTGCAGCCACTTCTGGCCTTGGGAAACCTATGCTAATATTTATTATTATATGATTGACCTCTGATTTCTTCATCATTTACATTAGCAACCCTGATATTCTTAGTAACATCCTTTAAATCACAGACGCAGGTGTCAACAGTGCACGATGAAGTCACATCCTGCAGATTTTTTGTTTACTTAGCCCATTTTTTTTTCCTGGTTAAATAACATTGTGAGATGCAGAATCTCACCTCCACGGGGCCTCTAGGGGTGAATATAATCATGGAATGCATTTCCCATAATCTCATGAAATTACTCAATCCTATCAGAGGTACAAACACTTTTACAAAGTCAGTATTTCACTCCCATCACTGCCTGACATCATCTTCCACACAGCACAAGAAAATATTTACTTGGCTCTTTGACATGAATTGCCACAAAGCCTTTGGAACAAAACCCAAAAAGTGAGAATTAAAATGGAATAACTTGACTTAATGAATTTAGCTTATTTTCTGTGTGCTGGATTTAGACGTCAGATGATTTCTTAAAATGTTTGGGATGGACATGGACACCTCCAATCCCTGTTCTCCAGAGGGGTGCCTACGCACTGATCACAGAGTTGCCCAGAATATCCAAAGCTGGAAGCTGATCCTCTTCTCCACCATCTCAATATTTTCTTTGCATAAATGGGCATTTCTGTGGATGAATTAAGACACTCCATTTATTTTCTGGGTGCAGGTGAGGTGCCAAGGGCAGCCCAGGGCTTCTCACTGCCTTCAGCAGAGTTGATAAAATTGTATTTATCCACAAAAAGACTGGTTTTCTTTTTCAGATTGTTCTGGGGATGTGTCAAAAAGTTTAATTTCTCTGTTTCCCATATCCACTGCTCATCTTCCTGCCTTGGTGCAGCTCCTGCTGTTGTTCACTTCCAGAGAGCACAGCCAGGGGCTTTTCAGCATCTCCTCGGGAAATGTTCCCCATCTGTGGAGCTGGGGAAAGTGGCACCCACCCAGAGAGGGCTGTCCTTGATCCTCTTTGTCTCTCATCCATCATATTTTTTTTAACTGAAATTAAATTCTTCTGAACTTACATTGCCTTGAAGGTTTTACCTGGCTCAGCAGGTGACAGGATTTGGGGATGTTTCAGATAGATTTGGCATCATCTGGGACCAATTTTTAAGGCGCAGTTGTCAGGCAGGTGGCTCCTCTGAGCGTGTAGCCCTAAAAACACCCTCTGATTTCTGGATGTCACTGAGGGAAAAGGGTCAGAAGAGTCCCGGATCTCGCTCCCGAAAGTTGTCAGCGTGTAATAACCATGAGCAGTCCCTGTAATGACACAGGGCACCAAACACCTGCAGGGAAGCTCCTCAGGCGAAATTCCCCCCGGCTCCAATCAGGATTTTTCCGGAGCAGGGACCGCTGGCTGCGCTCAGGGCGATCCGCCTGCTCCTGGCTGAAGAGGCACTTCTAATCGACTGCTAAGAGACTTATTAGCAATGTAAAAAGGAATTGGAAGCAGGGAAAGTGTTCTTCCTGGCAGAAAGGCGCGCTGTAAAATTAGTTTTGCTGACAGGAGTAATTGGGTTAAACTCCTCCTGACTGTGGGTGCTATTTGTTGCCCCTTATCTTACCCGAGCAAAGGGTACCGAACACTTTGAACTTTGTAAAGAATTGTTTCCAAAGTGTTGGGTTTTTTTTTTTCTCTCTCTATAAATTCTTTAGAGAAAAGCTGGTTTCTAATCCTTTCTCTGCCAATGCTTTTACAGCCTTTTCCCACTCTGGATATATTTTCTTCCCCCTCTTTGGATTTTAATATTTCTTAGATATTATAAAAATCTTTTGTAAGAGGGAGTGCGGAGCTTTTGGTCAGATCGGGAAAATCATTCCTAGAGCTTTAAGAAACTGGAGAGAGAGAGAAAATTATCAAACAGAAGAACTTTATTGAGCACTATTGCAGATGTTGGGCTGTGGTGTGGAGTTGTGTGTCCAGAGCCTGACCAGTGTCCAGAGCCTGACCAGTGTCCAGAGCAAGCTGCTGGACTTCAGCCTGGCTTTTTCTCACTCCAGATTCCTAGAGAGTGAAGGGGTTGGACCTTTGCTGGTTGCTCTTCCCTTCTGGGCTGAACCAGAGCCGGGATTTGCTCCTCCCTCCCCAACCCCACCCTGCCATTGCTCTCTCCCTCCTGTGCGGAGGGGAGGGCATTTTTTCTTGCAAACACCATTTTTTTCTCAGTTTTATTTCACTTTTGCATCCACAGTGACAAATACTAATGCAGAAACAGGACAGAAACTGTGCCAGAGTGTGCAGAGTGTGCAGTGTCAGAGCCTGCAGGAAACCCATAAACCTGCATAAACCCAGGACAAACATGGATGTGGGAAAACTGAAATGCTGGAAAAGCAAGACATTATATTCTCCATCATCCTGAAAAGTTGTATGTGAATTCTTTTAGTTACCTGCTATTTATTTCTTCACTTATTTTGGCAAAAGACACAAATAATGAGAAATACCTCAGTAGAGCTTGGGTTCTCCAGCGTGGGGGAAGTAATCCCTGGGGAGCCCAGCTGGGACATTTCCCTCTTGTCTTCACACAGTGATTCCAGTCTTCCTTGGTGTTAGAAGGCTCCCACCAAGACTGATCTTCCCTCCTTCTCCTCCTCCAGAGCCAGGGGTTTCAGGTCTTGGCTGCCACCAGCAGATCTCCAGGTGCTTGGATGATGATCTGTTCCCTGCCCCAGCTGAAGCAGGAAGGAAATTAAAATTTAGAATCACGGAATCATTAAGGTTGGAAAAAACCTTTAAGATCATCAAATCCAACTGTCAGCATCATTTACATTAGCAACCCTGATATTCGTAGTAACATCCTTTAAATCATAGACGCAGGTGTCAACAGTGCCCAGCACCACCAACCCATATCCCCAAGTGCCACATCCACAGGTTTTTCAAATACTTCCAGGGATGGTGACTCCATCATTGCCCTGGGCAGCCCATTCCAGTGTTTTTCACCTTTTCCATGAAGAATTTTTCCCTAATATCCAATCTAAACCTCCCCTGGTGCTCCAGCCCCTTCCCAGCTCCGTTCCCATCTCCAGACACGCTCCAGCGTCTCTCTTGTAGCGAGCGGCCCAACACCCAACACATCACTTGAGGAGTGGCTGGGATTTTTTTTTTCCCCTTAAAAAAACCCGAAATAAATCTCTGATTTTTGAGAAGGCACCTTCCAGCAGAGCCCAAGTGGGAATGTTTGCGTTCCATCCATCACGGCGGGAGCAGCTCCTCGGGAGGTGGCCAGAAGGAGCTGTCAGGGCCGGCGCGCCGGGCGGGCTGGGAGCCGTGCTGGCACCGCTCCCTGGGCACGGGGGATTTCTGCTCTGACAATTTTTGGCTCCTTTAGGTTCCTCCGGAGCTGCACGGAATATGTAATGCTCCGCACCGGGCTGACAGGGAGCTTCATGGCAGATTGCGAGGAGAGATCCTCTACCTGCATCACTTTGTTTTGTGCCGCTCGAAAATCATTTTCCTTGTCCCCGCAGCTCCTGTAAAGCCAGAAGAGCTCTCTCTGCATTTGCTTCCCGGATGCCTTTTTCTCCTCTGCTTACAACTATAAAAGCAGCTTTTCATGCTCCAAATCAGAGATAAATGGAAATCGCTGCTGAAGAAATAAAACACAAGGCTAATCAAATTGTGGCACAGGAAGCAGCCTTCAGCTAGTGCATTTTTGAGAGCTATTTTTAGACTATATTTTTATTTTGTCGCTCCATATGGGAAGTCAAACCCATATGGTTTGGGAGAATGGAAGGTTGTGCTTTTATAGTGATCTCGCAAACTATCCCAGCTCAGCTTTGTCCTTAAATCCAATTGTCTGAGGTGGGACTGGAGCACATCAACTGCTCCTGAGGCTGTACCAGCACAATTCCCTCCTGAGGTGTAAAACTACCTTACACTTGTTAAACCAGTCTCCAGTTAACTCGGCTCTTCTTAGTTACAACTTTTCTCGTCCTTACACCTGCCTTTTTTCCTTTTTCGTTTTAATATGTTCATCTCTCCTCCAATGTTCTGATGCCCTGATGGATATTTTTGGTCCGATATCAGCCAGGATGCAAAGCTGAGCATCCACGGCCATCGCTCTCCTGCTCTTCACAGCAGACATTGCTGTCTTCCAAATATCCAGATTAATGTGATTTTGAGGAATAGGACTTTATTCTGCCCACAACACAAATTCTGAGTATGCTGATGAAGCAATAATTGCCTATAAAAGATATTTTCCTTCTGTTACCCTAAATGTATAAAATTTGAAACGTCTTCTCAGTGTTCATCCACCAGAATATCCACTTTATTTGTGTTAAAAGTTTTTCGTGACTCTGAACCAAAACTTATGTGTCTTTTAAGGAATTTTGTGGCATGGTTAAAAACACCAACAGGAAATTTCTGACACGGTAAATTCCAGGGGATCATTTTATGAGTTTTTCAATTGTAATCCTGAAGTTTTTTCCCTTTGCAGTTTTTCAGAAGGTGGAATTAAAAAAAAAAAAACACCAAATGACAGTAGCTGGATTCTTTTATAGGTAAAATAGTGAGCAGAGGCTCAGAAATTTGGGTGGTATAATTCAGTGGATATGGTGGAACTGGGTCAAAGGTTGGAATGGATGATCTTGGAGGTCTTTTCCAAACTTAATGATTTTGTGATTCTGTTGTGTGAATTACAGAGGTTCAGGGTAGCAAACACCCCGTGGAGCTGCTCTGGCTAAAGGAAAAGTCATTTTCTGTGTTAGTTTTCATTGTGGAGTTATATTTAACCTCCATGTGGAAGCAGAGCAGGGAAAGAGCAGGGCATTGGCAGTCAATATTTTTATGGTGGTTTTTTGTTGTTTTTTCCTTAGGAAACAATCCTCCCCTTTTTGAGGGGATAAAGTGCAATGGGAAGAGGACTGCTCAGTGGAGAATTCCTGGTGGCAGAAGGATGGGCAGCGTGGAGATTTCTGAGATGGTTTGGATGTCACTTCCATCGAGCAGAAGGAATGTTATGCTAAAACTGTTCATCAAAACTGAGACCTCACGGATTATTTTGTTGGAAAGTCAAGAAAACAACCACTGAATTTTTCCCCAGAGCAGAGATCTTGTGTTAGAGGAGACAGTGAGAAAACAGCCTGACCCCAAAAGAGGAAAAAAGGGAAAACCTGAGATTAGTTCCAGGAAAAAGTATCAAATTTTGTAAAAGAAATTTGATGAAGCCATATTTGTATGCAAAATCCATGATTGTTTGGAAATCCAAGGAACTACTGTCCCATTATTTGCTCGGAGGAGCTCTATAGTCACAAAACCCTCATCACTTGTATCCCACTTTCAAAAGTACAGTTTATACCAAAAAAGACAGGGAAAACACCTGAATTTATGATGCTTGGGAATGTTGGAATTAGATGCAAGAAGCTGGGTTTTCCCAGGAATGTTATTCTGGAATTTTTGAGTAACACAAGTTCTAGCACAGGTTTTTGGGGGTGTGATGTGGGTACAGGAGCACTGAGGTGGACTTGTTGCTGCCCTTCCTGAACATCCCTTGGCACATTGGAGCATCGTGGTCCTGGTAAATCCAGCCAGGAATCTGTTGGTGACTTCAGCAGAGCTGGAATTCCATCCCAGTGCGACACGGGCTGGTGACACGGAGTGATGTCAAGTCGCTGATGTAGAACTGGAAAATTCCTTGTCACATAACTGATCCCTCTGGGTCCCCAAATTTCACTTGGGATTTTTTACCAAGTTTCCATTCCCATTCCAAATACATGGATAACATGTTAAGGCACTATCCTTAAAAAAGTAAAGAAATCATTTCTTTAAGAGATGGGCAATCTGTAGAAGACATTTGTATGATTTTGCATTCTAAATGTGATTTATATTTATAAATAAATTTGCATAAAATCTCCAGCTCTCGATGTCATAGTTCTATTCTATCTTTAATTCAGATGCTCAAGAAATGTAAATTATTTTTACAGCTAAATAAAAGCCACACAAAGCTGCCAGGAGAGAATAATGGGATACACGTTGTGCCATGCAGCCATGATAAATCCAGCAGCACCATGGTTACAGCCAAAATGGGAGGCCACCAGAAACCAGGGAATATCAGCACACGGAGATTCCTATGATTTTGTAGACTTGTCTGAACTGGGGGAAACTCATGACACAGGTTGGTAAGGGAAAATATTTACCTGCAAGATAAACAGGCCCCTAAAACGAGGGGGAGCAGCTGGTTTAGATGGCAGGGGTTTATTTTATTTATTATATTATTTATTCAATATATTTATCAGCCATATTTGGACCAGGCTCTGCATATATGTAAAATAAAGATACCAGAATCCTTGTAACACAGAGGGGTTTGCAAATGATTGGGGGGTTGCCAATGATGGACAGGCTTTAAAATATGGTTTAGCCATGAGAGTGACACCAGGAGAGAGGGATATTGGGATCTCTCAATCATTGGGATGCCTTGGTCAGTAAAAGGTTCCAAATACCACAGATCTGGATTAACCAACAGATTAAAAACCGGGTCCCCCTCATCAGCAATTAACTCAAACAGGAGGAGATAATTATCCCAAATGAGGGTGTAAAAAACGTCAGCTGATGGCAGTCATAGAAGGGTAAATAAAAGGTGCAAGGAAAGCCCAGAGTCCTTTCCTGATTAAGAGGCTTGAGGAATAAGTTGCCTGGGTTTTCAAGAGCTCAAACCTTGCATTCCATGATTTGCTGTGGCTGATGCAGGTAGGTCCCATCATTCTCTGGTTTTATCTCACCTCTGACCATGTTTTCCAGTAAAATGGGGTTTTGCTGGGCGTTTTTGCTGTTTGTTTGCTGCTGGAAGTGTCTAAATCCACCCTGCTCTTCAAAGTAAAATGTGCTAAAGCTGGTATTCACAGCACTGCTGCCCTGCTGCCGTTCCCTGTTTGCTGAGTTATGGTGGTCTTGCTTTAATTAAGCTCAGTATTAAGGTCAAACAGGGTCAGTATTAAGCTTGGTATTAAGGTCAAACACTCCAAGAGTGACTTGATGATTTTGGAGGTCTTTTCCAGCCCTAATGGTTCCAGGATTCTCAGAGTGGCTCTCCAGGAGCTGGGTGGCTGCTCCAAGGCCCGTGGCAGGAGAAGGGGTGCAGAAGACCAGGAGTGAGGAAGGGATGTGTCCCGTGTTTCTGGATGAGTGACCACGTGGAATTCTTGGAGGCAGCAGCTGTGACGGGCTCTCCTGTAGAGCCTAAATTTTGCAGAATGCTTGTTCCAGAGCTGTCACTTTCCAATTTTATCTTGTGGCAAAGTGTGTCCAGCAAACCTGGTGCGTTGGGATCTGCTGCTTTTCCCTTGGGGTTTCCTCTTCCACACACAAAAAAAAAGCACTGATTTTGTGCTAAATTTCAAAGTGGCACCAGCCAGGCCCCTGTATGAGTCTGAGCACCTTGTTGAGAAGGTGCTGAGCTGTTTAAGGATCCTGAAGGAGGGATCCCTGTGGTGCTCAGTGCTCCCAGGCGTTGGGACAGTGGTGGCAGTGAATGGGGATGGCCGAAAACTCAGTCAAAAGCAGAGCTTTGTTCTGCTGAATTGGGCAGTGAATGCTTTGGGCATCCCCGAGAGCCTGGCCAGCCCTGTTGACTCCTAAGGACCACTCGTGTGCCTTAATTGAGGCAGTGCCTGAATGCTTTAACTGGGCGGGATCAATGCAAACATCCCTGAGTGTCAAGCTCTCTTCTGTGTCTGTTTTCTAAAGCTAATGACCAGCAGGCATTAAAAACCCAGTTCTGGGCTTTGGAGATGCTGAGGCATCTTGTTTCCTATTTGTAAAGGTGAATGCCTTCACCTTAAAATAAAACGTCTTTATTTCTGAGATGTTGGAGCGTAGAAAAAGGAGTGCTGTAAGCTTAATGCCCTTGGAAATTTTAAGCTATATTAAAATGTCCATAACTTTGAGAAAAAAGAACAAAATAATGCTGCTTAGAAATGTTTAAAAACAAAAAAATCATGCTCAGCAGACAGCTCTTATGACAAGGCTCTGCCCAGAGTGAATTTTTATGCTTGAGTTATAAACCCTTGAAAAATGGGGATCCTAATACAAAAGCTGACACAGCTTTAACTAAAGCAGCTCTAGTAAGTGCTGCTATAATTATTTGCTCATTAATTACAAATTTTGCAAGACATGAGAGTAACACAAATTGGAAAATAGGAATAATTATCAGTAATAACGCCACAGAAGCTGGACACATTGAAAGTATCTTCCTCTTTAAATTTAATAATAGCAAGACAGCTAGAAAACTAATAAGAAATACATAATTGAAAATTAACCTTGCAAATCTGCTGTTAATAAACCATGGTACTCTTGCACTACAATAATTTTACACAGCCCTTAATTTGCATTTGAAGTGTTATTCCAGGTAATACTTTGTGCCTTCACAACAATCAATGTGTCTTTGAATTAAAACAAAAAATGCCAAGGTTGGATTTGGGATAGCTGGGGAGGAGGGAATGGTGCATCCTGTAGTTTTTAGCAGCTCGGAGCTGGGATGGCTGGAAATCAAATGTACAATGGGGATTTTTGTGCTGAGATGCCTCAATGCTGTTTTGTTGTTGTTGTTGAATTCGGGCATTGTGGTGTTTTGTGCTTTCACCCTCGCCTTGTGTAACCCCCCAGTTGGGCTCTCGGATCACTTGCACTTTCTCATCCTCCGAGGTGTGAGACTCGATTGCTCGGGGATGATTTAAACTCCCAGAGTGTTGGGAACAGGAGTGTGTGGTCCTTGAGCTCCCCTGCTGCAGCTCAGGCTTTTCCCGGTGTGCTCGAGCGGTTTTCATGGATCTAATGGGGGCAGTGCTGGAGGCACTGGGATTTGCTGGGCAGGGGGAGTCAGTGCAGCCTCTGGCTCAATGAAAGGAGCTGCTGGCACCTTGTGCCTGAGGTTTTTTCCCCACTCAAAGGGAAGTGGCACTTCCTTATGAATGTTTTATATCTGTTACCAATTGACAAAAGCCTCCAAAAATCTTAAATCAATCAATTTACAAGGAAAGATGAAGAGAATTGTTTACTCAAAACGCAGACTGACTCAACTGCTCTTGCTAAGTATCTCCCACTCATAAAATAAACCTGATATATATCTCTGCCCGCACAGAAAACTCGGAGCCAAGAAGTGTTTAATAATTTTGGAGCTCATATCTAGCGAGCTCTGAGTGCTCAGCTGAAAAAAAAAGGATAGATCTTAGGAAAAAAAAATCATCCCTGACAGCAGACTGGTATTATATTGCAATACTAATGGCAGTGGAGGTATATGCAGGCACTCAAAGTTGTGTATGACCAAGCAGCTTTAAAAAAAATAAAGTAAAACCAGAAAAAATAACCCAGAGACCTACAGTGTTTGGCATCAGAGCGGAGGAACATCGTACACAAACAATTGGGTTAAGAGTGTGCACTCCAAACAGGGTTTCTGCACAATTCCAAACTCCATCAAGGGCTGCATGTAAAACGTTGGCTTCTTTGTGCAAACCCACAAATCCTGGGGAAAAGGCCACGCGGGGTCAGCAATTCAGCTGTTTGTCTGCTCACTTTATGTAAGAGGTTAGCAGCAGTGTGCTTTTTGTCCAAAGCCAGCAATAGCAGGAACAGCTTGTTTCTGAAAGGGCTGGGGCTCCCCTCGTAGTGCTGGAGAAGGGGTCCCGAAATAAACCTCGCATGGGGATAGTCTTTGATTTGACCTCTTCTCCATTTATTGGGCTGTGAGTGTGTGTGTGACTCCCGTTGCTCCCCTCAGCCTGCAAAGCTCAAACACCACCAGCACAGGTATTTTCCTTTTGTTTCAAGGTGTTTCAGGCAATTTCAAAAACATGGCAATGTGGGAAAATAAAGAATTTTGGGTGCTCAAGCTCTTTCTCTGGAGGAGCTCGAGGGGTTGGATGGAAAACCAACCTTCCATCTGCTCCGAGCCTCTGGATGAAGTCCCAACAGCATCCCAGGTCTCTGTGGCTTCAGCCCAGGGAGGGAGAGGATGATGATTTCTCCTTCCAAAAATACCCTTGGAATCAGGTACATAGGAAAAAATGGAAAAATGAAAAATTCCTTTACAATCTCTTCTGCTTTGGGGCAAAGCTCTTGGAGCAGTGGAGTAGAGATTATTTTGAGGGTGGTGAGGCCCTGGCACAGGGTGCCCAGAGAAGCTGTGGCTGCCCCTGGATCCCTGGAAATGTCCACGGCCAGGTTGGACAGGGCTTGGAGCACTCTGGGATAGTGGAAGGTGTCCCTGCCCACGGAAGGGGATGGATTAGTTGGCATTTAAGATCCCGTCCAACCCCAACCATTCTGTGATTCCGTGATTTGTGTGAACCCAGCTGTGACCAAGTTTAAACTTTCTGTTGTGAGGGAGATTTCACTTGATCCATGAGGATCTGGAAATGGAAAAGAGCAAGGATGGGAGTCCTCAGCTTAACCCTGGTCAGGGTTTAACCACTACGTTTGTGAACGTAAGAATTGATGATAAGAGATGACCAGGGATGGGCTGTGGAAGGCTGGGTGGATAAACCTGCACTTCCACGTGTGTCTCTGGGTCCTTCTGAGGGATCCCTGCAAGCCCAGAGGGAGTTTTGGGGCCGTGCTGGATTTGGTGTGGGAGCTCAGAAGCTCGGCCACCCCATGGCACATCTCTGGCAGAAACAGCCTCAATGGATGAAGAGGAGCAGGGAATGGGCAGCCACAGAGCCAGCCTTGGGAAAAAGGAGATGGAAAACACCCTCTCCTCCTGAAAACCAGCAGGCTGGGGGAGAAATGTGCCTCTAATGCTGCTCCTGAGGCTGCCTCTGCCAGTGAATCCCAATCAGTATTCTGTTCATCCCTGCTTTCTCAAGGAAAGACATAAAGGAGCAGCGTAGCCAAAAGGAAGCTATTTTTAGAAGATGGAGAGATGATTTTTTTTCTTTCCCGAACCATTCTGCTGTTATTTATGTTGCGTAGTTCTTGAGTTATTTATTTCAGTGGGAGTTGATGCAAAGTGGGATGGGGTTTAATGTGTGGAGGGATGGTGAAATCCATCCTACAGCTGTCCTTGCTATTTCAGGGCTGGCTTCGAAACTCTTTCCAACTTGCAAATTGGAAGGTGGTTTTTTGGATGTTGTCAAGGTGTTGCTGATGGCCAGGGGTGTTTGTTGTCCCCAGTCCCTTCAGCTCCCTGTGCACTGACCATTCTCCTGTGGCTGTCACTGACCATCCTCCTGTGGCTGGCACTGCAGTATATTCTAACCTGGCACTTAAGCCACCCATATGCGTTTTTAAACCACTAAAAATGATCATTCCAAGTGTGCTCCAAGGTAAAAATAAAAGATGTTAACACTTTTCATCGATCAAAGCTAATTTATGCAAACTGGGCTCTGCTGGCAACTGCAGCAAGGTAGAAATGGTGACATCATGGAGCGTGAGCTCTGCCAACCTGGGTTAGTGCTGGAATGACAATGGAGTGATTTAGCTATTATGAGCTCACTTAATATTTCATACTTAAAGTGGAGCCTAACCTGCAGCTCAGGGTTATGTGAAGTGCACGTTGTGGAGTTGTTTCAGAACAGATTTTGACACAAACTTCGCAGTTAAGGGAAATGTTTGAGTGACACACATATTGCATATGCTGTTACTCTGCAAGGCTGCTGAAAATCCTTTCGGAAAGGAAAACTTACTGGGGAATGTTTTCTATTTTCTATATATGTGTGCGTGTACATAGACACATGCACACCAAAGGGTGGAAAATCTGGAATGTTGTCTTAAGCTTTCTGCTATGAAATCATCACAGGGGAAGAAAATCACTTGGATCACACAAATATAGCTGCAGTTTTTAAACCCCAAACCCTGTCACTCTCACAACAATGACAACAAAATACTGTAGATGTGATGGGTCATGAGTTTGAACTTTTAACACCAATTTTAGATTCCAGCCTCTTTTACAGAAACAGTGCTGAAGTGACCTCCCATTCAGTGAGGGAAGTACTGCAGCTGGTCTGAAAAAACATCAAGTAAAGCACCAGGAAAAGAAAAGCTTGTTGTAGTTGATGCTTTGGCTCCCCAGGTTTTCGGCTGATGAGAGAGGATGTGCCTCCCTCCAAGCCTCAGTGGCAGCCCCTGCACTGAGTCTGGGAGCCTTCTGTTACTTTGCTCATCTTGCTTTTTAAAAATTTCATTATTAATTGTCAGAGAACTGGAATTACATTTGGAATACCTAGTTTTCCTGTTCAGTGCAGGATGAGGAGAGGCAGAATTTAAGCTGTGTTGGTGAGGAACAACATCTAAGAAAATTGTATCCGGGCTGTAGGACAGTGACAAAAGAGCAGGTGGGGACTGGTGTTCTTCCAGTCAAAAACCAAAAGCAGGATACTTTGATATATTTGGGATAGAACACAGTGGTTGCAGGAGGGATAACCTGCTAACCTTGGCCACTGCAGTAGGAGGTTGGGACAGATGAACCATGAGAAGATTTCCCTGTTTAAGTGGATTTAGTCACTTTTCAGACCTGTTAAAGGACAGGAAGGAATGATTTGGGTTATGTTTTCCTCTAGGAATATGGCGATGTTTGCACCTGCTGTTAAGTCTAAGATTGGCAAAGTTTCATCGTTGATGACCTCAAGGATCAGTGTTGCTGCTCTTTTTTGGAGAGAACAAGGACAATGAGTATCCCAGAAGAGATGTGGCCAAGCCTGGAGCCTGCAAAGTGCTTTGTTGTTTGGAAAAATGACTTTTTTACCCTCTAAGTCTGTCCTGTTCATCAGGTTCTGTGTCACAAAGCCAGGTCTGGTTGCACATTGTTGGCCACCAGCAGCCTGTGTTTGAAAGCACATTTTGGGAGTTGCTCTGCATGTCTGAGACTGAGATATTTCATGTTTAGGGAAGGTGCTAAAGTTTTTTGCACTCACATTTGTGAATGTTTTGCAATATTTTCACAATATAGCAGTGAAATGACCTTGCACTGCTATAAACACTTATCCAAAGCAATCATTATTAGTTCAAACATTTAAAATACAGTGACATAAGAAATATTCATCGGTATGATTCTTTAAGTTGAATTAGGAAAAGAAAAAGAAGTGCAAATCCAGAATTCTAGGATTTTTAGTTTATTTAAATGCTGCTTTAGGATCTTTTCCTGCCCACAATGAATTTTCGCTGTTCCTTACAGCTAATAGGAGATTTTATGGTTTTTCCATCAGAATTAGTTCAGGCCACTAGAAAACATCCTTTGTTCCTATATTGATAGGAACGCAGTATTCTCCTTTCTTCCTGTTTGGCCTCCTCTGCCCTGGATGCAACGGGAGTAAACACAGTGGAAGGATTTGTATTCCAACAAAGAAGAACAATTGCAGCAGTGTTTAAATTCACAAGGTTTGAGGATCGTAATTGGAGTTGATTTGAGGGTGGGGGCAGGAAATGTTTATCCCACTTCATTTTAGAGGCTCTTCCTTTGCCTTATCCCTGCTTATCACAGAGGAACAAATGTCTCTCCCTGTAATGGGAATAATTCCGATTCTATTCCAAAACACAGCCTAGAAGCCATGGGATCCCAGGAATAGGTTTCTCCCTCTAGTGGCAGCAGAAAGGGAGATGCAGAACTCTCGGACCAGGTAGTTTCTTTTTTTTTTTTTTTTTTTTTTTCCCTGTGGGAAATCATATGAGGTAAAAGAGTTGCTGTTTATTTACAGCTTCAAAGAAATATTGAATATGGCACAAAATATCTGCAGCTGCCTCCTGATTCTCTTTAGTCATTGAAATACTTTAAAACCAGCACACTGAAGGGTGTTTCTCTAATTTTTAAAAAGACCTTGAGGCTCGAAGTACAACAGGGACAACTTGAGAAACACAAATTCTGGTGAGTTTGGTGTCCTGCTGTTTCCTGGTGGCAGAACCATGGAGCAGACACCATACTCGTAAAAAAGGCTGGAATTATCTCCACATCCCTCCCTGCAATGCCTGGCACTGGGCAGCCTGCAGAGAGGGAGGGATGGGGATATTCAGAGAACTGCCTTGGGGAGTGTTTGAGTCATATTTGGGGCTCCTGTGTTTCTTTGACATGTAAAACGTAAACCCACGTGCTCTCAAGGAGTAAACTGCCCTTGTGCCCCTATAGGAAAGGGAAAAGCATTTTGTATCCAAGCAGGAGAGCTGAACAGCACGTGTAAGTCAAATAATAAGCACAGTGAACCCCAGAGAAACTGTGGCTGCCCCATCCCTGGAAGTGTCCAAGGCCAGGTTGGATGGGGCTTGGAGCACCCTGGGATAGGGGAAGGTGTTCCTGGAATGGGATGAGTTTAAGGTCCCTTCCCACCCAAACCCTCCTGAGATTCTATAAAACCTCCCTCTTCTGTCATATTTCTGCTTTCCATCTCATGATGGTGCTTTAACTACCCAAGAAGAGCATAAACCCACTAATACTGGTTTTAGATGGGCAGAAACGTTGATCTGTGTAGGGAGCAGAAACTCTTGTCCCTGGTTGGCCTCTGAATCTCTGTCATTGGTGTTTCCATCCCCATAACTCAGCCCCTGCTTCCTGTGAGATTTCAGTGTAAACTCTCACTTTAACAGATTACACTAAGAGAAGGTTGAAACAGCATCTTAAATTCAGGGAGAATGTGTCCTTCAGGCTCTGGTGCTGAAAATAGTGTTGAGCCAAAGGGTGTTCTGTTATCAACAGAAAACACAAGAGAACCCCAATGTGATTGGGGTGCAGCTCAGGTCCCCTTTGATGTGGGGCTGCAGAAGAGGTGCCCTTGGCAGATTTGGGGGTAGAAATTGTGCAGACTCCCCTGTGTCCTTTGGAAGCTCCACATGGCTCTGGGAGTGGGGAGCTCTGCCTTGGGAAGGCCTGAGGAGGAAAATATGGCTGGAGTCTCTGGTGAAATTATTACATCCTTGGGACACAGGAAAGGTCTACCTGACCTGGGAGGTCACATGGATTAGTCCAGGAACTGGAAAGTCTTCCATGAAGAAGGAACTTGGTGAGTTCAGAGTGAAGTGCAAACTCTGTTCTTTCCAGCTGGGATTGATAATTGTCAAGGCAGCCAAATTCCATCTTCTTTCTTCAAAAGTTAATGATATTCTGGTGTCCTTTCTGAGGCTGTTTCTCTGGGACCTGTTCCATGTTAGGACTCTCTGAGGAGAGGACTTGGCACACAAGGTCTGGATCCTGGCAGGGTTCTGAGGGGAGGTGGTGGCTGGCTGGGCTCACCCAGGTTGGGAGACCTTGTCCAAGGGTTGTGTTTTCTGTCCCCCGACCTTCAGAACCAGGTCAGCCTGTTCTGGTGTTTACCCAGGAGCCCTCATCAGGCTGCTTTGGCAGTTCAAAGGACAGAAAACTCTTTGGGATTTATTTCTTCCATGACACCTTCTGTGAGATGGTTTAAATTTTAGTTACTTTCCAAATCACAGAGCAATATTTTAGACTTTGAGCACTGTCATTCTTTGGGTGACACCTTGTCCTGATGCTAGCAGATGCCAGGGCTGCTTTTCCAGCCTCTTGTTTCCTCCCTGGACCTGAAAACTGTTCTAATTTTATTTTACCTCCCTGTAAAGTTTCTTTTCATTCGCTGCCTTTGCTTTTCTTATCGCTTTTTATGCTCTCAACTTCATTATGCAATTGTTCCAACCCTGCTCTGTATTTGATGTTTTATAACTCGTGTCTGCCTTTTCTTCCACTGTTGATTACTTTTACAGTTTGATGTTCCTTCACACTGGCTTTACAGGGGAAAAAAAATAGAAAAAACAACTTGAACATTCCCTGTGCAATTACTGGGAGGTGGCACACACAACCCCCGGGCATACATTAATTTATCTTTGAACACTTTCTATTTCCTCTGTGTCCTTTCTCTCCCTGGCTTTATCATGTTGAATTTCACCCTGCACTTACTCTCCCAACTTTGCTCCGCTAAAATCTAATCTACTTGTTTTCTAACTTCTGGTTGAACATTAATCCTGGTGAAATCCTTAAGGGCTGAGCCCAGAGTCTCTCCCACACTTGCATTCACTCATAATTGCTGGTGCAGGAGCCTTGCTCAGGAATTACTTCTTATAAAAAGCCACCTTCTTCCCAGACATAATTCAGATGATGAAAAAAATACGTGTTGGGACCCCCTGCACAGTAAAGAAATAGTTTTCCCCCAAATTGCCAGGTGTTGCTCGCATCCTCTCCCCCTCTCTGGATTTGTCCTTCCCCCTGACGTGGTCTCACCTGAGTATTTCAGCATCTGCCTGGTTCTGGGATGTGGGTCTCAAGTGCTGCAGTTCTGACGCTTCATAACTGTCCTTAAAAAAGAACCAACTCGGATTGCTAAGCACAAAGCCTTCAGGTTAACCAGCACAAGTCTTGAAACTCTGGATGAGCCCTGGACTTTTCCAGACCTGTAAAATTATTTCCAGGAAACTCCCAATGGTTATTTCCATTAAAAGCACTTCTTTATACCCACATAAATTCCCAATGAATATAAAATTCTATCAGGGTGGAAACTTTCCAAGTGTGTTTGTCTTGTTCTTCCATGTCTTTATCTGGTTCTTATATTATATGTAATTAACACATTATCCACTGACTTTAATTGACCTCATCAGTGTCATGGCCTATTAAGCTTTTTATCATGTAATGTTCTTTTTTCCTTCTCTATTGAATGATCACATACATTTGTTTATCATAAATTGAGTGCATGTATTTTGGAAAATAAAATCGAAATGCCAAGTGCTTTTCAGAAATTCTTTCAAGCACAGTAAAAGATATATCTGGGTGTAGTTAAATTTTTATAAAGTGCAACATGAAAACATGTCTTTACCTTCATTGCTTTTTCTGTCTTCCACCTACTGCCTTTTTTCCCGGAAAAGCAGCTGACAAAAATAAGAAGGAATATTTCTTGTGTTAAATGAAAACAACTTAAATCTTTTTATATATTTGGTATTTAATCTCGAGTGAAACTTGCAATCAGAACCTGTGCTTTCCCTTCAAACTGGAAAAGTATTCTTCACAAATAAGTGTTTGTTTGGAGGGGGAGAAAGCTCTAATTGTAACTGCTGGGTCTCACAATAAATATTTCTGTAGTGAATTTGAATTGATTAATCTGTCACTTTTTTCAGTAAAGTGCAAAATCAGATCAGCTCCCATCTTGCTTATTTACACGGTCAGCTTTAATTTGTCATTACTTCTATTGAGTAGCAAAGCTTTTAGTGCAGAAGATACCTCTTCCACTTAATGGATAATCATTTAGTGGAATATAATTTAAAAGGATTTATCTGGTCTCTCTGCCATGGCTGTAACCTAACCCCAGCATGATAAACTTTCTCCAGGAGAAGGATTAGCACTTTCTGGTGGCTTTTGCCTGGGAATTTGTTCAGTCATTAGTTCAACACCCAGCTTGGCCAAAGTGCCCTGAGAGTTGCAATTGGGGACTTGACTCAGTAAAAATATTTCTGGGTTTGGCTGCACTTTCCATTAGACCACTTTGTGTCAGGTGGTTCAATAAGATTTCAATCCAGATCCCTGCCTTGTTTTAATTGGAAGATAAGAGCAAGAAATTCAAGGCAGAGACCAAGAGAATTGGAAAGGTTTTGGGTGAGACGAGGGGCCAGAAGCTCCACCTGGGAAAAAGAGGGAATAGTAAACGAAAACAAATTCTTGAGCAAGTTATGTGGGAAGAGACTGGACAGATCATAATAAGAATTTTATTTTGACTTGCAGTGAAGGGCCAAGAAGGGAAGAGCTGGTTTTTGTCAGGAGCTGCTTTTCTGGGCACCAGAGCTGTACCCCCCAGCCAGAGGGATGGGAATGTCAGCCTTCCCAGAGAAACACCCTTAGTTAGGGATGCAAGTTGCTGTAACTTTTTACACTCCTAGAGTCTCAAATGATGAAGAATTCTGACTTCAATCCATTTTCTTTCTTCCCCATTGCTGAGCTCTGGCACTCCTAGAAGGTGACAACAGTGGCACTGCAGTGTTACAAGCTCCAAACTCAGGGCAATTCATCTTTGTGCCTTTCCAGCACCGGGCAGGAGCTGTGACAGGTGGGGTTTGCTTTAAGGAGTGAAGGATTTTCCCAGGAAAATCTGCAGCAGGAGCAGAGGAGCCCTGTGTAGGTCCAAGAATGATATTTTCTCAGGGGGTGTGTAAGGACATTTTCAATGGTGTTTGGACTGACATGGTGGGACAGTGACAGCTGAAAACTGGACCTGGAGTCACCAAACTAAAGCTTTAGGGCAAAAATTTTGAATTAATAAGTCATTTATAGCTGAACAAGTGCAACACTCCTCATCAGCATGGATTGACCTTGCTTTTCATGCTAACTGAGGAAAAAACAGGCTTCCAATGGCTTTAATTTGGTTTTCCTTCATTTAGCCTGGGTCTGCCTGGGTTCCAGAGCTGCCACCACTGTGGAATAGGATCATTCCAGCTCCTGCTGGAGTCCTGTGTCATTAGGACATGGCCAGAGTTGATGACAGATGTGACAAGAGGGCTTTGGTTGGGTTTTTTTTGAACATGCCTCTTTCCTCTAACTCTTCTATTCTTCTTCTTGCTAAAAGGGAATTTTTAAACTCCCAAATAGCAAAAACCAGACACCCACAACACCCTCTCCAAAACTCCGTGTTGCATTTTTAATGATCTCTTATGTTTGTGTAATAATCCACGGCAACAATTCGAAGCTTCATTTTTGGAAGGAATTAACAAGGACTGTTTTAATCTTTCCTGTAGCGTATAAACTGCTGCAAAGCAATCCAGAAATCCAGAGGCAGTTATGTTTTCACTGATGCCTGGAATTGAAATGCTCGTTGATTTTTACTTTATTTTTTTTTGGCAACATTTCTACTTGAGGAAAGAACTTGAGTGCAATCAATTAAAGAAAGGATCTGATTTGCTTTGTAATTGTTTTTCTGTCTCTATGAATGATGTAAGGGCATTTTGGAGGAATTTACTTCACTGCTCTGTCTTTTCTAAAATAACAGGTTTACCGGTTGATTTATGGGTTGTTTGTTTTGTTTTTGTTGTTCTGTCTGTAGGTGAGAAAAAGGTTAATTTGCTTGAGAAATCATGTCTATGCCAGAGAAGGTCAACTTGTTCCATCATCATGTTCTGCCATTGGAGCTGACCTCAACCTAAGCACGGTGCTTTAAGGCAAGAATTAGGCATCCTGTTTTTCTCCATGTTCTCCCAGCATTTGTTTTCTCCTGCTTTCGTAGTTTCTCAGAAAAGGCAGGAGGTTGTGACTCCCAGGAATGAATTCTGTTCCCTCTAAAGTCATATTTTTGATGCTGTGCTTCAAAAACTTCACTCTTTGCTGTGGCTGTGCCAGGCTGTGTCAGGTGGGACTGCCCACGAGCCAAAAAAAAACACCAACAAATCTATTTGGGAATAGTGTCACAGGCAGGGGAAAACTGGGAAAGCATAAAAATTGGGAAAGACAGGGAATATGAACTTTGTCAAAGTTAATGTCCATGGATATGAGAACACAGTGGGCACTGTGGTTCCTGGGGATGTCCCAGCTCCTCTTCCTGCCCTGTTTCCTTGACTCATAAGATGCTGACCACAAATGATGGACCCAAGGCATCCAAATCCTGCACCCCAAAGCTTGGATTCAGCTCTTGTTGAGGGGAAAAGCTCTGGGAGATGATTAAGAAAGATGAAGTAAATTCCCAATAATGTTTAGCTGCAGAGTTTAGTAGAGGTGGTGGAGGAAATGTTGAATCAGTCTGTAGGGTTCACTGGCACTCTGGATGTGTCAGAATTCACATTGGCTTCTTCCTACTTCCATTTCCTGTTCCAAAGTCACCAGAAGTTTGGGAATTGGCTTGGAGGTTGCACCTCTTGTGTTAAATCTGGCTTGGGGAGGTTGTGCAGCTCCTGGTCTCTGGTGCAGGAACCTGGTTTGGTTTGGTTTGGGGGAGAGGAAAGGGGCAGCACAGAGAGCGAGAGCTGGGTTTGGGTTTAGGTGGGAAGAGGATCGGACAGGGCACTGCCAGAGGGGAGTCTCTGGCTGGACACTCCTCTCCACCCAGACCCAGCTTCTGCAGTAGTTTTGGGAAACGAATTTGAATGAATTTTGTGGCAACTTAGTGATAGAGCAGTGGTAAGGGGGATAATGTCAAATTTGAAATGAAAGTCAGCAAGAGCCTCTGTGTGTGTAATTTTGGTGTGTTCTATGCTGTTCCCTGGAAGACCCACATGGAAAAAGAGGCAATTCAATAAATTAAGGTTTTTTTTCTAGTTAGTCTCATACCTGGGGTCATACTTTGCTTTTGTGGATATGCAATTGCTATTAAGTTACAAGGGATGCTGCAGTGGGGACTGGAAAGCAAATAAGCTTTTTCCCCCCTTTCTTTTACTGGATAAGAGTGTAAAATGTGATTGGGGTTTGTCAGCATGGAAACAAATGTCTGAATTTACTTGCAAGACTTCAATATCTTCAACCTTTCCAGGTGTAAAACCCCCTGCAGTAAGAGTCACGTGCTCATGATTTTACATAATTTACTATTTCTGATGAAAAATCGCATCAAAGAGACACCTGAGGCACCACATCCATTGCCCTTTGATAAGAGATGGAAGTTGGTCAGTCCTGTTCTTGACATTTATTAGTGCTGATTCCCAGGGCCAGGGAATGGCAGGCAGAGTTGGTTATACAGTAACTTCCTAACTGAAGTGGCAGAGCTGGTATTAAAGCCTCTTGGATTTGCTTTAGGCTTCCTGTACATCAATATAAAGCTGTGGTGGGCTCTTCATGCCCTTGCAAATCAAAATACTTGATATTTCTTTTTTTTTTTTTTGGTAGTTTTTTGACTTTTTTAAAAACTATTTTTCTCGCAGTAGCTGTTAAAACGTTTGCAGAATAAGTGACGAATTCAAAGAAATATTTGTGTGCGCCCATTTTAAATTTCAGCAATGCACAGTAGTTCCTACTGTGGCTTTTACCAACCTGCAGGATTGCTCTTGGCTCTCCCCTCCTCAGGGCAGATCGTGTATCACGCCCTGCTTAACTCCTTCAAGAGACACACAGAGAAATTTCACTTACACAGAGCAACCAGACCTCCCCCTGCCCTTGAGCCTTCACGGGGAGGATGTATGAGTTGGGATTTTCAAGTACATATTAAGAAGTTTATTGCCAGTGGAGTATGCATAGATCAATATTCAATATAGCTGTAAACACACGTCCTTCACATGAGTGCTGGATGCCCTTCCTGGGGCCTGCAGCTCCCTCAAACACCACTTACAGCAGCCCACAAATAATAAAACATCATCTCTCTGCTTGCCCAGCCCAGGGGTTGCTCAAGCAGGTGCTCAGAGGTGAGATTTTTGCACTTTCGACCCATTGGTTCCACCTCCTATTTGATTTTTTTTTTTTTTAATGTGAAATATTTAGGTGAGGAGAGGCCTTTTCCCAGTGTTTTTTCACTGCTGGCATTTATTAGCAGTTGGTGTTTCCTGTTGGTTGGAGCAAAAAAACCAGATAAAGTGTCACAGGCAGATCCTTGTGCTTTGCTGATGGAGAAAGCCCTTGGAAAACCCATGTGAAGGTCAGCTGGGGCCACAGCACTCATCTGTTAATTAGCATCTTCCAAGAAAATTATCAAAAGCTGGACCCTTCCCATCCAATAAACCACAATAATTGCAAATCTTTGGGAGAAGGGTTCTCCCAACCCAAAAAAAAGCTCTTTATCTTGTCCCTAAAATGAGGGCTACAAATCCTTCTGTGTTAAACTGAGAGGGGGAAATTGTGGTTGGTTATAAAAATTAAACTGCTCTGCGTGGAATTTCCATTTATTTTGCTGTATCTTGTTCAGTTTGAGATTGTTTTGAACTGGACAGGGAGTTTGTAGAGATCTGAGGGCTGTCAGTGCTGAGAATTGGGCTTTTTATAATGCAGAAGAGTCTTTATCCAATTGTTTTTCCTGTGTCAGAAGGGCTGTGCATGAGAAATAATTGCCAGGGAATAAAACTCCTGGCAGCTCCCACTGAACCCACGGCACATGCCTGAAGTGCCATCCAAGCCTAAACAGCACTCAAAATAAAACAGGGATTTGTTCCCTTCTGTGTGGATTTCCTGGTTTGAGATGTCTTGTCAGGCTGGCAGAAATAATTATTACTGGGAGAAGATGGGAATTCTTCCCTCCAAGATTCCTCATTCATTCATTCATTCGCCAGGAGAACAATTAATGACAACTCACTAATGGCTGCAAACACTTTATTTTCTCTTTGCAGTGGCATGTGCAGTCCCAGGTTTCCGAGTGCTGGGTACTCCCTGCCTGGCCCCAATTACTTTGGCAGGGAGGATGGGATGCTGCAGGGACCAGAGCTTCCCCTGGCAAGGCAATTCCCAGCCAAGAGTAGGTTGGAGCTGCTGGCACTGAAGTGATGTCTAGGAGTAGCACTGGGTAGTGGGAATCGCTGCCTGGCTCCAGCAGAGGAAGAGCAGTTGAGGTTTTAACTGTGTAATTAATTACCACAGATTTGGATGGGAGAGAGGGGAGAGAATTTGGGCTTCAGGGCTGAGCGAAAATATGGGAGACTTCCTAATTGACCAAGTATTTCCTGTAAGATGAAACCAACGAGACAAAGAGACAGATCTTAAAAACAAATGTGCTTTAAAATTAGAAAAACCCCCCAAATTTGCCCTACCCAGTTTCTTTGTCAAGGTTTTTGCCCTGAGTCTGTGGGTAGAGCACGGGCTGGTGTCAGTCAGTGACTTGAGTTTGGGAGTGACCAACATTCTTTGGTCAGTTTTATTGGCCTGGTGGCCCAAAAGCTGCAGAGCTGAGCTGGAAAAGCCCGCTTTGGTCAGTCTGGAGCTGGAAAAGCTGCCTTTGGTCAGTCTGGAGCTGGAAAAGCTGCCTTTGGTCAGTCTGGAGCTGGAAAAGCTCCCTTTGGTCAGTCTGGAGCTGGAAAAGCCCCCTTTGGTCAGTCTGGAGCTGGAAAAGCTCCCTTTGGTCAGTCTGGAGCTGGAAAAGCTGCCTTTGGTCAGTCTGGAGCTGGAAAAGCTGCCTTTGGTCAGTCTGGAGCTGGAAAAGCTGCCTTTGGTCAGTCTGGAGCTGGAAAAGCTGCCTTTGGTCAGTCTGGAGCTGGAAAAGCCCCCTTTGGTCAGTCTGGAGCTGGAAAAGCTGCCTTTGGTCAGTCTGGAGCCTTTTGTCCTGGAGCACCCACCAAACCCATCAGCAGGGCAGGGGGAATTAAGCAACACAACTCCAAACCCCCTCCTTTATCTCTGACACGTTGCAGAGATGAGAAACCCACTGGCTGGCTGGGACAGCACTAAATGTTTCCAAAATCCTGGTGGATAAATTCAGTATCTTAATATCAGAGGTGTCAATGGAGGCCAGGAGCTTGTCTTTCAGGTCCACTGAAAATGTTATTTTTAGTGCATTACATCTTCAGACTTGAAAGGAGAAAAACCCACCACTAGCTAATAATTAAGTGATTAACTGTAATAATATGCTGCACATTCTGAAGTGAGCAGTATAGGTTCAGATGAATCAGGAGTGAATTTATACATTAATACATATTCAAAAGTGTGTTTTATGATTTAATTACAGTTCTAAAGGAACCAACACAGAGAAGGAACATAATGCCCTGATGTTTGCATTACTCCTGCACAAGAAAACATCCAAAGTTTGCCTGTAACCTACGTTAATTAATGGATTCTGTGTACTTTATGTGTATCTGCACTGCCTTTCCCATTATGCTGCTGTGGCTGATCTTGGGAAGCAGAGGAGAGAGCCTGAGTTCAGGAAGGGATCACTCCTCATCCCAAAAGTGCTGCTGTAGCAGAAACAGCCTTTGATCCCAGAGAGATGGTTGTGAGATTTAGGACTCGCAGCGTTCCCATTGCTGAATATGTAATTTAGGTCACTGAACTATGTTTTGGTGGAAGATACTTATCTATTCCACTTCTTGCTGATGTCATGTGCTGGGAAATCAGATGTTAGAGTGCAAAAATACATGAGAGGCCAAGCTTAAAATGGCATAAAATATAAATGTCTCTGTGACTGGCTGCAGTTCCTGGTGGTGGTTGTGTAGGGGATGAGGGTCACATCCCTTTTTTTCTACTTCTTTGTCCTGCTTCATCCAAATTCTGATAAAAATAAACAAATCTGGTTTATCTCTGCTTTGATTTTTAATGCAGAAGAGGGGCAGAAGCCCCAGAGGAAACACAGTCTCCCACTTTCTCTGCTCTAACACCTCTGTTCAGTTTGGAAAAGCTGAGAGAGTGTTAAATTCAGGTGTTTCCCCTGTATCTCCAACAGAGACGTTCACTACCAACAAAAAAGGTTAATTCAACCCAAAATATCCCTCCTAAAAAGAACAAGGGATTTAAAAGATGCGTGGACATCTTGTTTTGGGAAGAATTAGTTAAATCATGTCCTGTTTAATGCAGTCGTGGCAGGCAGTGATGGTCTGTAGGTAAATTCTCCTCTCAGGCTTTGCTCTGTGCACTGTCACCTACTTGTGTCATTTTCCAAACTATTTTTTTCCCTTCTCCCCCCTTCCTCTTTGGAATCCCCATATTTTTTCCTCAGGGAAATTGTTAACAGGGAGCAGACTTGCAGGAAGATATGGAGGGGCTTATTTTAGTTATAAAAGTACTCACAAGTTCAACTGATAATAGCAATGCAAATTTAAATAAGAAATAAAAACCCTCCAGTCCTCACCCTCGGGTAACGAAAAGAAAATAAGGCTCTGAGATAATTCATCAGGCAGTGTTCAGCAAACAAGAAGAGAAAAATACGTTTTTTCACCCTAACTCTTTTAGGGTAGGAAAAAAAAAATCAGGCAGTTTTCCTTTTCCATCTATGAAGTTTTAGCGAATAGTTTCAGTAAAGCAGTTGTGAAAAATATAAGCTATTTTTTCTAGCTAGTATTTGAAAATCCCTAATTTATAGCGGCAGCCAATGCCAAGATAGCAATCTGGATTTTACAGATCGATCTCCTGTAGCTGCTGAGATCTGAAGTATCAGAACTACCAAGTTCACATTTTCTGTATTTTTCTTTATCAGATTTTAACCCATCTGTAAAAGTCCCCAGCTTTCTGACACTGTGCCTATTGAACAACATAATCCAGGATACCTACAAATCATTAATGGTTCACCTTTGCAGTGAAACCTGGAGATTTGGAGCAGGATTTTCCTTACTCGTGATCTTCCTACTGTTCCTCAAAGATGTACACACTCCAAGAATGTTTATATAAATAATGTCTATATAAGCATTACATACAAATGCACATATTTATGTTTATTAATACTTGGCTGTACTTATTTGTTCTTGCTAATGGCTAATTAATTTGGGAAAAACTTACAAGGCTAATGATGGATATAGTGCTAAATTCCATGCTAAATCAAAGATATCAGCCTAGAATTTACAGTGAGGTGGTAATTGCTGAGGTTATCAGGTAGAAGGTATCTGCAGCTTGGCATAATTTGTCATTTATAACCACTCTTACTAAAAGTTCCAGGATTTACAGATGAGTTGATCCAGATCACCTTTGCACAGCAGTTAATTATTAGCTCCTGCACTACCAGCTTTCACTTCTAAATTACCTCCTTGCTCCTTCAGTCTTGCTTTTAAAAACAGCTTAAGATTATGGAATATATTTGCCACGAGGCTGTTGAATTTATCTTGGGCACTGGTGACTCAAGCTCTCCAGGCTGAACTCTCTCAGCACACCTCGGAGTGAAGCTGTCGCTCGGAATTTGTCTCCAGAATTATTAAAGGGATCATTTTTTTTAGCAGTTTGCAGCATAAATACTGCTGGTGTTCTCCCTGACACACAAAAGGCACAAATAACCACTGATCTCAAATAAATTCCCTGAGTTTCTGCAGTAGCTTGCGATTCTGAAATTAAAAAAAGTCATGTCCAAAATAATTAGGAGGTGACAGGGAGATTTCCCGCATCGGCAGGAGCGCTGCGGAATTCAAACAGCAATTCCAAATGTTCCTGAGCCTCTTCAAACCCTCCCTGGCTGCAGAAACACCCGTACAGTGGGGTGGAAAATAAACACTGGGGATTATTCACCAAACAGAAATTTAAGCTCCTAGTCCATGAGACGAGGGTGAGATTTTGCTGCTGAGGTGGGAAAGGGGAGCAGGCACATCCAGGGATTTTCTGTTTAGCACTGCAACTCTATTTCCAAGTTGAATATATGTTATGGTGCAAAGAAAAAGTCTTTTGGAATTCCTTATCTCAAAAATTTTGTGTTGTTTTTCGTTGATTACAGTAACTTTTTGTTTGCTGGGAGTTGGTTCCTTTAGCAAGTGAGATATATTGAGACATAATTCAAAATGACAGGACAGGAGTAACCAATACACGGTGCACAAATGACTCCCTGTTAACATGTCACGTATTACATCCTTTATTAAAACCAGCCCCTGCTCCGTGTTGGCAAACAGCATTTCCAGCCATCCCCCAGCACAGCTTTATGATGGATTGTCCTGGAGCTTGGTTGTATGTGGAGTAAAATATCAGCATCCATATAAACACACGATGTTGTTGTAATGGAAGGTTTTTTCCTTTATATTGTCTTTGTAGCGATTTCCGTTCAAACAATCTTTTTAATCACAGCTCGTAGTTTTAAATAGGCTTCCCAAGGCAGCCTGGATTCCAAAGCTTGGAGGTATTTCAGCATCCCTCTTCTGCACAATCAATTAATCTGAGGGTTAGGGCATACCTGACCAACTCTCTGCCTCAGGTCTGCAGCTTCCTTGCATTTCTCCCAATATCCCAAGTTTTTGTACAGCTTCCCTTGCACCTGGCTCCGTAACTTTTCAAATAATATTTTTCCTTTTATCATATTTGTTTCTTTTATATCATTTATCACTTGAATTCCATTAAAAAAAAAAACAAACAGAGCCGTGCATGAATCCCAAATTGCTCTATAAAGGATTCAGAATTCCCACACGCTCTGCTCAGCTTTACCCTCTGTGCCTGGCTCTGTTTTCTTTTGTGCTGAAGCTGGAAAATCCTGACTCTTTATTCCGGTGTCAGTGCAACAGATGTCTGAGCCCCATCCTCAGCCGGTGTTTCTGGAGCAGCCAGTGAGTAGGGATGTTGTTGCTGCTGGATGAGGGAGGACTAGGAAATGACAGGGAGTTTCAAACCCTGTGTATTTGTTCACAAGGTGCCAGGCACTGTTTTAAAGGCGAGCCTATAAACAAGACTATGCGCTGTTATTTATTATTTATTGATAACATCCCTTATGCAACGCGAAAGCTTTTATCAGAAAAAATTGTAGGGCATGATCTTTACAAACAACCAAAAACCCCCAAACCCTGAGGGGTGTGTAAGAGGGGGAAGAGGATGGAGGGAAAGAGGAACCAGTGGGTCCGGCTGCCGCGGGAATCCCACCCTGGGGTAAATCCCTGGCAGCTCTCCATCCCACGGCAAGCCCAGCACACTGGAAAAATGCCCCGTTCCCGTGGTGAGAAAGGTGATGGTATGTTTATCACGCAGCCAAGAAATAAATGGGAGCCATTACAAAGGTGTATAATTCAGCAATTACAGTTATTTGTTTTTTCTGACACCCCCTGCAAACAGTTATCGCTTCAGTCAAACATAATCAAATTATCTTTTTTTCCTTTTTTCCTGGTACTGTACATTAACAGGGCAAATAAAAGGGAAAATAGTGCAGTCCCTTGTAATAAAGAAAACAGCAGCAAACTATTAATGCTCTTTGAAAAGAGTAGTTTTAACAAAGTAAGCAAGAATCATTTTCTTTGGTTGAGTGTTGATTCCCCAGTGTGCTCTCAGTAAGTAATTAGAATGGCCCAGTGAATGTCAGCATCAGCTTGTTTATTCTCATTATTTTATCATTTTAAAAACCCTCTAGGTGATGAGACATGCAGTATAGAACATAATTACCATTATTAGCATACTAATTGGACACAAAAATAGGCCAACTACAAGGTAGCCAACTGAATAATTTCACATTAATCAAACACCATAGTGAATAAGCCTATTGTTAAATTGACAGCTACAATAATTGGCAATATTTCGCTGCGCAATATAAGAAATTCCTTGTAATACCTCTGCCACGTTATATAATTTAGTAATTTCCCACATTTCCAGCCTTAACTTTGTACACCTAGTTCAAGTTCAAGAAAACATCATGATAAGATTATTAGTCTATTATCAAGTGGACAAAGTATATAAAGACCTGCTTGTTAGCATTCAGGAATAGATTTGCTCGATAAGGAAACAAAAAGGCTCCCAATTTAGTTACTTGTTGCTTCAGCATTGAAAATGTATAAAGGTTCTTGATAAGAATTTTTTAACTGTATATTAAAGTCCAACTCGCCTGTTTAAGAAGCAAAGAAAATGGTAAAGAAATTTAAAAAAGAAAGTGCTAAAATAAAATAGAATAAACCCCAGTGGGAACTGTGACTTTGAGCCTCCAGGATAATTTTCTGGTTGGGATTTGTCTGGTGCCGTCCCCGTCGTGTTGAACGGCGAGCTGGAAAGTTGCAAAGCTGCCACCAGAAGTGGGAATTCATGAACTGCTCAATTAGCAGCAGGCAGGAAGGGAAAGCTGGCCCTGGCCAGGCTTCCCTTTGAAAACCTTGGGGGAAATAAGACAGGAAAGGAGTGAGTGGAAAGGAGAGGAGAAACAAGGACGGGGAAGGTGCGAGAGGGGGAAAACGCGGGTTGTGGCAGAGGCAAGGAGAGCGATAAGGAGAACAGAACCAGATGGTGAAACCAGAGCAGCAGAGGCAGGAGAAGACGAGAGGAAAGAAAAACAGTGAGGAAGAAAGAAAATAGTCATCAAGAAGAGGGAGGAAGAGAAGGTAAGGTGAGAGTCGGGGAAGGCAGAGCAGATTTGGAAGAGTATGAAACAATATTCTTCTTTTAAGAATTCAAAGGCGAGGGGAAACAAGCATCTCGCTGAAAGAAACGTTTCCTTCCCGCTCCCCGGGCTTTTTGGGAGGTGTGGAGGCTGGGAAGAAAGGCAGAAAGGAGTCACTGAAGTCTCTGTTTATTTCAATAAGGAAAATATTTTTGGGAAGTTGTTATAAAAATGATGTTTCACGCAGTTTCTCACACGGGTGTTGGGCGCCTGTTAAAGGTGGGGCACGTGGAATAGGACAGGTTTGGAATCCCCCAAAATATTTCTAGGTGGCTTCTTGGTTAGAAATGGCTTGATGAAATTCTGAACTGTGTTGTTAAACTTGACGGCGTGTAATTTTAAAGAGATGAAAAGGAAGGTCAGAATAAGAAATAAGAATGGCATGGTCTGTACAAAGTGCCCGTTTTCACAGAACCAGACCTGGCCTCTGGCAGCACGTGGAGAAGGGAAACTGCCTTGAGCATGGGCCAGCAACTGCCTGAAATATCCTTATTTCAGTTAAATAATGGAATTATTTCCATTTCAGTCACCAAAGAGGCAATTTTTGCCAAGGATTGGTTCTGGTAGGGATGGCTCTTGAGAATTTGCTGATGTAATTAAAGGCAGAAGAAGTTTTCTGGAAGAAAGGACCTCTAAGTTTGTTGAAATTTGGCTGCTTATTTTGAATTAAGCTGTAGGGGGAAAAAAAGCACTGCCTCACAAGCAATAACAACATATTTTTTCCAGCTGTTCTTTGCTTATTAATCTGTTAATGGGTAATTCTCAGCTAATGGTTGGGGATGCCTGTTAATATATCACAATCCCAGAGTATTGATTAGCTGCTTTATTTCCCTTTGTATGGCCAGGCTCCCCGGCAGCAAAGTCACAGTAAGAAAACACGTGAGCCTGTACTTCAAATATCTCTGGGTACAGAGAGGAGCCACCCTGGGACATATCAGAGGGTACTAAAATCAGCTAAAATACGCACTATGTGCTCAGATTTTCTTAAGCAGGAATGTACAGGCTCCAGCTTTGATTTACTCACTGAACTCAGGAAATACATCTCTGGGCACTCATTGCTGGGAAGTCTCTCCTTTAGCCAGCTCTGTACCTATAAATGACTGTAATACCTGGGTCAGGGGGTCTTGGAAGAGCTCTCAAAAAGTGATATAATCCACCTTTTATGGAGCAAAACTTCCAGCAGGAAAAGGGAAGAGTCCTGTGCCAGGTTGACAGCAGAGTTAAGGATAACAGCCAAGGCCATACTTTTGCTAATACATTAGGATGGCTCCGAAATGTGCCAACTCCGTAGCTTGGGATAAAGCAAACGACAAAACTGAAAATATCCTTGACAAGATGTCTCTCTTAACACATTAAGAGGCTGTCCAAACTGAGAAAAAAATCCTCAGCAGTTCCTCTCCTTCTGTCACAGAGTCTGTGCTCGGGTGGTTGGAGCTGGGGGCTCTGCCGCGCGTCAGGTGCCGGGCGAGGAGCAGCTCCCGGGCAGCGCCTTGGACACACATCGTGTCTCACCTGCTCCTTCATGTGCCAGACACACAGGGCACTTCAAAATCCCCCAAAAAACCTGGTGAGTTCTCCAGGGAGGTGCGGGCAAGGGGTTTGGACAGGCACATCCAGCTATCATATGTTGTTGCTATATCAGGACACTGCCATTCGGATGTTTTCGCATCCCTTAAATACACCTGGAGCATCAATGGAAGCAATCCCCCCACACTCTGCCCCCCAAAAACCCCAGACAAACCCCAGAGGTGAAAGCAGAAGGAAAGAAGGATATTAAGCATATTCAGGCACGATAAACACAGAAGAAAAACACTGCAAAGGATAGTTGTGGAATACATTTGAATAACAAATACATTTGAGGAAATCCCAGTCTGCTTGGGGACAGAGAAAAGGAAAATAAATTCATCACATTATTCACTGGAAATTATTTGTTCAGCTCTGCTCCTTAATGTGTCAGCTAAAGATGATTTCCAAGAGTGAAGATTTTCCTTTCTTGCTTGAAATGACTCAAAAAGAAATGAATATTCCAGCCACCAAGTGAGGTTAATATACGAGTTTCATAGGCATTTACTCACCACTGCTGTTCCCTGCAGAGTAATGGCACTGGAGGTGCATTCTGGGAGTGCCAGGGGTGAAACCAAAGTAGATGTTCCTGAATAATTTAGTGGTGTATGAAAGCTTATTTCATCATCATCAACACAGTAATACCTTGCACCAATGGAGTGCTTTACATCTCTGGGCTCCAAAGCTGTGCAAGTATCAGCATTTCCATTTTTCAGTTGGGGAAACTTGAGATTAGAGGGAAAAAAAAACCATTTTCCAAAGGGGAAAAAAAAAAATTTCCAAAGGGAGTGAAGGCTGTGGCAGAACTGGGATAACAATTTGGGTTCCTAGGAAGAGGCACCTGTAATGGCTCGGTTGAGTGTGGGTGAAGAGGCTGCAGTTAAACCTGTTTATGCTTAGTGAAAGATAAGAAATATCTAAAGGAAAGTATTTTTCTTTTACGATAAAATAAGAATTAAATGAAATAATAAATTTCCAGGATAAATGAAATTTCAATGCATCACTTTTTGTCTGTGCACTGGTTATCCTAAAGTGGCAGAGCAGGTTCCCATCCAATTCTTGGAATGGCAGGAGGCTCCACTTCCATTACCCAGTGATTATTGCCATTAGGCTGAGGGAGCAGAGAGCCCCTCGTGCCTCTCTTTGGGCTGTTTACACATGCATGTAGCTGGTAACTTTTTTTGTGTTTAAAGAGTCTAACAGCTCATCAATCTTATTCTTCCCTGAATGTAGATTGGTCTTTAATGAGATCAATGAATAGTGCTGGTACTTTGCTGGCCAAAATTGTAAATGTGCTGTTCCATTTCCTATTTACCCTGTAGCACAGGGATTTCGGCGCGTTACTGCTAATGTGTTTTGCATTCTATTGCTCTCCCACAAAATTTATGGCCAGAGAGAGACTGCAAGAAACAGTATGGGCAGGCAGAGCTGGATTCTATTCTCTGTACTGCATTAAGGTTTTTAAAAAATATAGGGATTTGCAATAGTTGAAGAAAAGGGAAATAAAGAGGAAAGAGGGAGCTGGGAAAGGATGTCAGATTAGTTTAATTAAAACAAAACTTTGGGGGTTAAGGCATGTCAGAGACAGAAAAAAATGTGGCTTAAAACATCTTTAATAAAGGTGGGGTGTAATGGAAGTCAACCTGGCCAAAGGCAGAAGGAGAGAGGGGCTCTTGAGCAGGGAAATGAGTGTTGGAAAAGTGTCTGGTGTTAATTAGGGCTCTGGAGTGGCCTGAGAGGACAAGTGCTCTTCCAGCCCAGTCCTTCTCCTCACTGCCCTTGTTAGCATTGTCTGGTCCTGTTCCAGCTGTGCATTAACCTCTGGAACCACCCCCCAAATACTGGAGGATTTATTTCTCCTGCAGCAAGAGCCTTATAGACACCCCCAAGGCCTGACTTGGGGGATTCCCCTTGGTGTGTGGGTAGGAAGGTTGATGTTGAAGAACCATATCTGGGGCTCTGTGACTGTAAAGTGATGATTTCTGTCTTTCATTTTCTCTTTTGGAGCTTTCCCCCATGACTTTTCCTCCTGAAGCAGCTCCCAAGCAAGTTGTGTCCCACAGGGATACATCTAGAAAATCTCCCTGTGCCAGGGAAAGGAGTTGTTATTTGGCATCCTTTACACATTAATTTTATTTTTTTTTTTTGGTGATGATGGTCCAAAGCCAGGTGAAAGCTGTAGTCTGAGGATCTGACACGACTCTGTATTACAATGGGAAATCCATGCAGAGGGTTGATAGCTTTGATAGGCTTCTCTTGCCCCATTTGGGGCAGATGTTGCTGAAGGAAATTTCCTACTGGCCATCGACTTCACCCAACAGGCAGTAGAGAGGCTGGATGGGCTGGTTGATTAACTCAGTGAAATGATTCCTGGAATTCCTGCATCCCAGAGGAAATGCAGCCTGGCCACTCAGGGACCCTGCAAACATCCAGGTGGCAAATGTGGGATTGCTGTCCCATGGCATGTTGTGCCTATTAAATCTGAAACAGGGGGAGGACCCCCTCTTTGGAAGGCAACCAAATACTCAACCACGTAAAAATGGACTTGGGATATTTGAGAGAAAGTTATTGTACGTGTTATCTGTCAGGAAAAGTGAAATCCTCTGAAAAGGTCAGAACTGCAGAAGAAAAGTGACTCTGCCTGCCCCAAAGCCTGGGCTGACTGCAGAGAAATACAGCCCCAAATTCCAAGCTCCCACTGGGCTTGATGGTGCCAAGCCTCTACAAAGCCTGTAGAGATGATTTTCTGAGAAATCCCATAGTAAGGGGGAATCCCTCAGCAGCAAAGAGCAGAGAGGCATCTGCTCATGTCTGGGCTTTGGCAAAGAGTGGATGGCTTGGACACGAAGGACAAAGTACAGAGCTGGGGCAGAGAAACAGGTTCTGCACCCCTGGCTCCCCGGGAGGGATCCAGTGGCAAGCGCAGGTTATGTGTGGGAAGACCCCATTTACAGGAACTTCAACATCTTCCCTTACACCGGGGCCAAACTGCAGCCTGAGCTCAGCAGTTCCTCTGCCAGGTCAGCAAATTGGGCTCCAGACCATATAATTTCAGGAATAATGTAGATGGTGACAGCAGAGAGAAGAAAGATGAAAATATGAATAGCTTTTTGGGGAGGTGGCCCAAATTCTGTTCTTTTTTACTGTGATTTAATAATGACTCCATTTGGATCAAAGGTTTCTTGAGAGTTCATATTAATCTTAGATGATTCTGATATTTAACCTTCATGCTCTGGACAATACGGTTTTCCATGTACTTCTTCCACGTGAGGCATCTGTTATATCTTGTGCTCTTACCCAAATTTCCTCTGCAAAGAGCAATTAATCTCTCTGCTGCTTTATCCAGGATTTAAGTGCACGTCCTCCCTTTAATTCTGCACACTTCTTTTTTTTACTGTCTGTCTTTCCATCCTTAAGTATCACTGAGTTGCCAGATAACACAGTTATTGTTCATATTACCAGAAGATTGTAATGGATTTATATAAAACTCAGACAGTGCCATTGTTCTTGAAGTCCATTTTATTGTAATGAAGTTCCACTCTTAATATTCCATGATCTTCAATGTCCTTTACAAGTAACTTTTTATAAATTAATCTATAATAATCTAATTCAAGTCAGTTAAAGTGGATAACTATACTCCAATTATGATATCGGGAAGAGTTTTTACATAATGAGGGCTTTTATATAGATGGTTAACGCTAATACTGTAGTTTACAACATACTGTATGAATCACTAATTAAATGCCTAAGTAGCAATAATGGAAGTGGAACTATCAATACAGAGACGATATCAGTGATGTAAGGCATTAATAAAACTTTATGGTCCCATTTAATCTTTTTTTATAGGTACTCCATTATGTCAGTTAAAAGAAAAGGCAGAAAAACAAGAAAGTGAGAGAGTGGAACTTAAAGGGACCAGGACTGGAAACTGAAATGGGCTTTCCCTTGTGCCATGCCCCCAAAATGGGCCAGATAGAAAAGCAATGAGAAAACTGCCCGGTAGAAATAAATTTATCACATTTCTAAAAATATGGCTGTTCACTGCAGCTGGACGGTTTAAATGTTCCTTAAATAACCCATATTCTATGATTTAAATGAAGGGCAGCTTAAAGAGCATCTTCAAAGAGGAATCTGAGTTTAGCACCGCTCTGGCCCGAGAGGAACAGCTCAACTGTTGTGCTCCTGCCATTGGCCAGCAGAGATGACTCAAAGGGTAAATACATAAACATTTATATTGGAAGGAGAAACTATTAACAAAGGTATTTTATTTTGAAGCCAAAGCACAAGCTTGGCTCCGGCGCTGCCCAAGGAGCGTTCGAGGCAGCCGGGCTGCTCTCCTGACAGGACATCTCCTCTGTGTTCCTTGGCCCCCAGCCAGTGTCCCCTGCAGGAAAGCAAGCTGCCCATTTGCATATCAAAGCAGAGGAATAAGCCAAGCCCAGCAGACCTCTAAAGGGAAGTGAGAGTATATGGGAATTTTTAGTTTTAACTCTCAAT
>VWZT01005057.1:116570-161063 GCA_013397055.1 Pachycephala philippinensis
AAAAAAAAAAAAAAAAAAAAAACCACCTTCATTCCTTTCACGAAACAACCTCTTCAAATGCCTTTTGCAACACGTTTGAGCAGAAATAACAATTTAACCCCTCAAATCCCCTCACGGGGTGTTACAGTCCTGGCTGTGTTCTAGCAAATAAAGGGAAGAGATGTTTTTTTTATCCTGGTGCTTGATATCAGCCCTTTGAAAATCATTGCACTGAGCCCTTTCACACACCTTGACACGCATTGGAAGTGTGCAGTGCCAGGCTCGTGTTTCAGGCTCACTGCTGTTGAAGTGACATGTTTATTTAGCACAAGATATCCAGCCTGGTGCCTTTTTGTGCCTCCTAGGAGGAATTTGACATCACCTGCTGGATATCAGTGCTGAGGTTTGGCTCTGAACTCCACCTTTTCTGGATGTCCATTGCTCAGCAAACTGGAGCTGACAACCAGGCTCACAGCCTCTAATAAAAATAAATCTTTCCGTATTATTTAAAAACTATGACTTCAATATGAGTAGATGAAGAGGCTGGGAAAATTCTGTGCCAATATCTGTGCAGATTAGATCCGAGAACTCACGTCTCTCTGTGATAAGAAATTCATTACTCCCCTTGCCCATCAAATGCAGCTGTTGGCAATGCTCTGCCTCAATACACGGAGCGGGGACATCAAGAATCCTGCAAATTTGCAACTGAAACCAAACCTTTGTGCAGCCCTGTCTTCCTCCTGTGTGTTGCTCCATTTCACAGCCACCCCTTCTGCTCTCTTCAAACACCTTTGGAGAACTGAATTTTAACTTTCTGGTTTTTTAGGTAGCCCTCCTTCCACTGAGTGGGGTTGGGTATGTTTTGTGGAATGGCAAATGTCACTGAAATGCAGGAGCAGGAACAGCTCTGTCTCTTTGTGCCACCTGACAAACCCTACATTAATGTGACCAAACCTAAATAGTGTTTAAAAGGTACCTGAGAAAGGATGTGGGGTTTCCTGTGAGTCCAGCCTTGCCCTGTGTCAAGGTTATCATGTGAGCAGAGCTCATCCCTGTCACTGGCTTTTCTTCATGGAGTGGTTTGGGCTGGAAGGAACCTTAAAAAGCATCTAGTTCAGATTTGTCAGCAGTTTCTCTAGAGCAGCCATTACCTTCTGGCTGCCAGGAACAATCAACCATGGAATATAAACTCCTTATTAGAGAAAAAAAGCGCTGTTTAAATGTTCTGTCGTGACCAAAGGTTTTTTAGAATTACACAGGAGGCTGTGATCGTCCTTCCTGTTCTGCACTTCACTGAAAGAAGTTCTGCCACAAAGCTTCAAGCCCTTCAACCTTTTTTAGTCTTTCAATAGCTCATATTTTTTTCACAAGTCTCTTGGTAGATCATAACAAAACCATGATCAAAAGATCAATGAAGGTTTGCTCTGGTTTAATGATTTTAGGCACAGTCCTCTGCCTTTCAGTGGTCCTGTCCCCCATGGCAGCAGAGCACTGTAAGATGCCATAAACCTGGGACCTGGTCGTAGTTCGTGTCAGAAATCCAGAAATGGCACTAATGGACAATAAAAAATAATCAATGAGAGGAATGGAGGCTCAGCTGTGTCAGCAGGAAGGGCTGGAGAGCCTGGGCTGAGCAGAGGGACCACAGCAGGACCCAGCCCCACGTTCCTCTGCCACAAACTGTGTAAATAAACTCCTGGTGTGAAGCCACACTGAAGAAAACAGGTTTAAACCTAAGGAAACTGAGGCTGTGATCTCACTTTTATCTACAGTTTTCACATTAATTTAATTTTTTGATGTTTTGTGGGGACTGTCATTCTTCTTTCAGCACAGGAAGCTCTATAGGTTTTATCCAGGGGGAAAAGTCACAGTAGGAACTGTCTTAAGCTGGGGCAGAATTTTTTAGCTTATTTTAAAGGGTGTTTGGAGAAATATTGAGACTTTGAATGCAGCTTGTTCTGCTGCATCTCTGTTCCCTTTGAACACACCTACACATTCAGTGTCACCTCCATTTGGTTTATCGTGCAATAAGATGTCAAGTTTAATTTTATTTATGGGCTTAATATTCAAGTTTTTCACAAGTTATTTTCCCCATATGGGCCTTTAGAAATATGTTAGAAAAATCATCATGTACTGCTGTTAGGAGCAATGCATTAATAAGTAGATGAGCCTCCTGCTGATGGGCAAAAATCTGGTTTTAGCACCATGTGAAAGCACTTGGTCTAAAATGAGCCATGAACCAAAGAGTTTACAGGTTATGGATGACTGGAGCATTGTAATAGTTTGTGGGCCAGCAAGTGCAATGCTCGCTCCTGTTTTAAAATTAAAATATCCTCTTAAATGTGCATTGTTGAGTCACCCTGACTGCGTTAATGGGAGTTTTAATCTGATTTCTATCTCCAGAGAGCTCCTGTGCTCTTCAGGAGCCTCATTCGCCTTGGCCAGAGCCAGGGAGATGCCTCTGTGCTTGAAGAACTCCTCGATTTCAGCCTCTGGGTTAGAGCAGGAGCCTTCTGGGCTTCTGAGCATTTCTACAGCTATGAATGAATGAAGTCTGCCTGATCCGGATTTTTTTTTTTTTAATTTTTTTTTTAATAATTCATCAAGAAGCAAATCTGGCACGAGCACCTAAAGTGATGACAAAGATCAGTTTTCTGTTCTGGTCCCTTCCTGGCAGCCTGTGATATCTCTGCTGGCTGGGAGAGTTGCTTCTGTCCTCGAAGGGCGGCTCTTCAACTTCGCGCCTTCCCCGTGCGCGCCCGCGGGGAAAGCGCCACTTTGGGGAGCACTTTTGGCCCTTCCTAAATGGAAACCTGTTGCGGGTTTGAGAGCCTGGGATTGACAGGGGAAGGGGAACAGCTGTGATGTTCCTCTAAAGCTAAATGTTGCCGCTTTTGCATAATCTGCAAAAATATGTTGTCAGGATGAGCGCTCCAGCTGGCTCCGTGCCACCTTCCCCTCCGCAGCGCGGGCTGCGGGAGCGGGCGGAGCAGCTGGAGAGCGGAGGGTTCGCTCTGACACCGACGTGTCAACCTAATATAGCAAAAAAAGGAAAAAAAAAAAAACGGAGGGTGAGAGGGGGATATTTTAGTAACTGGAGTTTTTTTCTTGCGCGAAACGGAAACAAAGGGAGCTGCGGCTCCGATGCTGCGGCGCTGGAGGGGCGGCTGGAGCGCGGTGGGAGCAGCGGGACGGCGGCGGGCCGTGGTGTTGGCATATGCACGCCACAATCTCTTTAATACCCATGGTAAATCCTGCTGGCTGCTACAAGCTCTGTGGTGAATGTTAGGCTTGTTTGCCTTCTGGTTTTTAAGCTCCTAAACACTTTGGGGTTGAAATTCCCACAGAAGGTAACAAGAGCTTTGTTAACCCTTGGCGATGGTCTATTGAAAGGAGATTATCTTGGGCAAGTGGGGCAAAAGGAGCTGGGGAGTGGTGGGGTTTGGGTGGTGGTTACTCCAGGTTTGTGTTTCCAACAGCACAACTGCATTGGATTCAGCAAGGATTTATGGAAAGCATATGAGTAGAGGATGACAATTCTGAGTGATTGATCCGTGGATGTTGCTCATCTGCTTAGACCCAAGGGTCAAGAACTGCTGTTTAAACCCGAGTTTTTATTTTAGGCATGTTGCTGCTACTACTTGAGGCTGACATAGAGGGTTTCATGTGAGGTTTCCAGGACTGTGTTCGTTACAGTCCATGCACAAGGTTTTGTGATGTTATAAAATGTTCCTGTGCTCTGAGGAAATAAAATCCTGATGGAGATTGCAACCAAGCAGATGATTTGGTGTTCTTTGATCCTGGTTCCTCACACCAGAAATCTTCTGGATTTGATGGAACAAATAAAGAATCAAAAATCCCCACTTTGAAACCCTCGCCACAATTTTTCAATGGTCAGAATGAAGGTAGCACTTCGTTATTATTTTTAATTAGTATAAAAAGAAAGATGATGCCGATACCTGCATCTAATTTACATCTTTAGGCCAAAGTGCTTTTGGCTTCAAAAAATGTTAGGGTCTGATAAAAGCTGAGAAGAGGATGAGAGAGCAGGAGTGCTGCTCTGGCCAGGGTGTGAAGGAGGCACGCTTGGCTTTTGTGGGGAGTATCAGGCAGAATAAGGAGCATAAATCCTGTAGGGAGGATTCAGAAGGGGTTAACATCATTAAAGGATTGGTTACAATTTGTTTTACTGCTGCTAATCTCTATTATGAAACAAAGTTTCTGGAATGGGATGAGTTTGGGTGGTGGGTAGAAGCTGTGAGTTTGTTTTACATGTGCACGTGCGTGCAAGTGCTGGCTTGGAAAAGAGGGTGAGGGCCAGTGTAAAAGGCTGTTTTTCAATATTTGGCCAGAAAATGCCTTTTCCTGGTCCATGGGCCCCTCAGTGAGGTGTTCCCAGCTTTGTCTTCCCAATCCACACCCTGCGGACAAGGCTGGGCTTTGCTTCCCTGCACACATGTCTGCAAGAGAAAAAGCTGTTAAGTGCTAAAATACTGAGATTACATAAACACCAAAGGTGGGCTCGGCTTTATCTCATCTAAAATAACAGCAAACCCCTTGTTTTCTTTTATTTATAAGCCTTTATGTACAGAATGTGCACATATATATCCTGGAGTTCAGTGAGGAGGCTGCTTGTCCTGTGCGCTGAGCAGACTAATAGACAAATTTACCCCAAATCTGTGCATTTGTCTTTTGGCAATTCTTGCAATCTGTTTTATTTGTTGCCAAAATATACACTTAGACTGATGGAAACCTGCATGGCCTTTTTTTTTTTTATCTGACTGATTTCCCACCTTTGGGTTGTTTATCCTTCAAATGTGTGTTAAAGGGATGAGGAAAATATTTACTGAGCTCTTAAAGAATGGGCCATAATCAGGAAAAGGTAAATTCCCCATCCTCCCTTGGCAAGTGCATTCCAGTAGATCTCCTAATAAATCACCTCTGTGAATTGAAGGTGTGAATAACCCCTGGGTCTGTACTACAGGAGGATAAGAAAGTAATAGTGCCAGAAGTGGGAATTTGGGAAGAACTGGGCTTTTAGCTGTGCAGGGAGCGTTTGCAGGGTGATGTTTCCACAAGTTTTTTTCCCTGCAGGCATTTAATCTTGTAATTATTTTATTATTACACAAGTGTGTAATCTTAGGATATATTTTTATTATTATATAGTATTATATTATTATAGCATTGCTATATTGCTGTTATAATAATACAATATTATTACGGTGTAATTATCTTGTAATGATTCTATTATTACTCCCAGTGTATTAATGCACCAATGCTGCTTTATAGATTCTTTTTAAAATCCAAGATCAAACAATTCTCCCTGAGTTTGAGAGGGAAGCAGTGCCAGAGTTCTGTCGAGAGCACCTTATGGAAGAGAAAGAAATAAGGAAAGGAAATTGAGCAAAGTCTTCAGGTTGGGCATCAGGAGAATTTCTTCATGGAAAAGGCTGTTAAACATTGGATTTGCCCAGGGAGGTTTGGAGTGCTCACCCCTGGAGGTGTCCAAGAAAGCCCTGGATGTGGCACTCAGTGCTCTGGGCTGGTGCAAGGTGGGGATCAGGCACAGGTTGGACTTTTCCAGTCTCAGGGATTCTGGGATTCAGAACCCCTGCAGCTCAAACCATGCCAATGCCACAATACAGAAAATAATTCAGAGGCCTGACTTTATGTAGCTTTAGGCCAAAGTTTTAAGCTCAGGTCTCTCATGTTTCAAAGGGTGTTGTGGGGTTTTTTTGTTTCAATGAGAAGTTTAATTACACGCCTATGCTGAGCAATTTCTGTTGGGATTGGCAATTTCTGCTCTGCCTCTTCTGCAGTCTCTGGATGTGAAGGTGATTCCCATTTGCAAATTATTTCACCATTTCTTCCTCTCTGAGAGGCTGCAAAGGGTGGGTCAAAACAAAATGTGCTTTCAAAGAGATGCATGTGAAAAGACCGGCTTGTAAACAAAATGACTCAGAAAAAAGTGCTTTAAAAACTCTTCTTATCTGTACTCCTTGTTAAACCTGTATTAGAAGCTGATAATGTAACATTTAAAATGTGAAATCCAACAGCACCTCAAAAGACTTGTGGGATAGCCCCCAATGTTTCAATATAATCTGAAACAAAAGATTTTGAAATCATTCTGTGCCATCTCTGAGTAAATTTTTTTTTTTCGTTTATTGGTTTGGGGTTTTTTTGGCCTAAGGACTACATTTCCCACCAAGCTGCTCTTAAATTAAATAACGAAGGATTGAAATGTTAGAGGAAGAAAAGGCTACAGCCACTATTGTTCCTTCCAGTGTTCCGGGCTTGGTTAAGAAACTCCAGCTCTTTCATTTATTTAAAATATCTCAGATGGGTACCTGCTTAAGTCATAACAGCTTCTCCCTGCCACCAGGAAAACACAGACAGGACTCAGGTAGCCTTGATTTGCCCTGAGATCCCATCTCTGATCGGTGGGAACCTGCTCCCTCAGCAGGGTGAGCCTTCTGTGGGAACGTGAGTTGGTTGTCTGGGTGTGCTCAGGACTGTTCTCCCTGTGATGCCTCCCAGAAACGGGGGAAGAAAGGGTTAAATCAGCCCTCAGCACCCCGCATAATTATTCCTGCCCGATTGTGTCCAACTGGAAACTCACAATTTGTTACCACTTAGTTGGTTTCGGTGAATGAAGAGGATTCATCGCTTTTTGCCTGCGTTCAGATCTTTTGTTCGCAGTTTGGAGAAAATTGCAATCTTTTCTTGCTACTGTTCCAGCTTTAGCCATGCTTGGTTAAGCCAATGCTCAGGTTTCCCTGGATTCATTCATATCCACTAATCTGGGAGTGAGCAGGGTTGGGGTTCTTTTTATTTTTACTGCTTTTCCTTGAGTATTTTGTTTTCAAACCGACACCAGCAGAACATTTATTTTTACAATCTTAATATTGTTGCGGTGACTCCACTTTCTGATACTTCCCTCTCTTTATGGTGAGGACATTTATCTGAATCATGTTGATGTTTCCTGAGCTTCACAAGAGACTAAAGAAATAAAAAGAAGCCACTGCTATAGGCACGGGTAATAAAAATGATGTGATGACATTATATAAACCAGCATCCAGTGCTTGTTCATGGGTTAGTTAACTTCTGTGAGTGGTGTCAGTAGCTCCTGTGGGATAAGCATGGCTTACATCTTCGTGGAAAAGATTCCAGAAACTTTAGTAACTGAAGGGTTATTTTTTAATAAAAAGTGAGTGAGATGGAGCGCGCTGATTCTGATTAACCAACTGTGACAGATGGTAATTCTTCCCTTTAAACGTGGCTTAGAGAAATTAAATTCAAGGTGATTTAAGAACTCTTTAAGAACTGCTGAACCCAACTTAAAGAAAAAACAAAAAGCAGAGCAGAACACCTTGAAGTTTGCTTTGTTTGCTCTTGCCCGGGCGTCTCCAAAGTTGGGGAGGCAGCGCCGTTCCCAGGGAGCCACGGGGACCTTCCCACCCAAGTGTAGTTTCCAGGGTGCCATGGGACTGGCCCAGGAAATGTGTCTGGTTGTGCCTGGTCTGTGTCTGAAACCTCCTTCAACCCGAATAATGGCAATTTATTATCATCTCAGGAAATCGTGCTACTTAAGATAAACGTTTCGGGGTTGGAGGACAGGATTATTATATATTTCATTGGAGATTTGTTCCCTGAGTTCTGCAAAACTTGTGCTGTACATTTTTGAAGGTTGTTTGGGGGCTTGGCTCCATGGGGAAGGGCTCAGACCTTCCCACGGTGGTTCCCAAAGCAGCATTTGGTGTTGGGATTTAAAGGGACCTCAGTTTGCCAAGGCCAAACCAGCTCTGTTCACCTGGTTTCACGCTGGCAGTCCACAAACAGCAACAGCTTCTCCTTCACTGAATTGCAACATCATAAAGTAAATCCAGGATCTCAAAACTGGGCTTGGTTTCACTCAAAGAGGTTGGAATCTGACTGTACAGCCTGATTAGAGGGTTTAAAGCAGTGTGTGAAACCCCAGACTGAGCAAAGTTTGCAGTTCTTTTCATGATGGGCATATGCCTGCGTGATTTACACAGGAAATCAAACCTCAAACCTTCAGGGCATTTCTGCTAATCACGTTTCTAGAAACAGCACACAAAGACAAATAACAGGCTTTGGCACTCTGATTTGTAAAACCATGAGAAAGCCACTTGTAAGAGGGGCGGGAGTTGTCTGGGTGTAGCTGGGAGCGCAGCATTCCCCTGCCTGTCCCTGATGGATCAAACACAAGATTGTACCTGAGCAGGGACAAAACCGAGCTGTGACATCAAGGCTTGTGCAAGGGAATGCATCCCAGCAGGAGCAGAGCAGCACATCCCTGAATTCCTGCAGGTTCTCCTGTCCCAGCCCTTCAGCTGCTATCCATGTGAAGAAGAAAGTGAGGCAGCTGCAACGGTGATGTTCAAATCCTTAAAGGCCTCCCAGCTTTCCAGGATGGCTCCCGTAGCTATTACTCTTTATGTAGCTGAGCTATTCTAGTGCAAACATAAATCTCTTTATTTATAAAACACAGTGTTTCAGCTATTTTGTGTTATCTTGGTGTCAGTGGTTTCAATACGATTTCTTGAAATTGCTTCTGTCAGCTGTGTGGTAACTGGGAGTTGGAAATACATTTATGTGTACACCTTTATATTTCACTCTCTACACGTGTACGTGAACATCTCTATTTATATCAGATACTATTCTCAATTAAGTTCTAGTCCAATTCTTCCACTGATTCTACTCATTAATGGAAAATCATGAAAATCATCCATAGCACATTTTTTATGGAGAATTTCTGACCTCTGCTAGCTGTGGAGTTTGAAACAGACACAGTGATATCTTCACTTTCCCTTTTCTGGTTGGATGAGTTCTTTCCTCTGGAGGAGTTTGTCAGGTGCACGTTCACAGGTTTTAGTTGAAAGTATTAATTTTCTGTGGGTGTTCTCTAACACAGACATGCACTGCTGGGTGTCCATCCCATCCCTGGAAGTGTCCAAGGCCAGGCTGGACAGGGCTTGGAGCACTCTGGGATAGTGGAAGTGTCCCTGCCCATGGCAGGGGGTAGAACTTGATGAGCTTTAAAGTCCTTTCCAGCATAAACCATACCAGGATTTTATGATTGTTTAAACAATCCTGTAATTAAGGCAGAGCCTTATGGGAAGAGACGGAATTCTCTCTGTTTTCTGATGGCTGTTTTTTCCCTGTAAGACTCGTGCCAGTGCAGTCTTGCAGACTCATCCCAAACTGTTTTTTGGACATACTTGTCTATGATGCCCATCCTGTTCAACTTCTCCCTCCTTCCATGACCTATCCTACAGCAAGGAGCCTGGTCCTGGAGTGGGAAGCACCCTCTTTGTCCAGCCACAGGCAGCCCCTGAGCTCAGGAGAAACAGGCTCTGATCTCCTGAGTGGCTCAGGGTGGGACTTGGAACCTCAGAGCAGCAAAGTGGGCAAAAAATAATTTTCATTATTTTTAATGCATGGAATGATTTAATAATGTGTATTTTTATATATCCTAAAAATTCGTGCATCACAAAGTGTCACAGTTATCAAACCACCAGTGCTGAGCACTTTAAAGTGCTCAAATGGCAAGTGGTAGCATTTGTGTTCTCATATTTAAATATATGGTGATTTCCACGAAATCATCGTGTTCTGCATCTTGAGGCTTTTAGGAAGAAATGACAGACTTGAATTAACACTTGGTCATTATTGTTCTATCATGGGCTCTCATTGCTTCATGAGGATTAGGGAGCTGCTGATCATATATCTGTATTTGTGTGCCAAGGCATCATCATTGGTATTTACTCTGATTACCCTGGTGGAGAAAATACTTTACATTATCACAAAACAGTCTGAAGTGGGAAGATTTTGCAACAAAACCCAGTAGTGCCAGTCTGATGAGATGCTGACAAGTGTTAATATGTTCAATAATCAATATTTAATAAGAATTATGGAAATAACTCTTCTTCATGAAGGGTATTTAGTGATTGTATTTGATTTTGATAATTGTTTGTGAAGCGTGTTGGGTTATTTGTTTTGTCTTCTGTGCTGGGTTCAGTTTCCAGGGGAAAAACCTCAAATCTTGATGAGTAATTCTTCCAAATTAAAATTAACAGCACTCCTTCTGCATGACAACAGCTCTGATAGGTTTATGCACTTCTTCAAAAACCTTTTTTTGAATTTTTTGTCACTTTTTCTATTTGCTGTAAAGGAAAGCTGGCTGAAGTCATGTTTCCCACCTCAGGAGTGGTGCTCATTGGGGGTGTACAGCAAAGTTCAGCTTTATTTTTCTGCTACCTGCAAAGCAAGGGATAAGTGCTGCTGAGAGATGGAAAAGTTCATTCTCTCCAGCAAGGTTACTCTTCTTGATGAGCATTAAAAGATAGCTTTGAGCCATTCACAATTATGACCTTGACTAGGAAAATGTAAGTTAATAAGGCTTCAACAAATTATGGTCTTTTTGGTCGATTTGCCTAGTGAACTGTTAATTGTAAAACTGAAAGACATTATGTTCAGCTTTCTCTATCACATCTTTTGTGTTTTAACAGTGACACTTCATTGAGTGCAATTAACAAAGCCTAGGAGATTTATTAACACACTTCTTCATGGCCAATGATCCATTCCACTTAAGACATAACACTGTAAAATGCACATTATCTCCTTTTGGCACTTACAATAATGCTTCATGAACTAGGAAGGCATATGTTAAAGCAGATAAAATAGCATTATTAGCTGACAAATCTTACAATTTATTAGACAGTTAATTTATCAGCTTAAAAGACACTTAAAACAGCTGTGCATTTAATGTCTTTTTAATGTATCCAGTAAAACTTGCATAATTGCCTGTAGTGCAATTTATTTTTAGCTATGTTGCAAAATGTCTGCATTTACTGTTTACATCTTCTTTAATTTTTCCTGCAAGGCTCATCACATCGAGGCAGGGCTCTAACAATGAGGGCAGATAATCAGATAAAGAGGCTGCTTGTCCAAATGGCTGCCCATGAATAAACTATTCACAAGTCCATGCTGAGCTGGACCAAAGAGTTCCTGCGTTTTATCTCCACCCCAAGGGCAAGAGGGAGGGGAAAAAAAATCCAGGGAGCGCCGTAGGCAGCGCGGTCATGGAACGGCGGGCACGGCACTTCGGAGCATCCCTGGAATTAGCATTTGGAGCCCATTCGGAGCCACATGTCTGGGGTGTAAACTAACAAGGCTCCAAGACTGCATTAGCAGAGGTGTTTCATTTTATAATTAAGGTAACTGCTCCCTGCAGATCCATTGCAGCAGCCCTGAGTAGTGTCTGTGAAGGAAGTGGTGGAGAGGATGCACATTTAATGACTCCGATGCATAAATTGGCTGTGTTTGTTTATTGCTCTCTAATTTAATGGAACCTTTTGTTAAATCTTTCTGCCTTTTTATTTTTTTTTTTTTTTAGTGCACCGCTAGTAATGATTTCTGTGGGAACAAAGGGTGTTGTTTATTAAAATAAAAAGTCAAACATCGCCGTTTCCATTAATTAAATGTCAGATTAGCTTAATCTTTTTATAAATATTGGATATAATCTATTTACAGAGGGAAATCAGATCTGCAGATGCTGGGGAAGGAGTGTGGAGGTGTAATTCTCCTCGCTTTGCAGAAATCAGGTGGGGTGGGGGAGCTGGGGGGGGTCAGACCTGCAGCTGGGATCCCAAAACAAAGCAGGTTTTACTGAATACGAGGAGCCCAGGGACACAGGAACCTCTTCTGCAGGAATAGGTGAGCCTTGAGAAAGGGAAAGAGCTCTTCTGGAGAGTTTCCAAATTGAGGAGTCTGAGAGTAGCGAGATTTCCAAACACCCAGAGACTGAAAATGAGTGGAATCCATCAACACAGGCTATGCACCAAAAATAAGTGAATAAAAGCAGCAAAGCAGTGTTTTATAAAATCATAGAATTGTTTAGGAAAACCTTCAAAGATAGCAGAGTTCAACCACTCCCCCAGCCCTGCCAAGGCCACCAGTGCCCCGTGTCCCCAAGTGCCACCTCTGCACATCTTTTAAACCTTCCAGGGCTGTTGACTCCAGCACTCTTCAGCTTCATCTCTGCAAATCCCAACTTTCAGTTCAGGTGTGAGTTACTCGTTGTCCCAGTCTGGGCAAAGTATTCCCTCCCTCTTGTCCCTGTGTTTTGGGAGGGGGCGATAGAAAAGAAATGGGATTTTAAACATGCACATCAATCTTTATACAAGAATTGAGCAATCCAAGGCTAAATCCTCCTAAAACCCTTTCATCGAGTCAGGATGCTCTTTGTTTTGCCTTCCAGATGTAGTTATCCACTCAGAATTCCTGTGTCCAGTGCAAGTTCGCAGGAGTGCTGAGGGTCTGCAGTGGCTGTGTCAATCCTCATTAGCCTGGAAAACACTATAAAAACTTTTCTCATAAATGGCTTACATTAGGAGCCTGGCGAAATGATAAATTGTCCAAATGAGGGGATGAGAGGAAAATGAATGAATTATTGAAGTCAAGTATAATAGAGGCGTATGGATACCTATAGTCATTACAAGAAAATGTTATGTATTACATTTAATTAAAGCCAAACAGGTAATAGTGCATTATTCATGCAGAGATAGTGATCTAATGAGAGCTGCTTCTCCCTTGGATTAGTGCAGCATTGTTGACTATTTCGTTGCTGTACACTGAATTCTTGGAGAGGTGTCTTTGTCCCAGTTACAGCTGAATTCTGTGGACATCAGGTTTCTGGTGAGGAGTAACGTGATAATCTGTAATTCTCAAATTACAGCTCTTTTTGTGAGAGATTTTAAAGGCTATCACTGCAGAAGAAGGTGCTCTTTAAATTCTCCCTCTGCTTTTAGCAGAACATCATCATCTGTTTCATGTTCTCTCAATTTGTCTTCATGAATTTAATTTCCAATAATGTAAAGGCAAAACATTTTTGGCAGGAAATTCCTAGAATTATCTGTTCAGGCCAGCACCAAAGTTGAGGTGATGCTGTAGCTGAAGAGCAGCTTCAGATTTAAAGCAGAATTGTCTTAGAGTAAAATCTAACCTTTGAAATCTTTCTTACGCATAATCCACCTTCTTGCAGGAATAATTATTTTACAGGCTGGTGGAGTTCTCTCATTTTGTGAGCAGCTTAAAAATAAGCTCATCTGTAACCACAAACACTTGAGAACCTTTTCATATTCCATGTTTGGGAGCTTTCAGGCACAGAAAGAGGACAACTCATTGCAAAATGATAGGTTAGAAATACACTTTGGCTTATCTGGATTTTTTTCCTGATGCTTAATGAACAGGTATTTCCTAAAGCTATAAAAAAGTTGCAAACTCGGGAATATAAAGCAGTGATTCATTTTTTTGTTAAACTTTAGGAGTCCTTCTCTCCAAACCTGGTGGGTGAAGGTGGTTTATAAATAAGGTCCCCAACACAGAGCATGTGGCTGCAGATGTCACCTCTCTTCAAAGGCTTGTTTCTACCTCATGAAAGATGAATTTATGTGGGAAAAGCACACGTGGGCTCTGAAATTCTGATTTGTCCACAGAGCTGTGCAACCCCTGTCATTTGAGAGGTAAAAAGTTGAAAAAGTAATTTTCAAAAAGCTCATCTTGGCATGAGAGCACAGAAAATCTTGGCATGTTTCTGCCCAGTTGGGTGAGTGAAGGAGATGAGGAGCTGGAGGAAACAAACCTGTTCCCTGATCTTTAATTCCATCAGATTATCCTTTCCTGCCTTTCCTACTTGGGACCATGAAAACTTGGAGAGTTTAAGAAATCATAATAATCCGGAAACAGGTTAATAATTTCTCCCTGGGACTGTTAGTTCATTAAACAACTAAACCTCAGTTCCTTCTAACATGGGACACTGCCATAAGATAATTAATTACTGTGTCAGAGCCTGAAAGTAGTTGGTTTCACTGTGTTTTAATAACATTTCATTTGAGATTATTTGTAGAAAAATATTGTTTAATTTCCAGGCTCTTGTGCCACACCTTACTAGGTGGGATTTGCCTTCCCTGATGTGTGAAATCCCTCCCCAGTTTCTCAGCAATCTTGATAAAAGTCGCTTTTTAAAAACCCACATTTGAGCAGACACTGGTGGTTTTGCAAGAAGCACATTTGGTGTGGTGGGGAAGGGTCCAAGGGAAGCAGGAATGTGTGGGAATCCCTGTCGGGGCTGGAATCTGTCGGGGAGAGGGTTTTTGGGGACAGGGGATGCTCTGAGCCCCCGTGTGGGATTCTCCACAGCTTTAGTTACTGCTACAGCTCTGCTTGTGAGAAACACCCGAGGAAAAAGAAAAAGCAGAAGCTCTTCCCGTGGGTTCTCCAGGCAGCAATTAGAAAAGTGTATCCTGTGAGCTTTCCTTACAAAAATCACTTAAAAGAATGTTATACAGAAAAATTTTGATCTCCTTCCATCCTCTCCAATAGTGAACAAACTCTCCTTTTTTTTAACTTGGTTGTGAATTTAACCTGCACTCCTAGAAGATGAACCTGTGGTTAAAACTAGTTTTGGGTCATGTTGTTTTTCCCCCTGAGCATCAGAAGCCAGATGTTTTCAGTGCAGAGGAAATTAATGGCCTAAATAATGAATATATTGAAGCACTGCAGCCACAGTCCATCTGCTGCTTCAGGCACTGCTGTTGGGGAAGCAGGATCAGACCCTTGGCAATTTTTGGAGTATATTTGTTATAGATCTTGTAAATGTGAATAAAAGAAAGGTTAGCCTGGTCCGTGAGGAGCTGTTGGCTACTGAGGAGCAAGGATGATGTAGAAGGGATGGCAGCAGCTGGGAATAGCTGGAGAAATCCCATGGATCCCAGCCCTTGATGGCAGCTCCTTGGTGTCCTGACCCATCCCTACAGCTGAGGAGGGACCTTTGGTCCCTCACCAGACCGAATCTTCCAGCTCCTGTTCCAGCTCTGTCCACCTGGGAATCCTGTGAGCCCTTTATTTCTGAGGATGTTTTTGTTGTGACCCCACAGGAAGCTGTAATGACCATTCCAGAGCATCCTGATGATAATATTTTATATAAAAAGCTGCGTGGGCAGAGCCCTGGGGAGGAGGGGCACTGGAATAGAAAACAACCACAAAGTTTTAATTTGTTTTCCTGGAAGCTCTCTATGAGTTGTTTTTTTCTTCATTATTATACATGGAAATTCCCACAGAAAGGCAGGACATTTCCAAAGTCCAAAGATGGTGATGCCTTGACAAATAATGGTCTTTCCAGCTGATTTTGTATTCTCACAGTCTGGGTGCTTGGCTGAGGTCTGGTTCTTTTGGATGTGCTACGTCCATGACTTGATTCCATGGCTTTGATTTCAAGTCAAGTAAAAATTTGCTCTTTAAATCTTGGAATTCACCTTTTTATGTCCTCGATTTTACAGAATGTTCAAATGCCTGCCACCAAAAGAGCCTAGCAAAGTTCCAGCCCTCCACCAGCCTTTTATCGTGACCAGAGTGACCTGGCCCACCCAGCTCCGTGTAACTACATCCCCAAATATCTGTGTAATGAAATAAAAACCATTCCTAAGTCCAGGTCAGAGCAGTTGGAAGGTCAGCTTCCTGCTATTCTATGGTAAATCTAGGAATGAGCCTTTATTTGCTGAAAGTGTGTGAGAGCTTCACACAAATCCAACATTAAAGAACAGCAGAATTGAGGATAAAAATCATTTTTTTGTTCATTTGAATCCTGAGAGTTAAAGATTGCTGCTTACAGAGGTTGGGAAAAATATGCTTTTAGTGGGCTGGGAGGGAAATCTGTAGAACATCCACAGGTATAAATGCAAACTGAGAGTTTGAATGTGTACAGTGTTTATTTATGTTTTGAAAACATCAGGGGGTCTGCCTGGGTAAGGAACTGGGTGCTCGAGAGAGTGGGAAAAGATGCACAGTAACTCTTCAAAGTTCTGCTGGTTTGCAAGTCACAGGAAGGGAAGAGGTCTGCCTCCTATGGAGAGAAAATATTTTCTTGCACCAGGTCAGTGATCTTCAAATGAAGAAAAAAAAAGAATCTGTAAGTAGGTTTAGAGATATTGGAGAGCAACATCTCCTAAGAAATGCTTCCAGGGAATTGGCCCAGTGGTCTGAGTCAACAACGGGATTTTACAGCCCTGCCCTTGTGGGGATGATGCTGGAAGAGTCTTTTTGGGCTCCTGCATAATCGTGGAATTGTGGAAATATTCATCTACACCCTCATAACTGGGAATTTTTGCCCCATCTGCAGAATACAGATGTGAAGTCAAGGTGATCCAATGCCAGGAGCTGGGGGTGTGCTGTGAAAAGCAGGAATTTAAGCTGGATAATTTAAGCTCTGGTTCGTGCTCTTGTACCTCTCCCCCGACCCCAGTTTTGTTCAATTGGTACCAGTGTGTCAGGCTGCATTTTCAGCCCATTTCATCATCTGCCTCTACCTTTGCCTGTGTTTGTTTCTATCACCAGGCTAAAAAGCCTGCTCAGAATGGGTTATTGGATGAGGCAGCGCTCTGTGAGCTGCAGAGCACTTTCCCTTAGTGGTGATAAAATGGTGATAAAAACCAAAAGTGACACTTCAAACGCGTGCCTGCTTTTGAGCTTCAGTGCATATTGCTTTTTCTCCCCCAAACACAACTTCTTATTTTTTCCCTTCGACAACTGATGGCTTTGAAAGAGAAGAAGGATGCACATATGGCACAGCAAGTCTTCCCAGTATCTACTGGTATGATCTGCAAAAATGATGTGACCCATCAACATATCTGAGCCTGCAGAAGCTCCTAATATTTAGAGAGAGTATTTTCTCTGCTAGAAAGGTTTCCAGCTCAGCTGTTTCTGTGGCTTGGACTCACCAGTATCCTGCAGCCGCCTTGGGGGGATGCAGAACTGCATTAAAATTGTTTGGAGTTACCTCTTTATTGGGTTTGCAGCAGCTTTGCCTCACCCAAGAACTCGATTTCAGGTGCATTTGCCCCCCGCCTCCCTTCCCACCCTCTCTCTGATGGCCTAAACCAGAATAAGAGTTGCTGCATTAATTATTCTCTCCTTTTAATTAATTAAAGAGGCTCAGAACATGGATGTGCTGAAGTATGGCTTCAGGGACGATTGGCAGGGAAAAAATCCAGGCTGAGAGCAGCTCCCTTGAGAGGCTGCAGGGAGCTGCCCCGCCGTGACCCCGCTGGTGGGACCCCACTCTTCACACGGGCCTGCTGCCATTTCCTTCCCCAAACCCTAATTTCTACCTCACTCCTTTTTTCTTCCCTTCTCTCTTCATATTAATCTTTTTGATAGTCTAAAAGCTCGTGTTTGAAAGAAGAAAACCCTTTTTGCTGCCCATTCTCTGCCCTCAGCTCCTAAATCTGGGCACCTTCACAAAGCAGCGCTGAGAGGGGGTGGGAAAAGCACTTGTCCCCTGCAATTTGTCTCGAAGCCTCTCCTCATGTTCATTTCTGTTTGTGCTTAAAACATTTTTCTAAGCTGCCTCTGCTGTTTTTCTGAAGCCTGGGGGCAGGAGAGGCTCGGGGTGCTGAAGGATCCCTTTTAAAACACAGTTGTTTAAGGATGCTGTGCAGGAATAGGAGCTCTGAGAAGGACCAAAACTGATGAAAGATTCAGAAAAGTGGGTTGGAGACAGGGCTGAAGGAGCTGGGGTTGCTGGCAGAAAAGTCAATATCTCTTTCTCTCTGTTGGGCTTAAGGAAAGAAGGAATTAGCTGCCTTTGCAGCAAAGATTTTGGATAAAAAGAGTGGTTAAACATTAAGATAACTCTGCTTGGAAATGACAGCTCCTCTTCTCAGTGAGTTTTTGTGAACAGGTTTGTCAAAGTCCTGCTGGTTAAAACATAGGTGAAGTCCTTTCCCCTTGGTCGGCAGGGAGGTGAACTCAAATTTCCTACCACCTTTCTCTGCCTCTAATGTCTATGTAAACACAGGAGCATAAAAATCTTGCCTTTTTCCACACAGGGCTATGGAAAAATCAAGTCTGATATGGTTAATATTTTATAACTGCTCTGAGCTATAAAAAAATTGGCACTTCTTCCAAAGTTGCTGCAGAAAGGATGGATAATTTATAAGAAAAATGTGGGGACTGTCCCATCTTCTGTTTTCAAACCCTGCCAGGCGGGAATTATGATCCCTAAAGTGCCTATTTTGATTTGGGGAGGGGGGTGAAGTTGATAAGGACGTGTGCAATTGTCACAATAACCTTGCAGAAATATTCATTAATGTGCAGATCCCAGGGAAATGGCCAAAGATTTCCTTCTCATGTGTTGGGCACTTAATGCAACATCAACCCAGGGCAGGTAGAAACCCAAATAATTCTTTGGAGTGCTAGAGGAGGGATTTTAGGTGTGGTGGTTGATACCTGATCACGTGCAGGGGTTATAATGAATGCACAGATGCTCTTTTAAAATGAAACATTTAGAGAGCTGTGTTTGCCATGGTTTCTTGTGCTTGGCCAGGGTTTGGGGCAACCTGGGACAGTGGAAATTGTCCCTGCCCATGGCAGGGGGTGGCACTGGGTGGGATTTAATGTCCCTCCCAACCCATTCCATGATCCTGTGATTCTGCTCCAGGTCCACATCCCCTCCTCAGCCCTTTGAATGCCCACAGCTCACCCCACTGCCTCTCCCTGAATATCCCACAGTGAGAAGAGGAAGAGCAATTTATTAAATTTTTTTTTTTCCCTTTGGTTCTGTCATAACCTTAAGGCAGCTTTAAAACTGAATTTTGCATTTCATGATTTGTTCTTCCCACACACACGCACATATTCCCACTCCCCCTCAATGAGGTAATTGCATGACAACTAGATTAATATCTTTTACATACTTATTAAACTCAATAAGTGGTCCTGCGCAAACAATTGATATTTAATTACCGTATTATCATCCTACTAAATTTTAATTACTATTCATTTAAAATACCTCATATGTTATCATTCATGGTAATGCAGATTTGTTTCTCTGTAAACGTTTCTCTGTAAATCCAAAATTCAGGTTGAAGTAACCTGCAAAGTATTTCGGGTTTCTCAGGGCAATGGGATATTTAATGCAGGTCCAAGGTATCCCAATATGATATAAAAAGGGAAAATTGAACCACCAGTTGGTATTGGTCCAATTAAAGAACATGTTTTTGAACCGAAATTCAGAAAAGGTTGAGTGACTTTACCTTTCAAACCTCCTTTTGATGTCATTTCATCTTAAAAGATCTTAAACCAAGAGAAATTAATAATTAGCAGCTGACAATAGCTGATTGTTATGAAGCAGAACAGTTCCAAACTAGGCAAGGGATGTGAAAAAAGCCTAAAATCACAATTCTATGATAAACTTACCTCTTCCACTGATCATTGTTTTTACCTCTGACAAGTATCAATTTTCTAGATCTCATCCATGAGTCACTTAATTACTCCTCAGAGAAAGGAAAATACGTGGTAATTTTTGTAGTGAAAAAACAGCCCCCTTTGAGGTAAAATCATCACACCTGCAGCAGCAGGCAGAGCTCGGGGTCTCGTGATCAGATTTGCTTAAATCTCTTTGGTTTTGTAATTTATTGATCGAGGTTTTAAAATAACAGGGGTTTATTTTCTATATTTGTGACTAAAAGAAGTGGAGCAGTTGTTGATGACTCTGCTGAGAAAGGTCACAGGCTCTGAATCAGAGCACTTTGCTCAGCTCCTTCTCGCTCTTACATTCATTGAAATTAAATCTCTTCAGAGAGCTCTTCAAATCCATTGTGCTTTTCACAACCAGGCACGTGAAACTATTAATATCTGTACTCTGGCAGCAAGATTTCCCAAATTTCTGCAGAATCTCTCTTTTTCTCTCCTCATTTTTGCAATTTCTCTAGGTGGTCCATGATCCCATCTATTCCTTTCCATTGTGAGAAACAGGTTCAGCTTGTTCCTTGTAAAATTTATAAGGTCTCTTTTTCCACCTAAAACATATTTTGTGAGAAGGAAGTTTAGTAACAGCTTGGAAAAAGCTTCTTCCACATGGTTTGGTAATTTGAGGGGATTCAGTTTTGTGGGGTTATTTTTGTTGTTGCTTAGTTATCTTCCAGAAAAGTCCATGGAAAGGATCAGCTTTCTTGTACCAATATGCTAAAAATACACTTTTTTACTGCAACCACGAGATTTTTCTTTGGCAATTAATTGTGTGACTCAGTCCCATAAGCTCCTGTAATGACTTTATAGGCTGTCAGTGATATATAACCTATTGACTTTCCTTTGGTTATGGGACTATTACTTTCCTGATTGATTTAATCATTCCATGCTACCTTTATCTATCTCCTTGCTCTTATGAAACTCAATTGACTCCCTGCTCTTTAAAGGACTGATCCAAGGGCAAGAGAAATCAAGGGGAGGACGTGGCAGCCCTCAGATGTCTCTTGGTTTTGCTCCTGCCTGAGGTGGACTTTACCCATGGATAAATTCCAGAGCAGGCCTCTGAGTATGATAAAATAATAATTATGTGGGTTTCTATTGGTGTATTTATCATAATGGAGAACAGGCAATTTTCCCTCTTCACAAAGCACCAGAATTGAGTTCCTGGGGGAATTATTGCTTTACTAATTACACCAGGTTTTATTCATTTTTTTTACTGAGACAAACAATCCCATTCCCTTCAGGTGAGTTTATTTGCATGAGTTGTGAAGCCTCAGGATTGGCATTTCTATAAATCAGGGGGAAAACCAGAGTTGTTGGTAGCCTATGTATCACAGGCATAATAGAGCCTTAATTTCCTTAGGAACATTTAATATGCAAACACTTCCCTGAGACCGATTTACTGATTGGGATGAAATTTATACAATATATTCCTGGTAGGAACTCTTGAACTTAAAACACTTAAACCAGCGCTGGACTTTTGGGGGAATGAACCCCACAGCAGTGAAGTTATGGGGGGCACAGGGAAACCCAAAATGTGTCCCTATTGTGGTTAAATAACCAATAAATAATAAAATAAATACATAAATAACGGGCTGAGTGACAGAAAAGGCGAATTTGCTGACCTGGGCTTCAGTGTGCTGTATATTGTAATTTTTATAACGCATATTCACTGTAACACTTAAACTAGGAGAGTTTGTGTATTAAATGGTGTTAGATTAGGATATTTAATGGCTTATAGGATCTGGGGAGGACCCGGGAGGCTAATTTGTTTGCATTAGTTGGACGGGTCAACTGCTTCAAACATGCAGATTATAGAACTACTGGTAGATTGCATTACACAATTTAAATAAATAGTAGCAATTTGTCAATGTCATCTTAGCTTCAACATTTTCCTTTTAAACCCCAGGAAATAGTAGCTCCAATTAAATTGACCTTTTCTTTTCTGCATCTTCATGTTATTAGTAGATAATGCTTAGTCTTTTAGCAAGCAAAAAAAAAAAAAATTAAAATTAGACAAAAATGCAAGGAATACAAATAATTCCAAAGCAATGAGGCACTTGTAGGAAACTTTCCAAGGAAAATTACATTCTCTATAAACAACTGAATCCCGTTTAGCCACCCAGTAAATTTTACAAGTCAGATATACATACATGTGTCAGGAATAAATGAAGACACACGAATTGCTGGATCTCAGTGATTAAACCTTTGGTTTCAGGGAACAATTGCAGGCTCTTGGCACAGCAAAGCTTTAGGTTGGGTTATTCATTTTGGAGACAGAGCAGCAAAAATGGAGTATAATGGTTAAATAATCCAGATGTGAACCACCCTCAGCCACATCTGGAATGTGGGGAGTCAAGGGTAGGGATCCATTTACTCAGTCTTGGAGCACCAAAGGACCTGGAAAACCTGGATTTCTTGTAGTCAAATGAAGTGGTGAAATACTTAAATTGTCAGGTGACATGGAAGAATTTGGCTCAAGAGGTTTCTCTATGTCCATGTTCATAAAAATTGGTTTACTCCTTTGTCCTCCTGGAAAACGTTAGCAGTAAAATCTGAATTTACTCCAATTCTGGTAATGCAGGTTGTTTTGAACCTGTGGCAGCTTGAGCTTTTTGGAAAAAAATTGGCCAGAGGAAGATCCCTAAAGATTCCTCAGTGTTCCAGGCAAAATCCTGGGACTGGAACTCTGCTGTAGCTGTGTCCTGGTGGAGTTTACCTGGGAAAGGGAACAGCTCTCTAAATCAGAGCACCTCAAAACTTCAGGTTTTGCTGAATAGGGATGGATTATTTTTAGTTGTCCAGGCTCAAAAGGGTTTTGGAGCTACTTTCCTTGCCTGAGCAGTTTGTGACTAAGGCAAGAACAACCGAAATGTGAAAGCACGAAAAAAATACTATTTTTTTAAGGAAGATGCCAATCATCTCTGCTGGAATCCAAGGGGAAAAAAAACCAAAACCAACCAATCAAGAAACATACAAATGAACCCCCGCCAAAAAACCCAAACAAAACCCAACCAGCCAAAAAAACTTGTTCACCCATCTTCAGTGCCATGGATAGAACGGCAACTCTCATGAGAAAATCCAGATTCAATTTGATTTCAATTATCCATTGTTTTATTCATCTTTTTTGTTGGAAAATCTGCTTTCCAGTCCTTTCCTTTTGGGTGTTGTATGAGGCATCTCTCACTTTGTTGCTTTGTTTCCAGGTGCATCAGGGAGCTTTGCATAATCTCAGTGTTTGGGTTGAAAAGTTTCCATCCATTTCTTGTGCCATGTAGCAATAGATCCCAGAAACAAAAACAGGGCCAATTTCTTGTGCTCCCCTTTATCACACCTGATTTTTATGTGATGCTCTCAGAGAGTTTGGAGCATCCAGCAAATCTCCTTCTTACACGGAAGGTTACAATAGCATTGATTTTATGGATTCACCTGCTAATTAAAAGGGCTTTTTTTTTTTTTTTTTCCTGAGCAAGTGGAATTGGCACATTCCAAAGCTGAATGCTCCAAGCACAGAGCAGGGGATATTTAAAGTTTCACTTTATTTAGAATTCAGAGCAGATCATTCAGCAGCCACCATTTGAAAAGAGGCCAGAAAGCAATTTTAACAATATCACATGTGAGAAGATGATTCAAAGTTTGGGAGAGGGATAATCCTGTAATCTCTGTGATCTAAAACCGAGCAGAGGACGTGGAATAACACAGTAAATACAAAAAAACCAGATTCCTGCTATGTTCAGTGCTGACTGCTCAGAGAGCAGACATGGTAGACATGGATCTCTCTCACTGTGTTTTTAACATCATTAAACTGACAAGCTGATCCTCAGAAATTCAAAATAGCCCAGCAATAGTTGCAAGGATGGGGATCGACCTCTCCCTTCCCAATTTTGGCTTCAGGGATGCCCCATTTGTCCCCAGGCACAAGGGAACACAGCAAGGGCTGTTCAGGCTTCTGACATGGTCCTGTGGCTCCAAAATGTCCAAAGGGCATCCTTCAGCTTCTGCTGGGAATAAAAACAAATGGAGAGGTGAAGGACAATCACTTCTGGATTATTTTTTCCCGATCAAGGCAATTAAAGCCAATTAGAAAAACACAAATTTTCAATGTGAGATGATAACTCCTGAGGAATATTTTAATGTTATTTGTGAGAATTTTGCCTGCATTTATTTAACGTGCTATTTAATGTTGAAGATGCCACTGCACCACCTCTTAGCATCTTTACAAATGCTATGTCATCAAGTGCCCTCTTTTTATTTGCATCCAGATACTAAAACGCAGTAGTAAATTTTATGGGTTTGTTTGCTTTTGCAATTTTTGTGGATTTCACAGATTTCTACTTTGTGATCAATCGATGCCTTTTTAAATTCCTTTCAGAGCAGTAGCCACGAAGTTCTTTCCAAAGGACAAAAAGAGGGCAACAACTTTTAGAAGGCCAGATCTGACTGTTTCCGAGTATTGTCAGTCTGGCTGGCGAGTGTTCTGTAGGTAGATCCAAGGATTCCACAAAGTGGTAAAAGTGTGCCTCATCGAAGGATTATTATCCTTTTTCTCTTCTTTTTTTCTATTTTTCTTTTTAAGCTAGTTGGCATTTCTGCTTTTACCTCAAAAGTCTGAGTGGAGAGTTGGAGGTGTCCCCAGTAGATCAATGGGGCATCCCTGTGAGTGTCTGCTCTGGCTCGGGGGTATCGAGAGCAGACTTTTAGGGCTGATGCTTTCTTCGTTTCCATGGGACCTCATCTCTTCCTGGGTATCTCATTGTCTCTTCTGTCACTCAGCTCATTATTTATTTATTTATTTTATTATTTATTGGTTATTTAAGCACAATAGGGACACATTTTGGGTTTCCCTGTGCCCTCCATAGCCGTTGAGATGGATCTAATTTGAGTGGGATTAGCAGAGAACCAGATCCCGTGTACGGTGCCGGTTTTGCGCCGTGCCTCTGCTGCCACTGCTCTTTGCCAAAGAAATCCATCCCTCGTCAGCAGCTGGCAACAAAGCAAGAGAGGTGCACACTGTGGAGCAAAGTAAGTCAGAACCAATTAACATTTGTGCCGTTCACTGCTCTCTAAGAATCATTTAAGGATAATTCTGGAAATTCCACGATTGCAGGTTGTCTGCGGTGTTTCCTCCCTTGTCAGCAGCTCAGACTGGAGCAGAGAAGTAAGCAAAGTGAAACAGCACACACGCAGTCATTACTCAGCAAATTAAATAAATTTGCAATAATTGCTTATTTTCCTTAAGGGATTGCATGTAGTAATAACAGCTGGATAAAGAAATTCTCTGCTTTCCCCCATTTCTGTATTTTCTGCATGCCCAGATAAAAATAACATGGCATCATGTTGGTTGGTTACAGAGACTGAATCCACATAAACCAGAGGTTTTGATGTCTCTGAATGTTTGAAAAGGAATTATTTTGGTGCCTTTCTGGGTTTGTGTGAATGTAACTATTATCATTTCCTTTTAAAGTTCAGCCCCACTGCCGAAGGGAAAATTTCACAGCGTAGAGAATGAGTAAGCAGCAGCTTTTGGTTGCTACATCGTTCCATATAAATGAACTGCTTTAATTGATTCTAAATGCAATTAAATAAAATTATCTATAAATTGGCAAACGTATCCATGGCTGCAAATAAAAACTCATCCTGCTTGAACAGGCTTTCTTCTTTCTGATAAATGCCACAATGTCACAGCCTTCGATTTTGGGACTGATGTATGAAGCAGCTCCTTCCAGATCAAGACAAATATTCACCAGGCATTCCAGAGCTTTTCCACCCTCTGTTTCGGTGAGCAATAATCATGCTGGAGTATGTGCAAGGATCTTTATGGAAACACTCCTTAAATGCAGTTGAGAAGATCTAAGTGTCCACTGAAGATCTGTAAATAGGCTGTGATGGAATGACACCAAGTGTGCATGGAAATGCAGGACACTTTGGATGGGTTTGGACCAAGGGTCAATGGATCAGACCTTGCAGGGAGTCATGGGGAAAAAGCAGATTTTGATACTGTTTTTAATCACTAAAATCAAGCTAAAGCACTCTGTGCCTGCTGGGTTGAACTCTCCATCCCAACACCCCCCGCACTCCTGGGGAAGTGGGATGGAGAAGGAGTGTTGGAAGACTCCATGGGATTTGGGGAAGAGGCTCCTGTTAATAAGATGGGAGACTCCAGACATTTTCGTACAGAGAACAAGATTCCTCTGTTGAGTTTTGCTGTGCAGGACTTTTAAATGATGCACAAGTGACTCCTGGGGGTGCATTTGTCTGTGTCCTGTGACGTGGGGATGTTCTTTGGGTGAGAAGGACCTGGAGGAGGAAAACACAGAGGAGGGAAGAGCTGAGCTCGGGGAGGTTGGTGCTGACGTGGGTTCAGGCATGAACTCAGGGCACGAGAAGGCTGAATACAAATTTGTTCTGTTCATATTTCTCACTGGTACAGGGCTCTGCAGTCGTGCAGCTCACCCTTTTTCTCCGGCTGAGAGTTATTGCCAAGGCTTGATTTTGGATCTCCTGGTTATGTAGGGGTTTTTTACTGTCCTTCCTCTGGATTAAGATGCACTGTAGGGGGTTTTTATTGTTATTATTTAAAGTTGATATTGATTTTTTTGAAGAGTGTCTTTAAAAGAATTGCTCTTCATCAGCCATGCTGATTTAAAATCACGTTACTATAATAATGGCCTTTGAATACTGTCCATTAAACTTTGACATTTAAAGTGTTTACTGTGAATACATATTAAGTTTCTCATTAAAGACAAGGTCTGGTTTTCTTGATGTGATTCTTAGATTAAATCAGTCTAATCCAAAATAAATACAAAGATGAAGAATTCATAACAAGCCTTGTAGAGTCTCTGTGTGTAAAACAGCAACTGCTTTTGTGGCAGGGAGATTTCATTTTAGTGTCTCCTCTTTGGCCCTCAAGAAAAAAAAAATCTGTTCATTGTGTACAAAACCTTTTGCACTTTGACATAAGTCCTTCCAGCAGAATCCCTTTTTTTTCATTGAAACAAACTTAAACCATATTCCATTTCACAAAAGTGAAATGTGCTGAACATGTGCTTTTTAAAATAGAAGCATGTGCATCAACTCTTCTACTGAAGACACTTTCTGAGAGCAGTCTCCTGGGAAGGTCCATTACCCAAAATCCAGCGAGCACAGGAAAAGGGTGAAACAGTATTAGATCAAGCTTTACTAGGCTGGATGGCCCAGGCTGTGGAATAAGTGATATTTAATACATGCACTTGGAGGCTCCTGTTGAGTGCCCTGTTTGGTAACCCGGATCAGGATGCTTGTTTAGTGGATAAAAGTGTAACTTTAGAAATTGGCAGGAACTTTCTGTGCTTGGCCACCTGTACTCTCAGCCAGATACGGTGTAAGGAGCCTCAGACAAGCACACTTTTCAAAGTTTGTTCTGTCTCACTTCCTTACAACCACCAGGTTCAAAGAACCATTTATTTAAAAAAAAAAAAAAAAAGCCTCTCTCAGTTCAAAGATGCATTTATAAAGCTCACTGGTCTTTATGATCAAGCTCATACTTTGTCTTCCCGTTACTAAAATAATACTTTTATCCTGCCCTCTTTTTCCCCTCTCATCTGTTTTGTTATGAAAACATAACCATAATGAAGGTCTCAGGCATTGTATATTCCAGGCGATGTGATACCATAAGTAATAAAAATGGGATTTTTCTCTTTTTGGTGGAGTTTTTGCTGTCAATAATAATTGTATCAAAAATAATGTGAACTCCCACCAACGTCTGCATAGTCAATCAGCATAAAGTATTAGCACTTCAGGGACACAAAGGCTCTGAGCCTGATAAAAGAGATTGGACTGAGAATTTTGACCTAAGAATATAATAATGTCTTCCAAGATCTCATTATGCCCGTGCCCATTTGAAACCATCTGGGGCCCGGAATAATAAAAGGAGTGGTGTGAATTTATGAACCCATAGATCCAGCCATGCCCCCTTGGATATTGTGTTGGATTAGTAGATTTACTGCTAATCCAAACACTGTGGGCAAAATTATGTCTTTACATCTGCACTGCGGCTCTGGCGGAGCTGCAGTAACTTAAACGCTTGAAGGGTTGACAGCAGCTCCCCTGCTTCAGGCACAATCTTCTGGCACCCTGCCACCTTCCCAAAAGTGCAGCTCCTCAGATGCACGTCCTCCACGTCTTGCCGTGGCACCTCTCCAAAGGGAGAGATGCTGCCTCCTGAATGAAAGGGGCTGGGGAGGGAAAAGTCACCGCTGGTGCCTCTGCCAGGTGGGAATGGCGACGGAGCCGCGCCAACGAGGCGCAGTTGGCACAGGCAGAGATTGATCCGTCTCCTTCCAGTTGCCTCAGGTGCAGAGCCCGAAGAGAAGGGTCTACATTTAATTGGGGGTGTCTTCGGCTAAATAAAATAGTCGTATGCAAATCCTTTTCCTAAGGGGGCAGCCACGCGGACTCGTGACCTTTCTTTGAATGGTTTGGAGCCCAGAAATCAATGATTACACTAAATCCATAATTATATTCTTTTCATCTGTGGCAGGGTACTGATAGCATGACAGATGTGAGACCTTGAAAGCATGGGAACTTCAAAGACCATTGAGATGTGTTAGACACCATGGACATGTGGAGCAGGAAAAAATAAAATTAAAAATAGCAAGAGGCTGCTCACTAATTCTTTGGGTGATCCCTCTCCTGCGCACACACATGTACACCTCTGTACGTGTGACTCAGGTCCCCAGAGAAGAGGACAACCTCAAAGAATTAAATATTTTCAATTTTGTTTTGTTTTACCTCAGGAGGCTTCCCAAAGAAAGAAGGGGATGGACTGGAGGAGCCATGGCTGGAGACACTGCCTGGAATCAAGTGAGGTGAGTGTGTCCCAGTTCCTCTTGTGCTGCTGATGGAAGGCATGGCCAAGGGGATTTGTTCTTCCAGGAGATGTTGCTCAGCAATGTACTTTTGTCTTTAAAGGGCAGAATTGTACAGGATGGTTATTTTTGTGCCTTGTAATAAAATATAAATAATAAGATAAAAATAAAAGATAAAATACTCAAAGAGTAGAAGGGCACGACATGTATATATTTTATTTTTTGCAACTTCAATAAATAGCGAAGCTGTTCAATATTAATCCATATTATTTATTAGTAGTGTTTATTCCTTAAAAATTCTGTGTGAGTTAAAAATTTTGAGTGTAATGTCAGAAATTAATTTGCATGAACTCTGCATGATACTGTGTCAAAATCAGAGAGTAAATGCAATTGTTTACATGTTCCTGGCATTACACATTAATTGGCTACTCATAACTCTAAACAGATCATGAAATGATGGTATGAAGGACACAGATAAGATAAATTGAAGACTTTTGATGGCTGTCATCAATACAAGGAAGTTTATAACCATATAATTCAATCTTAGATGAAATTTCATAACATTAATAGTGTAGAAATGTAAGTTGAAAATTATCAGGGGTTTGGGTTTTCCATAAAATTTGAAACTTTGATATTAAGTTACTTTTTGAGGTTCAGTGCAGACCTCTCAGAAATAAAAAAAACACATACAAAAGCAAAATCTCCCCAATATTACAGGAATTATTTCATTTCTGGGGCCAGATCAGAGGATTTATCACTTCAGCCTGACCCTGAGATCCCAAAATACCATTCTGTCACTGATCTCAGAGTCTGAAATGCCTGAATGATACTTAAGGTAGTGTTGTCTTGGATAAAAAGTCCAGATTTGGAGGGAATATCCCTTAAAAAGATGGTTTTTAAAATAAATATTTGTTGTTTGAAGCTGGTGGGGCATCTCTCAGGTTGGAAGTGTCTTCTCAGGGCTGCATTAAGTGGCAGAGAGTAGCCCAAGTAACCAAGTGCACGTGGAGCCTCTCTCATTCCTGCAAAATTTATGGATAACTATAAAGCTTTTTTGAAGCAGCTGAATTTCAAAACACCAGCAACTTCTCTCTGCTCTCCCTGTGCAATTCCCAATCCGAGTGAAGCCCTTCCCACCATCTTTCTCCTTTGCTATTTTTAATATCTACTTACAATTCATTTTCCAAATGATCCTTCATTCGTTTCTCCCCTTGTTTCTTTCCTGTGGTTCTTTCTTCCTCGTGCTGTTCCATCGGCATTGCTTGGCAGGCACCTCAGGGTTCCTTTTCTGGCCACCAAAGGAGCATCCTCTGGAAGGCCACTCACGTAAATTTAGCGAAATACTTGTGGAGAATTCCAAGACAGCTGGGCAGAGCCAGTTCCTTCTGTCACCGAGGTGTGTTCTTCAAGGCAGATTAATTTGAAGTTGAAGTGATGCACCAGTTGCATGGGTATTATAAAGTCATTTTATCACTCCTCTGAAAGGAGTACCATCCCCATTCCTCCAAATATTCAAATCTTACCTTTTCTGCCTAACGCAGGGGGCACCAAGATGAACAAACTAGTTATACATGCATGGAAAGTAGCAAGCTGAAAGTAATTGTGTATTCAGTTTTAATGGAGCTGAATCTCCTGCTGAGATTTCAATATCTGACAGCATTGCTTTCATTGCCCCAAATGCCCAACCTTTCTCTAATGTTTGACCTTGGGTATGATTATATTTCTGTATGTATCTCAAATGATGCAAAATCATTTGCCTATATCAGTCATCTCTCGCTGACAATCCTGCTCCAGCTCGTGGCAGAAGAGAACAAGTCTGATGGCGTTAACAATAGCTAAAATGAGCTTTGATAGATGTTCCCAGCCCTTCAATAAATACATAAAGCATCTCTATAATGTCATTTTGTTAACTGATAAACAACAAAAGGATGAAGGCATTCACTTTTAACTATATTGCATGTCATTATTTTCTCATTGCCTTGCTTAGGGTAGAGAAGTAACACGACCTGCAGAATAGAGGACAGGACTGTTGCTTTCAGTGCTGGTTATTTATATTCTTTGCTATCCCACCTGCTAAATGAGAGCTGTACAAGTGTGTGACAGGCTCTGCCATGGCAGTTTTGTGTCAAGATGTTGGCCCACAAACCTGGGGCAGCTCCTGGTAGTATAACATCACCCACGACGTTGGCATTACATTGCTCTGTGCCTGAGGTCAACAGGCAGCTCCTCACAGAAATGCAGTTCTTGGGTCTGCCTCTTGATCTTTCCTCTGTCTGGTCTAACCTGGTCCCAGAGGAGGTTGAGGTTGGACAATAGAAGAAATTCTTCACAGGAAGGGTGACTGGGCATTGGAAGGGGCTGCTCAGGGAGGTGGTGGAGCTCCCAGCCCTGGAGGTGTTTAAGAAAAGCCTGGATGTGGCACTCGGTGCCATGGTCTGGATGATGAGGTGGTGTTGGGTCACAGGTTGGACTCGATGATCTCAAAGGTCTTTTCCAGCCTCAGCAATTCCATGATTCTGTGATTATTTGCCTTGTAGTCCTTGCTCTAGAGAAGTCCTTGCACTGTGCTGGGCTGGCAGAGATGGGTCCAGGAGCAGCGTTTTCATGGCATTTGCAGATGTGTACAGAGGTTTGGGGATGGTGTCAGAGTAAATTACTGCAGTTCAGGAGAGAAGGAAGGGTTGCATCCCATTCCTTTCACCCCCACAATGGAGTGGGCATAGGGGAGGAGCTGGGAAGTGGCAGAGGGGGAAGTTGGTGGGTGTGAGGAAAAGGGGCTTGGGACAGAAGGGGACAAAGGGACTGTTCTTCCAGTGAGGCTCCACCAGGCAGCCTCAGTGTGATTAATGTTCCTGTGCTGGTAACAAGAACGTATCCCTGAAGAGGGAAAATTTGATAGGAGCCTCTTTTTTTTCAGGTCTGTGTAAACTGGGCACATTATTTTAATAGTACACCATTAAGGTATTTATCTTAATTTAAAAAAATAATATTTCCCTTGTTGTTTGCAGTTGCCCACTAGAAACGAAATCCCTTTCCTGACTGAGTATCCTTTGCAATCCTGAGCTGGTTGTTATTGCAGGTTGCCTCGGGAATACCGAGTTACTGAGTTTCAGACTTTCTTCAGAAATACTGAGGGGAGTTTAACAGCATCTGAAAATACAGATAAAGAAATACATGGACCATGCAAACAAAAGTAAGTGGGATAAAAAGGGATGTGTTTACCAGATGGTGCATGGAAAAAAAAAAGGTCCACAAAGAAGCCCCTTGGTCTGACTGCAAGGCTTGTTAGGGATGCAGAGCACTGACCAAGTTCACTGGAGTTTGAAATCCCAAGGGCAGTTTTGGGTTTCTTGCTGTGCACTGCAGAAGGTGATTTAATAATTCATCTGAAACTGTGCAAAACTTTCTGTAGACTTAATTTACTCCCTCTTCAAGCAGATTTTTAGTTTTTCTCGGAGATTTTAACCCGGTATTGAGGAACTATAAATAGAAGAAGGCCTAAACCCCAGGTCTAAAGAGCTTTACTCGTGTCTAGTTGAACCTGGACAATCTGACCAGTGGTTTGTCTGAATTTACAAAGAAAAATGGGCACAGGGAGGCTTAAAGGAGTTAAATTTGCTGTTGCTGCACACTGGTCTGCCTTAGTACAGCCTCTCTACTTCCCAAGAAACAGGATAAAGAGAAATTAAGGCAAATCCAGGCCCTGGTGTGTAGAAGGGGGGAGAGATTTAGTGCTGGGAGCTACTGTCAAGCATTTTTTACACAAATGCAAGATTTCAACACCTTTCTGCTTCTACTGCTAATAAATGTCCTCGGTAAATTTACATTTCCTTCTCACTCACAAACATTCAAATGCTTCATTAGTGATTGTTGCTTTGTCTTTTAATATTAACCATCTCCCTTCCAGTGCCTTTTACTCTGGCACACGTTCTTAATAATTTGTGGAAATTATGGCAAGAGGTCAAAATGTTTATTGGCCACTTACTCCATTCTGGTGCCTGCTTCCATGGGGGCACCTTGTTCTTCAAATAACATATTAAAACCATCAAGCTACCAATCATTAAGGAATCACAAATATTCTGTTTTGAACACATTTTTAAGGGATTTCTCTCAATTTTCTTCTTTCCAGGATGTGAATCTGGCTTCCAGTAAGCCATCAAGTTACTCAAATTTCTGCAAAATATATCAAGGAGTGAATCCATTCATAAATGCATCTTGGAAACAGCCTTTAAAATAGAAAGTGGCCTTTCCCAAACATAAGGGGCTTTTGTTTGAGGGAGGAAAAATCTGTCTATAGGTGATATTTCAGATAAGAACATTGACATAGTCTAAGTAGCTGTCCAAAAATGAAACACAAACTCCAGTCATTTTTTCATTGCAGGCATGTGCATTTCTGGTAAAAAATGGATGTTCCAACTCAGGAAGTCAGAACAACATGTACAAGTGGCCCAAATTGGTTTTGATTAACAAGGTTTTCTGCCTGGAAGTCACTTTATCTTCATCCCATTAGCTCCACAACAAAATAAATGAATCTAATGCATTAGGCTGAGCCACGCTCTTACAGGGTGAATGCAGAGAAAAATCCTCCCTCAAGAGCCGTGCAAACATTTTATATAAAATGTAGTTTTTTCAGCTTAATATTCCCCTGGGAGTTTATGTGGTAAGAATGCAAAGTTTTCTGCCTCCTTTCATTGTCTCCTTTTGTTCTGCTGATGTCTGTCATTCCCAGATATGGATCATGCCACGTTGGGATGGTGTGGTGCAACTTTGGGCCATTGAGGTGCCCACTCCACACAGTTTTTGTAGCTCTTATCCTTTTACAAATGCATTTCCTGGAGTCTGATTTTTGATACAGATCACAGAAAGGGAATATTTTTTCAACGGGATCAACAAGTAGGAAACTTTGCCATGTAAAACCCCCTTCATGCCTTGAGGATCACCTTCCACGTCATGTGCTAATCAAAGCAAAGAATCCCCTTCCACATCTGAGTCTGGTTTCCCCCTTCCTCATTTCTGTGTAAGGAAGTTGATTTTTCCTCAATTATTTCAAGTTGTGTTGCTTAGAAAGTCAGGTTTAAAGTAGATTTTCTTGTCTGTGCAAAAGCATGAATTTTGGTGCTTGTTCCTGCTCGGCGGTTATTCCAAATATTCAATTTCCAGATTGATCAAAGCTTTTTTTTTCACAACTATTCCAAAAAAATCTCTGTTCTAGGCTATTGATAGGTGGCTGAAATGTCTTTTTGTGAGGAGGAAAGATGAGTCAGGTGAGTTTGGCTCCAAGGAATCTTGTCCTCTAATTCCACCCTACCCCCCAATATCTCTACCACAGAAAATGTATTTAGTTCCAAAGTTATCTTGGGAACTATGAGTAAGTGCAGTTGAATTCCTTTGATGTGCTGCATAAGGAAATATGAATATCCAGACAGAGACCTTAAACAAGATCTATTCTTGATTATATAAAACCTGAAGACGACTGAACTTTCATATTTTATTTTTAATTTCTCTAAGCAATGTAATACATAACTTGGTTTTATTTTTAGGAAGAGTTATTGCTAAAAAATAGCAGTTAGAGAGGACTTTTCCAAATTCTGCTGGGCAAGAGGGTGTTATTCTTACCAGCTACAGAAAAATTTTGAATTTAACCGAAGTTCAGTCTTTACTAAAACCCAAGTGGCAGTGCTGGTGCTTCTTCTGATTATACCTCACTATAATCTAAGACAAACCACCAAGAGAATAAATTCCCACATAATCTGTGTTTTCTTAGTGCTTGTTATCTTCTTACTTAAAAATTGTCTATGAAAAAAATGAACACATTCATAGGAACATGACTAAAATATTTGCAATGGAAAATACGTGAGAACAAAACATTATTCAAATTATTTAAATTTCAAAAATATACAATTGAAACCAGGGCTGTCGTGTTCAGCTCCAGTAGACACACTGGATTGTCTTTTTTTTTTTCAAGTGGATAATTTATGTAATTAACCAGGATGCAATGAATTTTAAATTGTATATTAAAATGGCAAAATTAGGTAGTTAGGAAAAAAATATGATGTGGTTTACATTCTTACTCACTGCTAGGAATTTTTTTTTATTGCAGAACTTAAAATTGCAGCTGGCAGCTTTTTAATATGAATCTTGCCCACAAAAATGTTTTCCCTGACCATCTTGACCTGATGTGTTGGGATAATTTTTTTAAAATCAAATTAATACATCTGTAAAATACTATTCTAGCTCATGTGCAACTTTTCACAGTGATACTGAAGATTTTTTTTTTTGGTTATTGTTTGTCATCTGGGAATGCACTTTAGGCTTAACACCAAGAAATCTAAATGTGCTTCTTGTATACTCAGTCTTTTGCATTTTAAACAGAACCAGAATGTACGAAGCTCCTTTTTTTCTCAGAAAATTTGATATAAACTTAATTCTGCAGCTCCTATCAAGAATTGTTCTTTGCTGCATTACACCTCTTGATCCCGTTTATCTGCATAATTCAAATGCAACCCTGAAAGATATAAACAGAGTGACAGTTTTTAAACATATTTTCTGATAATCAGCACAAACTATTACTTGAACCCATTCAATAACATCACCCTGACAGACGGAATTCAATGACCCTCAATAACAACAGATACAATCTCATTGTATAAAATTATATTATGACATGATTGTGTTGAGTTATGACTGAGGTTGACTTGCAATATGGCACGTGTTTTCTTTAGGAGAAGATGATACTTATTGACATTGAGATAATGCAGGATCTAAATTGTGCAGCCCGAGCTTCTGTCATGAAAAAAACTCCCCCAAGAGTAAAGAGATGTGTGAGTACAACCAGGAGACAAATAAACAGTCAAATACTGGTGGGTTTAGCAAGAATAGAACTGTTATTTAACACAAATTTCTTTGCTGGGGCAGGTTCTTTGGAAGCTCGTGTTGATGTTGGGTGGCTCAGTTCAGGTTCCAGGACTGGGAGGAAAAGGGGCAGTGGAGATTGGCATCAGAAATCTCTGCTTGTGGCTGTCAGCAAGAGCTCTTCTCTCATGGGATCTGGCAAACCAAGCTCATTCCTAGGCTAGGACAGTTGTCCAAATGGATATTTAGTGGTTGAAAAAGCCAAAGTGATTTCAGAACATCAGGTTCCCTGAGCTGTTGGGGAAACGTGTGTTCTTAACAAGATGACAACAATTCCTGGCCAGAAGGGCCAACGTTTCCACCTTCTGTCCTTCCTCGCTTGGTCTGAGCTCCCAATTCCAGAGAACGTGGAACACTGGGAAGTTGCTGGGCTGTGGGGTGTCTGGTGGGGCAAAAGTGCTGAAAGTGAGAATAGCACAGATGATGTTGAACATTCCTGGTGAGTCTTTGGTGAGACTCCAGATAACGGGCAAATGGATAGGGCAAGGTTCAGGTGGGATCACTGCTGGAGCTGCTGGAGGTTGTTGGCCAGATCTGGCCAAGACTTTGCTCTTGGTATCTTGGAGAATTGTGGGTAGATGTATAATTCCTCAGTGTGAGTGTTTCTCCTCCAAAGAAAAACACCCCTAGCCCACAAAACCAGAACGAAATATCATTATAATTCCTGCCTTCAGGAAAGCTACTTTGCTAAATGGTGAGAAAATCCCAATGTCTTCAATCCGATAGAATGAGGTAAAACAACCATTCAAAAGTGCCCAGAAGGACAATGGCCTTTTACTTTTCATGTGAGAACAAGAAAGATTTTTGTCCAAAAGCCAAAGCTGCTGAACATTGAGACTCCCAGCACGTGCAGATGTTGAGGGGTTTGGGTTTGTTTGCCTGAATCATCGGTAGAGCCGATGATTGTATAAAACTTCATTATTACAAGCAGGTTAGAAACACGGAGCTTGTTTATGAATAAATAATTCTGTGTCTGTTCTGCAAGGTAGGAAGGACACTGAGGACATTCAGTCTCTCCAAGGATGCCGTGAGCAGGAAGTATATGTGGCAGGAAAACAGATTTATGGTCAGGTAAATACAGGAAGAAAATGACATGCACAATAAATGGCATTACTGGGGTTTACATACAAAGGCAGAAGTTAGAGCCATTGAGGGCATCCACAGGTTAAAATTTAGTACAGATAGAAAAGTGCAGGATCTTGAGTCATTTCCATTACTGGTGAGATAAAAATCAATGTCCAAATACTTCCTTACTGGCAAAAAGCTACTGAAAATACCAATCTGCTGTATAACATAAAAATCCAGTGTCACTAATTTGACAGAGGATACAAACTCCGTGCTGCCTTCAAACAACTGCTTTTGTTGCTCCCTGAAATGTAGTTTCCACAAAAATTTTTCATGGGGAAATGAATCCATTGGCTGTTTGCTCTGCTGGCCTGGGAGAGGCCAACCTGTCTCTGGTGGTCAGTTCACCATGGATCCGAGGATCCCAGAGGGATGCTTGGCTCTCGTTATCAGAGCAGGATTGCCAGGAAGAAGAATGAGGGTGTGATATCCATAAGAGCCGTGGTCTAGAACCACCTGCCCTGGGTGATGAGTGAACAACCCACAAGTTTCCTGCAGTGGTTGCACCCCCTGGGTTCACTCTGGGTGCAGGCACGTGTTCCTCAGGTGCTGGAAAAGCCCTGCCCACCCAGCCCAGGGGCTGTGCTGCCCTCCCAGAAACAGCCTCTCTTCCCTCTGAAGTTTTCCCCCTCTCCTAGAGCAGTGCGAGGTCAGGCACACAAAGGTGCTGTCCCCTGATTGCAGCAAACACCGCCATGTGTTGTATGTTTGATGAATTAAAAGGATGCTGCCAACTTAATTACACTGTAACCCTTCAATAAAGGAAGGGCAGAGCTGATTAACTAGTGAATAATTGGGGGCTGATTGATGGCTTTCTCCCTCACTGCTAAAGGCTGTATATATAATTATTTTGCCTGTGGGCCTAATTTTGCCACTGTTAGCTTCCACTTTTGTCATCAGCTGTAATTTATGGATGGGGCCTGAAGCCTTAAAAAAGGCTGGAAAATGAAATAGCCCCAAATCCCCAGATATGTCACCTGGAAATGGCCAGCAGGCAGCCTTTAACGTCAACATTTGCAGCCATTTAGCAGCATTAACACCTCATGCTTAGCTGGAAAATAATATTATCATTTGTCAACAACTATCATAATATAGATTTTTTTCCTGACATGTAATAATGTTGCATCACTCACACCAATGATTTAATATATGTTTTAAATGCAAGATCAATTTATTGAGACTGAATAGCAAATTCTTCTAGCAATGCACCAAAAGAAAATAAGAGAGCCAGAGGAGGAAGACCCACATCCCTCATTGCATTGGCAGGTTGGTTCCAGAATTAGCATCTAAGTTTATAATAAACCCCCCACATCACAGCAAACTAAGATGGTTTGTGAAACTTAGTTTAAAACATATATAAAAATGTTTTTTTCTTTGAACTTTGAAAGACGCAGTGGCAGCTTCAAAGAAAATATAGTTAATAAACCACCGAACTTAAAAAACATTGGGGGACGATTTTCCACCTGCTGTCAATCAGCAGAGCTGCACCAGAGCCCGTGGAGCTCCACTGGTTTGCACTGGATGTAGATCTGGCTCTTTGTATTTTAAATTGAAATAAGATTTCTTACATTTTGGGGTTTTTTTTCAGAGCGACAAAACCTAATCATTAATGCTGCAAAGTAACAGCAAAAAAGGCACTCTGTTTTGAAGGATTGAATTGCTTCAGTGGCAAAGAAATGCTCCCCCCCCGAAAGTCAGCCTGTTTGGGGAAAACACCACATGCTGATTAGAGCTGCTCCAGTGACTGCCTGCTTTATATTCCACAAAGATTTTTTTTCAATAAAGTAATAACAACTTAGATTCTTTTCTTTTTGGGGAACCCATATTTAAACATCACGGAGAGGAGCCTTCTAATTTATAAGCCAAGATATACAAATCCTCTCTCTCAAATTTCCTTTGTTGTTTTGTCCTCGCCGAGCACTCCCTTGCCTATGAATCACAGAAAGATTTGAAGAACCTTTCAGTCAAAGCTCAGTTTTGTGCCAGTGGGCACTGGCCAGGAAGAAAAAAAAAAAAAAAGATTGATATTTGCCCTCTCTTCTTATCTGCACTTGATTTATAAGTCAGTGCGAGTATGCAAGAGAAATAAAGGCAAAGACCTTGATGCCTCCCTGTGGAGAATATGCACCATTTGGATTGAAGGCATGAAAGAGGAGAAATTAATGGTAAGCTGTTCATCTGTCACTACTGCCAGCCTGATGGTTTTGCAGGGAAGGAGAGGACTGGCTGACATGCCCTCCAGTCAAGGGCATGACTGCCCGCTGTTCTCATATTATAAACACAGTGCTTTGGGTTTCTGAGGGATTTAAATTTAAATTATACTGTACTTTGGATAGGCAAATCTTTACACAAGTTTATTTTCTTGAAGTATTAACATGCAGGATTTCGCTGGCTTTATGTGGAAGAAAAATAAAAATTAAGTCCCTCTGTTTGATAAAAATGTGTAGCAGACTCTTAAAATGTATCCGTATTTTTAAAGCAGTGTGTTATAGTGTAATGAGATTTAAATTTATATATGCATTGAAGATTTAGGCACAGGCATAAATAGATAAGCTTTAGTTATTCTACTTTCTGGCACATAGGGAAAGATTAAAAAGTTCAAAATGGAAGTTTAATATTTTTTTCTATTAAAATGGTATAATACTAAGTGCTGCTATCGATGACAACATTAGGAACACATCTGGAGGATAAAAACTGACACAAAACTTTCATGTTGTGCTTCAACAACAAGAAAAATGTACTTATTGCTAAATGACTTATTTTCAGGGCTGAGCATTTGTGTCATCTCGTGCTGCTTTTGAAATGTTTTGGTCTGCTCGAGTCCTCACAGTGCTCCTGTGACACCGATGAACCTCTGTGTGTCACCAAAGGTATTGGGGGTAACTGGAGAGGGTTTGGGTGCCTGGCTTGGTTTGGATAAGTGCACAAGGACACGAGAACTGGTTTGCACCAAGTTCAGGGTTCAGATTTGGGCACATTATAACCACCCACACCCGCAGGCTGTTTAAAACTCTCTTTGCTGAGCTGTAACAGTGGGCTGGGAATTCCATTAAAAAAAAGGAAAAGTGAGTTGCTAGTCCACTGGTTTCAAATTACCTTGTGTTTTATAAACTAAGAATCAAAAAAAACCCCAAAACTTTATCACTTATTTTTGTTAAAATCTCTGAGTTTGAAGCTAATTTCATTTCCTGAAGCTTGAGTCATGATTCCTAAAATTTTGGTTTAGGCAACAGATTTCAGTGGTAATTGCGCTCAATTAAAATGATGTTTGCTCTTACTCCAGCAAAATTCATGGCTGAAAGAACAGGGAATCTTCCACAAACCTGACAAAGATAACCCAGTCAGAGAAGAGGAGGTGGGGGTTGCTCAGGTCTGAGATGAATCTCTAGGATCCTCAGGAAGGGAGGACATCCTTCCCTCCGCCATGACTGGCATTTCCAAAGCATCTCGCCGTGCAGACCTCATGGAGCTCACCCAGTGCAAGGTGCTGCCCTGGGTCAGGGCAATCCCAAGCACAAATTCAGGCTGGATGAGGAACGGATGGAGAGCAGCCCTGAGGAGAAGGACTCGGGGCTGTTGGTGGATGTGAAGCTCAACAAGTCCCAGCCATGGGCACTGAATCCCAGAAAACCCCCGTCCTGGGTTCCTCCTCAGCTTGGGCAGCAGGAAGGGGGGGATTCTGCTTCCCCGGCCTTGCTCAGGTGAGACCCCACCTGCAGAGCTGCTTCCAGCCCTGGGGCCAACAGCAGAAGGATGTGGAGCTGCTGGAGTGAGTCCAGAGGAGGCCACGGAGACGCTCCAAGGGCTGGAGTCCCTCTGGAGCCAGGCTGGGAGAGCTGGGGGTGTTCTCCTGGAGAAGAGAAGGCTCCAGGAGAGAACTTAGAGCCCCTTCCTTGTCCTCTGAGCTGATTCCCACCCTGCCCGAGGGCTTCGCTTCCATGGGCACTGTCATCACCCTTCTCCATCACCTCCTGGGATAACCCTCAGCAGGGGGATTTTCCTCCCTGAGGGATGAGGATCACGGTGTTCGCAGTCCTAATCAAAATCAGTTGGCCAGAGATATCACACCAGGGCTGGGAACAATTCACCTTCATAAATTCCCAGTCCCTCTTATCTCCCTGCCCCCGAAGCATCTCCTCTGCAGCAGTGACAGGCTCCGTGCTGGGTCAGCTGCCCAGCGCTCCATGTTTAACTCCCCGCTGGAATCCGCCTGGAGTTTTGGCAGACTTCAAATGTTGGAGGTGATATTTTCTGTGCCAGCTGTGAGTTAAACAGTTTTTTAGAATCTTTTGCTAAAACGAGTACGATTTTTTTCCCCCCTTTTTTTTTTTTCTAAGAGATTGTGGGAATGCGTGTTCTTTCACAGTCTTCAAAATTATAATAATTTTCCCAAGCAGCTCCAGTTCCTCCAGGCTTGGAGCAGGTACTTCATTACTTGACGCTTTTTTTTTTTTTTGTTTTTGTCAAAAAACCCTCCTGTGCCCCAGTTTATAGGCATGTTAAAAATCTGTTTGCACTTGCTGAGTCCATCTGCATCGAGGCTGATCCGTCTCCTTGCAGTTCCGAGTGCGGATGCGACGCCCATACGGAGCATCCCTGGTGCGGCCACACCGGAGGAGCCGAGGAAAGAACACTTCTCCCTCTTCTCTGGGGTCACCTCCTGCTGATTCAGGGACAGCACAAACCCCACCCAACTGAGCATTATTTTCTCGGTGCCGAATGTTTGTGCAAACGCCGGCAAATTGTGTGTTTTCCATGTCTGGAGCGGTGGGGGACGGACAAAAAGCTGTTTGCTGTCACAGAGCGCGTGGGGAGCTCGGGCACAGGAGGTGGCAGAACAAGTCTAGAGGTCCCAGTTTTGCTGATGAAGTGAAGGAAGGTCGTCTGGTCCTGCAGGCTGAACACTTTTCAGGCTTGGCTTGTTTGTTGTTCGGGGAATTGCATTTGAAAGAGAGCAATGGAATGCAAAGGTTGGCAAGCTAAGGACTGAAAAGTCAGAAAATGCTGTTACAGACACATACATATTTTTATATACTTATATGACTTTTGTTCTGTGCTGTGCACTAAAATGTGTCGGGGCGTTGTTCAGCCTGGAGAAAAGGAGGTTCAGGGGAGACCTTACTGATCTGTAACTCCCTGACAGGAGGGTGGAGCCGGGGGGGTCGGGCTCTGCTCCCAGGTGACAATTGACAGGATGAGAGGAAACGGCCTCAAATGTCACCAGGAGACGTTTAGATCGGATATCAGGAAAAATTTCTTTGTTGTAAAGCATTAGAACAGGGAGCCAGGGAAGAGGTGGAGTCGCCATTCCATGGAAGTGTTCAAAGACTGTGGATGTGGCCCTTGAGGACGTGGGTTAGTGGTGAACATGCTGGTGGTGCTGAGCTGATGGTTGGACTTGATGATCTCAGAGGTCTTTTCCAGCCTTTTTGATTCCATGATCCTATGGAATGGTCTCTCCTCTTTCAGCGAGTGTGGTTTTCTCATGCTCATCATCTGTTATTTCCCAAACACTGTCCAAACTTCGGACTTTTCCTCATGGATTTTCCTCTGACCCTCTCACCAGGGCTTTTTACGATGAACTAATCTTTGCTAATTGTTTGTGTAGGAGTAGAGAGGAATCTCCTCCTTTTGGAGAGGGTTGGCTCCATCTTACAAGTTCATAATCAGGCACTGAGATAAAAGATATTTCCAAAGCACCAATAAATTGGTTTTTATCTTTCTGGCTTCACTCACCTTGTTCATTCATAGAAAGGAAATCTTGACTGTGAGGTCACTGGTCCCTGGAAGTCTTCCAGGCCAGGTTGGATGGGGCTTGGAGCAACCTGGGATAGTGGAAGGTGTCCCTGCCCATGGCAGGGGGTGGAACTGGATGGGCTTTAAGGTCTCTTCCAACCCAACCCATTCTACAATTCCATGATTTACTGTGTATCCACTGACTACAGACTGCAGCAAAATAAAAATCCTGATTTATTTCCATGCACAGTCATTCCTGGGCACTTATGAGCCTGGGTTTCTCTGGAAAAAAATTAGAAAAGCTGTGTGTGAGCAAGTAATTAACAACCACATCATGGTGAAGACAGGCAAGGGCCAAATTAGAGTTGCAGAGGGACCTTTAGTTCCAGCATTTCCCAGCTACTGAGCACTTCAGTATGTGGAATTAGCAATTTTTAGCCCAGTTTTTAAGCTAAGGATGTATCCACATGAACTGAAAAACTGCCTTTTAACACACTTTTAAATTTCTTATTTTTAGTTCTCTTTTTACAACCAAATTCTTGATGTTGCCCTTAAAAAAAAAACCCAATCCCACTAATATAAATGAAATATCCATACAAAGGAAAACAAAAACTAGATTTATTTCCTGTTCACCTTCAGAGTGAAATTCTTAAATTTCTGTTCTTAGGGTGGCCTAGTTATGGAAATATTTTGGAATTTTTTGGGAACAGTTTTTCTTCCTCTGGAGTGACAAATATGTTGCTTTGAAAATCCATGTTTTTTCTATGAGGAAGTTCTTAGTAAGAAGACTTTAAATAAAGTTGAATACTTTGTTGAAGATTTTCAGAAAATTCTTCTAAAAGATCACTAAAGTACTCTCTTAGCTTCCTAAACACGGGGATATTCTCATGTATAAAAGCTAATCCTTGCAGGAGACCCTCTGGCACCATCCTTGCCTCATGGGATCTCAGAAATCAGGGATTTGCTGTTGTTTTGTGTGGCCTCAAAAACACCCAAACCTCATAATCAGATTTAACTTTAAGTCTGAACAACAGCAAAATTATACCCAAAAATTCTAGATTTGAAACATAAGGGGCGACTAATATTTTCTGTAAATATTTTAGCATGTCTGGACTACAATTCTTAGAGTTCAGCTGCTCATTTTAGTTGAGGTTTGTTGCCTTTTTTTTTTTTTAGCTGGGCACTTGATTACAACTTTGGAAATAAATGCAATTTTATTTTTATTTTATCTCTGAAATATGATTATAAATGACCTTTGATAAAAAGTTAACAGAGAATATGTCAGGAAGCAGCTCAGAAGGAAAAGATTAAAAGCAGGCAGTCTAGAGAGGTGTTTAATTTCAATTTTCTTTGTGGTATAAGAAATCTGTAGATTTTAAAGCCATCGTGCCATAGTTACTTTTATCAGCCGGGCTCTTTTGTTTTGTTCTGCCACCTAATTCTTTTGATGACAATGAGTCCACAGTTTTCCAATGACTGATTTCGATTTGCATGTTATTGTCAGCCTTTTATATTTTATCATATCTCCACTTTGGTTTTTATGCAGATCCTCACATCAGAAGGCAAGGGCAGGCCGAGCTAAACAGCTGGCTGGATTTGCATGAAAATGGACTGCCCTTTTTCATTTGTTTGTTCTTGGGAAATTACAGTAGGTGAGTATCTGACTCAAATTTCCCAAACAAATAAAGATAAAACTTCACAGATATTAAACTGTGGAGCATTAAACTGTATCATTTTACATATAAAAAGAAAAGGATTAAATAGAATTAGTCTGTTGAGCTGACTGAGGAGAAACAATGTGAGTGACGGGCTGAAAACTAAAGATACAAAAGAGCTGTGGTGTCTTCAAGAGATTTTTCTCCCCAAATATTTTCCTTTGCCGTGTTTAAAGGATAAACACTAATAGAAATATTTCCCTTATGAATTGAAGATATTTTTGCTAAGGAAAAGAAAACCATAATCTGTTATAAGCCATTATATATTTGATAGTATTCCTGTATTTTACGCATTTATTTTATGCACAGAGCAGTTCCAGCAGCCCCTTTGCAGTGGATATCCTTCACAACTCGGGCTGGCCTCGTAAAGCAGCCAAGGTCTGAACGTGACCAGGGGCAGGTGACATTTGGAAGCTCACATTGTTCTCAAGAGGCCAAATCTGCAGGGAGAGGGAAGATCTTTTTGTAGGCTGGCTGCTAGAGATGGAAAAATGAACAAGCTTTGGGGCACAGGAGAACTTGAGAGTTGACAGAGAGGGGCATTATACATTTGAAGAGTAAGGTATCAAAATAACACATGGCACGACTTGGAGTTGTCAACAGACTTATAAATTATTTAGAGCATGTGTGTCCTTGTGTGCCTGGGAGCTTGTCCCTCTCCTTCCAGCCAGGCTGCTTGAGCTTATAAAAGTCATAACACTCCCTGCAAACCTCACCTCTTTGCCCTCAGACCATCACAGAAAGGAGAGCACCACTGTAGCTTATACTAAATAAAGGTTTGGAGAGAGCAGAATTAATTATTTTATGCCTAGACTTTCAATTTAGGCAGGAGCTTGGATTGCCAGTGGTATTTTACA
>VWZT01005057.1:161319-260372 GCA_013397055.1 Pachycephala philippinensis
TAATTAATTAATTAATTAATTAATCCGATTTCTTTCCTGCAACAAAAGGAAAATCTGGAGAACAGCTTAAATCCTTTTTCTTCTAAATGCAGCAAAATCACGCCAAACTTTCATTATACATTAAAACTCAGTAGTAAAAAGGATCCCAAACAATTCCTAAGCCTGGTGACATCCCTGGGCTTTGCTTTGTGGTGGTGCTGTGGAACCTCATCAGCAACAGCAGAAGACAACCAGTCCCATGTGAGGACAGAAGGTCCTGAGAAGGTCCCATGTGAGGACAGAAGGTCCTGATCCACCCCTGGGAAGCTGCAATGGTTGTTTACAGCAGGTGATTTAATTGTGAATGGTTAAAAGGAGACCTAGGCCTGCCAGAGTAAGGATGGGTGCTCCTTCAGGTGGGCAGGAGTTTTCCTGCTGCTGGGAACTTGGAACAACAGAGGGATATTCTCAGTTTTGGGAGCTGTGTGTGANACTTTCAATTTAGGCAGGAGCTTGGATCGCCAGTGGTATTTTACACTTCCTAGAGTTAAACATGTGGGGCAAAGAGCTGTCAGCTCAGAATTTTCCAAAAAGGTGGTAACTGCTGGTGCTGCACGAGATAATAAAAGTTCCTCCTTTCGTCTGAAATGGCTGGAATTGGGTACGTGGAGTCACAGCCACGCAGTGCTGGGAGAGAAGCAGCGGCCCTGGGGAGTAGCAGAGAGCCAAGATAACAGCTAGGGGCAAAATTTATGGGGTAAAATACACTCTTATGTCCCTCTAATTAATTAATTAATTAATTAATCCGATTTCTTTCCTGCAACAAAAGGAAAATCTGGAGAACAGCTTAAATCCTTTTTCTTCTAAATGCAGCAAAATCACGCCAAACTTTCATTATACATTAAAACTCAGTAGTAAAAAGGATCCCAAACAATTCCTAAGCCTGGTGACATCCCTGGGCTTTGCTTTGTGGTGGTGCTGTGGAACCTCATCAGCAACAGCAGAAGACAACCAGTCCCATGTGAGGACAGAAGGTCCTGATCCACCCCCTGGGAAGCTGCAATGGTTGTTTACAGCAGGTGATTTAATTGTGAATGGTTAAAAGGAGACCTAGGCCTGCCAGAGTAAGGATGGGTGTTCCTTCAGGTGGCCAGTTGTTTTCCTGCTGCTGGGAACTTGGAACAACAGAGGGATATTCTCAGTTTTGGGAGCTGTGTGTGATGGACATTGTGCCTGGAGGACTGAGCTTGCCTTGCCTACTGTTGTTTTCAGCTATTTAAAAAACTTAAATGTTGTTTTGTTTCAGGAAATCCACATAGGGAATTGCTCCTACTTTGCTCATCTCCCAGAAGAGATATAAGGTGGGATTTCCCATGAGCTCACTGGACAGATCTCTGATCTACAATTCGAGTCTCTGAAGGTGAGAAAATTGTGATGTTTTGCTATGAAAGCAGCTCATGGTCTGGCACTGGAGAAAGGATCTTCTTGGAATGAAAGGATAATTTTGCTGGAGTGTGTCCAGAGAAAGGCAGCATTGCTGGGGCAGGGTCTGGAGCACCAGGAGAGGCTGAGGGAGCTGGGAAAGGGGCTCAGCCTGGAGCAAAGGAGGCTCAGGGGGGACCTTGTGGCTCTGCACAACTCCCTGACAGGAGGGGGCTCGGGGGGGTCGGGCTCTGCTCCCAGGGAACAGGGACAGGAGGAGAGGGAACGGCCTCAGGCTGGGCCAGGGGAGGCTCAGGTTGGATATGAGGGAAAATTCCTTCACTGAAATGTTTGTCAAACGCTGGCACAGCTGCCCAGGGCAGTGGTGGAATCCCCATCCCTGGAAGTGTTCAAAACCCATGGATGTGGTGTTTAGGGACACGGGTTAGAGGTGGAGCTGGCAGTGCTGCTCAGTGGCTGCACTCCATGATCCTAAAGGGCTTTTCCAACCTTTGTGATTCTGTGGATTAACACTGGACTTCTTTTTTGGGCAAAGAATATCTGGGGTGAGTGTTTGCTGACACTGTTCCCCCAAGGAGCAGGAAGGGGTGTCCTACAGCTGCCTGCATGTTCAGATCCATGTGTGGAGCTCCCCCCAGAGCGTGCCAAACTCCTTCCCAGAGTCCCATTATAAATTCCTGCCTGTTAAACTCACTGAACCTCCAGAAATTCTCTGTTCAAAACCCAGAGATTTTGCAGAAAGTCATTACAGCTCAGTATTTACAGAGTTGTCATGGAATACAAATAATTTTTGGCTTATTATTTATTTTCCATTGATTTCACTTTGTTGCGTTGTATTTCTGGACTTTTTCCTACAAATTCTGTGTTTCTAAATATCACAAATAAATATCAGAAGTTGCATAGGCATTTTTGAGAGCTTTCCAAGGGTTTGCTGTTGTTCCAGTTGCAGCAACCACAGCCCTGGCGTAGCTGTGAATGCCTGGAATCACCAGCATCCAGCCTGACAACTGCTCAAATTACTCTGATGTTACAATACAGTGTAAAAATAATGCAGGAAACAAGACATTTGGGCTTTGGAGCCTGACCTGGAAATGGATTCCTGGAGGAAGTGAAGTATTTGACTTGCTTTTCATTTTAATGAAAAGGAACAAACAGTTTCAGATTTGGCAAAGTTGAGCACTTTCTTTTCTTTTTTTTTTTTTTTTTTTTTTTTTTTTTGGGTTTTAATCTGGACTCACGTGAGATTTCCTTCAGTGCTTGGATGTGTTTGAATGAACTCTTCCTGCTTTTGCTGTTTTAATCAAACTGGGCTGGCATGGCAAAAAATCTGTGACACTGGGAGAAGGAGCCAGTGCATCAAGGGCCAGCTCTTCTTATCAGGTTGTGATTTTTCTTTGGACATGTTCAGCTTTGCAAACTTGGTGGATTCTGTTATGGCTTCCATGTGATAAAGAGAATTATTGTGTGTTTTAAGGGTTACATCTTCACCTGATATCAAACTGCTGCTGGAACTATGAATTTACACTTGGGGAAGGTCAAGTGCAATATGTGGGTCTACATTTTGCAGAAATCATTATTCAGGTTCTATTTGGAAAACCTATTTTTACATTGAATTTGTAATGTAGCTTCTTGCATAAATCCATGGCTATAAATAGCAGTGTAGTACCATTGCCATACTGAGGAAATCTGGTGTAATTTGGGGAATCAGCTCTTTTTTTCAGTACAAAACAAGCTAAAACTCCTTGTCCTGCCACCAAAACACCTGTGGCAACATCTGTGTACCCACAGCAGAGCCTGGTTTTGCTGCAGGAGGCTGATGGAACTTGGCTCAAGTCCCTGTTCCTGTAGGACAACCCAAATTCAAAGATCTTGTCCTTTTTTTGATGCTTTCTTGGTGCAACTGTTGGTCTCCTGTGGCTCTGTTGACCTCAGGCGTAGTGCCAGGACTCCTCTGAGCCTGACACCTTCAGATTATCCATCTTTTCCATCCATCTTTTCCCCAAACAGCCAGAATCCAGTTGTTGGTTGGGCTGATGATGACTTCAGCATCACCCACCAAGCAGGGGAGAAAGGGAATATCTGAAGTGTAGATTAATTTGGATTATTCTTGAACAAAAGTGACCACCATTAGAGTTTGTTATGGCACGGTCACTTCCAATTTCCACCAGAATCATGGATGCACAAAGGTGCATTTTCCCCCAAATAATGAGAAAACAAGGATCTCCATAACCCCGGGACTCTCAGCCGTTGGATTAATTTGTTTGTGAGACAATGTTTTGTTTTTGAAGCCTTTCACAATGCTGAAAGGACACCGAGAAAGTCTTCGCGTGATTCTTAAATTTCAATCGAGAAAAAACAAATGTGGCTCTTTTCTGTCAATATTTTCCGTCTCCGTGGGTTTTGTGTTAAACTCCTGTACAGAGGGACTGCGTGTTATTGATAACGTGGGACTGGACTTGGTGGATTTTAATGTCTTTTTTCATGTTTATATGGAACATTTTTGAAGCAGCAATTAAAATAATTAAGGAGGGTGAAGAAATCTTTAGCATGCAACAAAGATTTCTGCAAAATGTTAATTTCTGTCAAATAAGTGAATATATGCACAGATGCCTCCTGACAGAGGCTGTGATTTCTGAGTGCTTTGCATGCCAAATAACTTGTTTACCCCCTCAATGTTTGCCAAGTTTACTGTCAATTTACAAATAATTTCCATTTTGCTGTTTATTCTGCTGCCTTTTGATGGATATGTCTTCCAGACTTTTATCTTGCATGTAGACAAACTAATTAATATTTTCCCTTCAGGCAAATATTTTTTTCTTAGATCTAAATGTGGGTTAGATTCTTCTTCGTTTCCATATGCTTTGTTCTGTCAATCACTTCTCTTCTATGTTACTAAAAATGTACCTTTGTGGATGTCATTTCTCATGTTTTACAGATTTATTTCACCTCCATCTATATGGGAATGTGTGTATGGAGAGAGACATATTTGTTATATATGTGTTCATGTATGTTTAAAAGAAAGAGTGAAAATACTCACTCTGTGTTAAGATTTGGATCCTAAGACTGAATGAAAATGCGTTTTTCTCTCGCCTGTTGCTGCCATTTCCCAGGCTTGACCTCACAGTTTGTGGTTCCTGCTGCCCATATGGCACAGGCAACACTGAGCTCGTCTCTTCTGCAGGGTCAGCCCTGGTTCCTGCACGTCTTTTTGACCTGGCCCAGCCCTTCTAGCCATACCTAAAATATTTGGGATATCCCATTTCCACCCGCCTACAGCACAGACCACAGTGAGTCAGATGAGCAGGATGATGCAGGAGTGGTTCTTGAGTCATTGGGATCCTGCAGGAGAGATCATAGAATCAAATTATTTGAGTTGGAAGGGACCTTTAATGAGAGATTTAAAGCTCATCTGGTCCAAGCCCCTGCCATGAGCAGGGACATCTCCAACCAGATCAACTTGCTCTGAGCTGCATCAAACCTGACCTTGGATGTTCTCAGGGATGGAGCATCCACCTCTACCTCTCCAGACAATCTGTTCCAGTGTTTTACCACCCTCATTGTAAAAACTTTTTCCCCCAGGCTGCCCTGGCCAAGCTCTGCCAACCTTGGTGCCCTAAAACTCTGGCCCCAGAGATCCCCCTCATGCAATGGCCTTTGTGAACATTTAGCTACATTTAAAGATCTCCGAGAGCTAAATATTGTCATATTCAAAGAACAAGATTTCCACGTACTCCCTAAAGGTTCCACAAAGCTTTGAGACTGTTTTGGAAGACACAGTGCTGGATTAAAAAAAAAAAAAAAATTGTTATCATAAAGCCTGCATGTTACCCACGTTCTGCTGAGAAAAACACAGGTGGTAACCGAGAGCGCAGATATTGTGAACAGATTCTTGCAACTTACCAGTCGTAAAAATATCCCTGCAAAAAAACTACTCCCAACGACTCTGTTTACAGAATGCTTGGTATTTCCTATATCTGGAAATACTCTCGTTGGAGCTCCATATGTCGCAGCCAGTCTGACAAGCTTGCTTTTGAACTGTTTGCAGGTTGCAGTCTGTCTGGAGGGCTGGGTGCTGATGCCTTCAGGTTTTTAGGCCCCGCATTATGGGCACGATTATCTTGTTCACTTTGCAGGCATAGAAAAACGGAGCTGGGATTTAGCAGGATTTGAAGAAACTTCCTAATTATGCCAAGTAGAGAAGTGCCTGAGCGAAATCTCCGCCAGAACCCCAGGTTTTTTATTACCGGTTCTGTTTTAAGTGTATCTCTATAATTTTCTGTGTTTCTGCTTTTGTTTATATCATCGTAGTCAGCAGGACTGCAAGATTAAAAACTGAAATATATTATCTTCGCACATCCTCCAAACCTGTCGAGAAAGGAGGAGAAATTAAACAAGGACAAAAACTCGCAGTGAAGTGAAGCTGTTTCCTTTGAGCTGCCTTATTAACCAGTCAAGTACTTGACTGCCACTGTCAGCGAGATTTCTTTAGAGAAAGAGTGGCATTTTGAAAAATACAAATTCACCGCCTGCACAAGTTAATGAGGCCCTTCAGCAATGTTCATTGATAGTGTAAATTCATCATAATACAGTGCTACAAACCATAAATGGGATCTGCATACAGGAAATCAGCCACTATTAGAAATTTGCCAGACACGGAAAGAAAAAGAAGCCATTGATAAGCAGAAAACTCATCTGAGCCACTCGGTGCTGATGGTGTGCAGCACATCAGCAATGCCAGAGAGCGCCACAATGAGAACTTATTAAGGTGAATTGAGGTGGCTCGTCAAGTAGATTTTGCTCCCCTTTGTTCGTGTTTTATGGGCTCTCAGCTGCCTCCCTTCCACTCTCCAGTGTTGGGTGAGATAAAGTTTGCTGCGTAAGGACTATCCCTGACATAAAGGGACAAATGTCTCCAAACATGGCCCTTTTCTGCGCGCACCCAGATGTGCTCATGCTTTTAATTGATTTTCACTTGCATTTGCAAGCCAGAGCTTTGCAGACACCAGATTATCTTCAGGGCTGTACAGGACACCAAAAGTGGACAGTAACAAAAAACTGGCAACAACCCAGAAATAATATAGGAAGGTGACTTCCTGATGTTTGAAATAATTATCGAGCAGAGCTATTTTGCTGTCCGTATCAATCAATAAATCTCTCTACATGCAATACATTCATTATTCCTACCCTGGTTGAATAGTGTCAGTTTAAAAATCTCGGGGACCATTAGGTCAATATTTTAGTGTGATTTGGCTGTTGGCCACTTTCCATCATCCTGCTCAGGAAGTGAATAGAAAATGAATACCTTGTATCATGATCATAAAACAGGCAACTTCTTGAAGAGAAGAGGTGACCAAACTTCTCAAAATCTTGAAGATCGTCACCCCAGACAGGCAAGATGCTGCCAAATTAGATGAACGAACTCAAAGAAATAAAGCAGACTGGTATGAAAAGGCTTTGAGACTTCTGTATCCATCTCCTATGGTCTTGATTCCAAATGTTGGAGATCTGAGGAAAGATTACATTGGATTTATTGCAGAGAAGTAGAAAAAGAGAATTGCTCCCACAGGTCCCTACTGTCCTGATTCCCCACTTTTGGTGGATCTGATAGTTGCAGAACCACAGATAACTGGGGACCAACAAAGGACCATCAGCAGAGGAACCTGAGGAGATGCAAATTCTGCTTTCCCTCTTCCCTCAGTGTCTTTGGTTTCACACACGAAGACAAGGTCAAGGCCCTGATCTCTGCTCTCCTCTGCCAGGGGCCCTGCTCTCAGGTATCACCTGTGGCCTTCCCCAGGGGATAGTTCAGAACTCATTCCCATCCATGGAAACCACGGAGCACAAGTGCCCTTGTCCCAATGTCACCTGTTTGACTGGGCTGGCGTATTTGTGTCACCAGCTGCACGAGCCATTGGGCAGAGCAGCAGAAGCCTAAGCAAACATGTCGTTCTTTTGTAAACAGGAATAATTATGTTGACTGGAAGACAAGTAGGAATAACTGAGAACTGCAGATGTTGATGCTTTCTCTTCCCTCTGTGTTTCAAACCCCTTTGGTAACTCCTCTGTGCTGCTCCTGTCTGCTTTCCTGGTGGCAAATTCCTGTGGGCACATTTGTGAGCCCCTCCAGTGTCTGTTTTCTGTGCCTCTTATATTTCTGCATCTCTTATATCTTCCCCATGCTGCAAACTATTCAAAGGTGACATGCTGGAGAGGTGCTTCTTTGTCCTCTCCAGCATCCTCCTCCTCTTGTGTTCCTTCTCCCCTCTTCCCTGCTCCAACAACTCATCTTTCCTTTCCCCACCACCCCATCAGGCTCTCCTCCTGCCCTGGTTGCCCCACTCTTCTGAACCACTTTCCTCTCAATTCCTGCCAAAGTCCGTAGGATGATCTCCAAAGGGAGCTTGGCTTCTGAAAGAGTGGGTTTCAAATAAATCTGGAGTGGAGCTTGTTTAATGCTCTGTGGGCTGTGGGAGATGAAACGGAGAGAGATGTGTTCATTCCCTTTGCTGGCTACTCCAATCCCCAGCTGATAATTACGAACAATGGATGAAAATGTGCTTGGGATATATCATGAGAAGAAATCTTATGGAAATATTAGGCAGCCTATTATTGTAAGGCTCTTGTAAATACTGTTTCCTAAGAAGAACCTATCTAAGATGATGTAAAACTTAATATTCCTATTAACAAGACGTACTGTACTATTTCCAATTCATATCAGTGAAAATGCATTTTAAATTACAAAGTACTCGTATTTTATCTGAGCCAATGTTCTGATTCATATGTCTCCTCTTTAATCCTATTTTCATTCAAAGTTTCACAATTCACATCTTTTTCCCATTTTCTGTACTACTTTCTGTGTTTTCAAAATGTAATCAAAGCTTGTTAGCTTCTACCCAACCATGTTTGGCTGAATGGGAATATTAATAATACCAGCTATTGATGTCTTTATGTTAAAATTTGATTTATTGAGCAAGTGGCACATAATCTGTGGGGAAAATACCTAGAGATAACACCTTGAGATGATTAATTGTGTTTACAGTGCATTTCTGTAATAATTGTTTACAAGGAAATTTATGCATGAGTTGCTGCCCCAGTTCAAAAGAATAACTCATCAGATTGTCAAGCTCTCTGCTCTTGAGTATTCCAGCTAATTGCTATCTTTGCTAGTTGAGCATCATAAATCCTTCTTCCACAGAGCTGAGAGCAGGATTTTTGGATCCTGCTTTTGCGTGCAACCTTTTCATCCCTGGGAACATCAGTTTCCTCCTGCAGGAAAAGAAAAAAATCTGTAAGGGGCTGATATTGACAGAAGATTGTGACAAGCTGCCCGGTGGCATCGGGTCTGACTTCTGAAAGGAGCTTAGACAATCATGTCTGAAAATGTGTTGGGTGAATTTGCCAGGAATGTTACTGATAATGAATAACACACGAGGATGTAGACTCAGTCTTCGAAATTTAAAAGCATCAAATTCCCAGTTCTGCTGCTCCCTACTCTTGTATTTCCTTCTCCTCCACGAGTGCTGCAGGGTAGAGATGGCAGGATGGGTTGGGGAATGGTTCCTTTGCAGCCATCTGTGCTTATTACTGATCTAATAACAACTGCACAATTCTCCCTTTTGGAATTAAATCCATCCTTATAAATTCACAGACATAAACACACTTTTCTTCTGCACAGCTTCATGCATTTCGAGTTCGCCTTTTTTTTGTTCTATTTCCAATTTTGGAGTTTAATTATTTCATAACTAACTCTCCTGTAGTTGCAGGAGTGTTATTCAAGCAATGTGTTGCCAGGAAGTAGTTGATAATGTTTAATAATTCCTGATTACATTCCTGTTCCAGTCCATGATCATGATTATACAAATGTTTCTGGTGCTATTTTTCAGTACAAATCCTCCTTTTCAGTTTTTTTCCCCTCCTTGTTGACAGTGTGTTGGTCAGAATACAAGAGAAACCGACCTATTTGCTGGTTTAATTAAAGATGTCAGTGAAATCCTTAAGGTTTGCCTGGGAAGGAGCAGATTTACTTGCTGCTTTTATGCACACTGTGGGATTTAAACATTTTGAGAATTGCTTTGGTGATTTTTCCCAGGAGATAAAGGAATGGATTAAGTGAAGTAGTTTCTGACTATAATTGGTCTGGTTTAAACACTTAAAAATAACTTTAAGAAATAAGAAAACACAAAACAGGTTTTCAAGTAGGGATTTAACTTTTTCTTTTTTTTTCCCCCCCAGCTATGTGTTTATTCCAGCTTTGGTGTCTCATTGTGAACTATCAAAGTGGGCTGGACCTGAGGTGGGATATCTGTTCTTGGAACAGCAGCCCAGGCAGAGGACAGATGTCTGGAGGAGAAGAAACAAAAGGCCTAAATCTGAAGGAACAGCAGGAGAAGAGAAAATGGAGATGAGATAGGGGGGAAGAAGAAAAAAAAACAGAGGCTTTCAGCCTTTGGATGGGTTATTTGCTCTTTGCAAACAAAGTGGGCTGGGAGTGCTTTAAACTTGCTGAGGGTTTAAAGCAAAGCAGCTCCATCAAAGGCTCCCACCTGTTGCTCAGGTGTTCCTGGCACTGCTGCTGCTCCTCTGGATCCAGCCAGGGATGCACCCGGGGCACCATGGAAAAGCTGTTCTGTCTCTTTTTCCAGTCAAACACCTGGGTTCTCCTCTCTGCCTCGCTTTGTCTCAGGCAGGTGAGCGGCCAACGACGAGGAATTGCTGCCAAATGATTCCTGTCATGCTCTCTTGGAGAGGCAGAGGTGGAGTTGGCATAAATCAAAATATCCACACGGCTAAACCAGGCTTAACTCTGTCCCCACTAATGCCATCAGCTCCTACTGTACCAGCTGCACCGGGTGAAGGCAATAAAACGCCCTGCTGAGCAATCAGAAAATATTAATTTAACAGCTAAACTTGTGCTTGTGGTCCAAAGAAACGAGGATCACTGCTATGCCTGTAGTAAAATAGTTCCTATCAAAACTTAGTGATACGAGAATTCTTGAGAGGAGAGTAAAAAAAGCCACCCAAGGCTTTACAAGCAGGTTTTGATCCAAAGTAGACGCAATAACACAACACACGAAGCAGATTCTGTAGGAAATATTAGACTAATCTTACAAAATATTCCAACCATGCCTATCAAGGAACATTAATAACAGTGTTATTGACAGAGTATTCATTTAAAGTCATTCTGTTGGATACAATTAACATTTAGATGAGAGACAGTTATAGGTACTCGGATGATATATATGAAAGAAACAATGACTCATCCCTCCAGCAGCATCGGTACCAAACCTCACAGCAGGGAAACTGCATTTCTTCCAGCTTCGAAAAAGAAATTCCATGGACCTTCCTGAAGAAATCAGATTCTTCCTCTCCGAGGGATTGCTGTGTTCTATTTCCTTATTAAAAGTGGAAATTTCTGTGGAGTTTGCCAAGGGCTGGATGAACATACCCAGGGCAAGAGGAGGCAGTGCAGGGGAAAGCGCTGGGATGGACAGCTCAGGTCTGGAGGACTCTGCTGTGCTCCTCTGCCAGGCTTTTCTTCTTAAAGTTGTTTTTGTGATTAGATTAATTGTTACATTGATGCCTTACGTTTTAGCTTCTGTATTTTTCAAATCCTGCGTTCCCAGTGTGTAACTCTGCAGTGTCCTGCAGCCTGGGAGCTGCTGCTCTCTCATGCTGAGACAGACAGAACAAAGCCTCTCCAGGCTGCTCTCCAAGGACACCCAGCCCGGCCTAGGCCCAAAATGTGTAACCCAGCATCTTGAGAAGGGGGGCAAGCTGAGGGGAAATTCCATCATTAGCTAAAGTTTAATTGGTGAAATTGGGTTGAGATGCAAATGGACCAAAGCTATAAAAGTGTGAAGAACTCGTGACTCGGGGTCCATCTTGGGTGCAGCCTTTGGCCTGCCCAGGGTGTGCCTCTGAAGGCCTTTCAAATAAATATCCACCTTTATTCCCTTACCCCTGTCCAGTCTCTGTTTCTAGGTTGGCCTCTTTAGGCATCAACATCACCCACAGGAACATCAACAAATGATGAACCTCTGTGCAGCCAGGGTGAGGGCAGCGATGCAAAAATCAAGAGTAAACCATAAATCCTCTCTTGCCAGCCCTCCCCAAAATCAAGCCAGACTGTTAAGACCTGGATGGAATGTGAACAGGATGCTGGAAGGACACGTTCCAGCAATGATTTCCTGAGATTCCCAATGTCTGCAATCAAATAATGGGGCTTGGATTGGTCTCACCTGCTTTTAATTCTTTCAAATTTAGTCTAGGCCTGCTCTTGACAGAGAGAAGCTTGGCCTGGGAGCCCTTCATCCCGGACAGCTTCAGGTCCCTTATTTTCAGAAGGCTGAAATATTGTCTGAATGCAACATAAAAGCATCAGTGGCAGTCACCAGCCTTTATATTGGTGAGATGTCACTTTCTTCTCCACATCTGTACCTGCTGGAGGTCTCTCCACCCAGCTTGGTTTTGTGCAGCTTTAGAAGATGCTTGCTCAGCCAGAAATATGAGCACAGTCAACCAAAGTTCAGAAAATCTGGAATTGTGGCAGAAATTTCCACTGTAAACCCTCTCTGCACCAGCAGTCGCTGTGTTGGTAAGTAAGAATATCATAATTTGGTTTAGAGAAAATGGTACAATAATAATTAATTGGAAAAACTTGTTTTATATTTCAAATTTTAGATGACATGTTGCCACAATAAGAAGACGTGCAAGTCTGGAAATGGAGTTATCTCCAACCCTGCTGCCTTAAATCTGCTCCATAATAGCCTGGTAGTAGTTTATTTATATTAATTCCGTACTGTATATTTTGCATTTTTGTGGAAATGCCTAGAGCATGCATATTAAGCAGTTAAGAAAATTGATCTGCTTGAGCAGTGATAACATTTGCAGAATGAAATCCTCACAATTAGGAAGACGTTTGAAGAAACCATGTTAAAAGGTGCTGAAATGTTCTTGAAGAAATGCCACATGTTGCTGCGGGCAGTAATGAAACATTTCCATATAAAGTACTACATAAACACATAGAAAATGTAGACATATGTTAGCAGATTATGGGGTGTGAGAGTGATAGAGTAGTGATGATTATTTGCAAGTGTTAATGTTACCAAAGCTGAAGGTTATCTCCTGGTCCTGGACCCTATATGTAAATAATTATAGCTGGAAATATGCATCTTCAAAGCCATCAAACATAATATACATCCAGCACTCCTGAAATACTGTGGGGTTTATTGATCTGCAGTATAGGACAGTAAATTTTAGTAGATTTATGCTCAGATTTTGGTGAACATATGGCTTAAGGCATGCAAGTTTGGAATAAAGTTATTCATATTACGCACACTTGCACATGGTTCAGGATTTGCAAGTCAGGGAGTGATCAATATGCAAAAGGTGAAGTCAAATATACATTATCCACACAGAGGGAATTTTCTATGCATAGCACAGAGCTCTTCTATCAGCAAACCAGAGAAATCTGATCTCTGCATCCATCTATCAAATGTTTCCCGTGAAAATGTCCATCTATTATGTAAATAGTTCTGTTCTAAATATCTGTTTGTGTCAGGATAACCTACATATTTTCACAGCCTCCTGCACCCAAAATAGCACCTCAAAAAAGAAAACGCATAGCAATTTAAGAACCAGCAGTAAATTCAGCTTGGGACTATGGTCTTAGTGGACCTTTGGTTGGGGTTTTCTTCCAAACCTGTCCCAAACCCTTGAAAACCTCATTTTTTCATGGGTGACTTTTGCATTTCCCCTTATATAAAAGAGCTCTGCATTGCTCCTACTCCAGGACCTAAACCCACAACAGTGAAATCAGGTAAGTTGGTTGAATATTTCTGCTGAGATTCTCGGTGTTGTTTTCCTAATGAGCATTTTCTCACATCCTTTTCTGTTTTTTTTTTTCAAAATGTTTGCTTGAATTAGAAAACAATCTCTGTACTCCAAAGTGGCAAATCACTTGAGACTCGTTTCTGAATAGTGCTGAGAAATCCCTCTTTGCATATCTTTAAAGATGTTGCTCCAAGAAAAACAGGAATTTGTAACTCTAAAACCTTCATCAGCCTTGTAACTTTGAAATAAATAGTTCTTGAAAGAATTCAGCGCTTGCCAGGCCTTCAGTTGTGTGCACTGAAGCCGTGGAAATTCAAGCAGAATAGACTTTGTGGTCTTTGTCTGTTTAATAGAGGTTGTTTTTCCTTCATCACAGAATTACGTCACCATTTTCCACTGTGGAAAGATCAGAAATATAAAAAAATCAGATTAATCAAATTAATAAAACCATTTTATTGTAAAAATCCTTATATAATTTCTGAGTTCCTTTATCCATATACATATATATATGTTTATTTACTAAATACTATGATTGGAGTTAAATATTGGTCAAAACCAGCCCCCAGGCATTTCCTTTGGTTCTGGCTCAGGCCTGCTCTTGCACTAACAGGAAAAATATTTAGGTCGATGCAGGATAGATTAATTATAAATTATAAAAGCCATGATAGTATTAATTTGCATTTCATAGTTTGGTGCATTTGCTTATCAATCCAAGGAGTCTCCTTGATTTTTTAGCACTAATACACTGTATTTATACTGTATTTACAGTGTTGAAGGCACAGCTGCAGAGTCCAACCTTTGTCCATGTCTTGGGAGGATGGATCCAGTGTTGGCAACATGGATGGAAATTCCAAAGGGAGAGTTGAAGGGATGCTTGGGGTGCAAAGAGGGTCTGCAAACAGAATAATCCAGCCCATCTCATTCTTCCCCAGGCCCAGTTCCCATGAGGGATGGGAAGGAAGTGCTGGGATGGGCTCCTTCCAGTGCCCCTTTCCCCCACAGCAGTGAGAGCAATGCCAGGTCCCCACCGGGATAAAGGGAAAAGGGTATTTCTTCTACTTGATACTTAATTTGCTGATTAATGATGATAGCACATCAACAGTAGGCTAATTTGTTAAAATTTAAATAAAGCAAATTAAAGGTTTACTAAATTTCATTACTAGAACGCTTTTGAAAGGGATGCATTTAAATTTGGAAACAAAGGATCACACAAGTGTATTTTCCAGCTATCCCTGTTTTCAGAAACCCATCCATCTCCCTTCCAGAAAGCAGTTAACTTTCAGGATGAGTCTTTTCTTCTTCATTAACTCTTTATTAGCATTGGGCTAATCAGGTCAGGCAGAATAAAAACTCATCAGAACCATCAGCTAAAGATCAGAGGAGGCCATTTTTCCTTTTGAAAGTTACATTTCCTTTCTTTTCTGTCTTTTTTTCTTAATAATTTCTGTTCCTCCTGTTGTCGTACAGGAACAGATGTGAATGAATTCCCCAAAGAAAATTTGTTCTTACGGCATTCTGGTTCAATTTCTTTGTCCATGCCCACCCCCAAAGACAGTAAACAGATAATATTTATAGGGAGATTTTACGATCTGTTTACTTCAGATCCTTTTTGTACGTATAAAAAATGCAGAGAAACCAAACTAAGTGATAAAGCAGCAGCTAGAGGTGCCTTTTTCATTCTGGGCATTCAGTAAATATTGCCCCTCTAGTAAGAAAAAAAAGTCAAATGAAAAATATTTTTAAATCATTAAAATATTAAAAATAATTCTGGTAACAGCCTAGCAGGGTAGATAATATTGGTAGTTACTGTGAAAGCTGTTCCAATGAATGTTTCTAAAAACATCTATAAACCATATAATATCAGCATGACTCTTGTCCATATTCCCATCGTGATCCAGGCTCTGCACTGGTTTAAAATGCTGATTTGGAGCATATGGATTTGGATTTTTGTGGGTGAATGGATCTTTGGCCAGATCCCTGAGGGTCGTAGCCCTAGGTACCATTTTGGGGCTGCTTTATGAACACCCTGATGCTAAAAAGTCCATGATATTTGTTTTTGGTGGGGTATATGTGCACTTTAAGGGTTTGCTCCATTTTTGGTAGAAAATGAGCAATCAGTAACTTCATGGAGCTTAGGTGCAGCTAGGCCTAACCTTAATCTCAGACTTGGAAAATGGTTTATGTCTAGTGGAAGTAGCTATACAAATTTATAAACGAATATTGAATATTGGTGTTAATTCAGCAGGTCTCAGTCGCTGAGGATGTGTTGTGGGGAAAGGGCTCTCTTCCTTGGGCAGGGAAGATTGTCTTAACTCAAGCAAGGAATCTCCAACCTTAGGAAACCCTGCTCAAGGGGAGAGTCACTAGCGTGCAGTCCAGGGGTAATTTAAGGAGTTGGACTCATCCAAAGACGTGTTGTTGTTAAAAGGTCTCTGCTTTGAGGAGCAGCAGTGAGTTCCAGCTCCAGGGTTCACCCAGGCTGGAATGTTTGTGGAATAAAGTGGTTGTCTCTCAAATTGTGTATGATAGCAAAGGAATGATGGACCTCCTTGTACCCACAGCTTTGTTCCTTGAGGAAACAGAGCTGGAAAAGCCACCTGCCATTCCTGCATGGTTGGTGTTGCACACTCACATGTTCCGAGGTTCCCAGGGTCACCACTCCTCTGGGGGTTTTCTTGAAGAGTTCTTGGCCTTTTTTGCTTTAGAGAAAGGGTCCTTGGAAAAGACCTTTGGGGTTTTTTTCCTTTGGAGGCTGCACCAAAACCCTGCTGCTTTGGTTGAGGGTCGAATGCCACCTTCCCCAACAGCCAAAATCAGAGCACGGTACCGAGAGCACTCAAAGAACAATTCTTTGGGGAAAAAGAAAAAAAAAAATCACCAGCATTTATTCACCTTCTAGAAATTCCATTTCGGTCCTTTCCAATGTTCTTTGACGTGCAGGAAGCACTTTGCTGTTTGACCAGCTTGTGGAAGAGTTTCCATGCTCAGCCCTCGGTGGAGCAGGAGACCTGATCCATCCAGCACGTCCCTTTAAACCAAGCCTCTGCCATCTGTTCCAACCTCTAATTACAAATGCAAAATAACACAATTCGCAATTGCATCATAAAAAAGTAAAATATAAGTGATTTAAATGCATGTGTGTGTTCCTTATGCAAGGCAACGTTCATCTGTTATGTTTTACTGTCTTTTAGAAACAACTCCAGGGTGAAATCCCTCTTTGTGGAGGGAAGAAAAATTATTTCATTGTAAGAAGACAGTTTTTGAAAGGTGTTTTTCCAGGTTATATTTCACTTTATGCATTTCTCTCTTTAAAAATTCTCTTTCTTCTGCTGAAATAGCAGCATTGATGGGATGGGTGGTTTGTCTAGATCAGTCTGTTGTCTTCCAACACACAGGACTCCTTTGGCTGACCAGGCTCTCTCCTGGATTCCCAAATCATCAGCTGTGTGCTACTGCTGCTTCCCTTTTTATAGATCTGTATTTATTTATGTCATTGTTTTTACAGGGGGTCTTTTTAACCCATGGATGGAAAATTCCATCCAGTTCATCTTCTTCACAAGGCAAAGGGTTGTTTTAAAAGCAACCTTTAGTTATCCCATCATGGAGCTTTTCTAGTTTTCCCATCCTGGGAGATGACATCACCCATGCACCCAGTTAAACTCAGCTTTCTAAATAATTACATTAATTATGGTTTGTTGGCTTGTGTTTAAGGTGTTTGTGACATTCCATTATCACTAACGTGTTTGCTTAACTTTTAATTTCCCTCAGTATTTTCATTTCCATTCCCCAGCCACATTTCTTGGTCTGGAATAAACATCTTTGATTTCTCAATATCTGCTGGGCACTGAGATGGCCCAAACCAAATGTCCCGTGCTCTGTAGGCCTCCCACTCTTCTCCATCCACACCTTCATCTTAAACAGAGATGACACCTCACTCTAGGAGAAGAACAAACTAAAAATTTCTTCGTGGGGAGAAATTATTCCCAGTGAGCAACAGCTGGGGAGCATTGGAGTTTCTGAGCTCAAGTTTTCTGGTGATCAATGAGTACTTTAAATGCAGTATTTTATGAACTTGTGAGCTCAAACATTTGGAGCCTTCCTGGGAAGCAGAATCCAAGGCCTGTGATGTGTCACCACATGGGCTGTGTAACACATGTACTCTGAGCCTACACACAGCCCTCAGTCCTGGGCTCTGTCCTCCCTTCCCCTCCTCTCACCAGCCTCCTTAAAATAAGGGTCCAATATATCAAGGGGTTGAACTTCATGGGTTTCAAATGGAAGCTGAAGAATTTGTTTGCACTCTGATGTGAAAGGAACAATTAGCAAGGGCCCACCCCCTTCTCATCAATGGGAGACTTTTCAATTGCCTTGAAAGGCTTTGGACCAGGATCTAAAAGAGCAAAGACTTACTCCCAACAAAGATGCCTGAATAGGGATGGAAAACTGTTAATCAGACGCTCCTGGCATGCTGGATGGTAAAACAAAACCATCAGCACACGTCCTGCCTTCTCTTCAACCTTGCCATGGCCAAAGGGATGATTTTACCACTCAGGAATCCAGGAGGATGGTTGGTGGTTGTCAGGATTCTCACTGCTCACTTCTAGTGCCTGTTAGAGGGTAACAAATGCAACCTGTTTATTCAATCCCATGGCCAACACCTGGGAGAATCCTTGTTTTGGCTGTGGTCAGCTGTGAGAAGGGGGAGAGGGAAGTGCCTGTGGATGGGAGCAGGAGGAGGGGGATGCAGGGAGCTCTGCTGGGCACAGCCAGGTGAGTGTGGGGCTGCTGGGCTCTACTGGTCCTGACCTGGGGTTTGGGAGGACAGTAAAGCTGAGCTAAGGATGCTCCCATCACCCCTGCTCCTCAGCTTGGAATTTTGTTTGGTATCATGGAACTGAAAACACTTCTAGTATCAGATTACAGCTGTGATTTGAATCCTGCTGTGGCAAGGAGGCACTGAGAGGGGCATCAGGAGCTACTCTTTTGGGAATATTTTACTTTGTTATGCTGCCATCTCTTCCAGTTTCCAATGTTTGCCAACCTGGCTATTCAGAATCATTTTGGAGTTGTCTATTTCTCTTTTCTTTTCCTTCCAGTCAGCTGCACTTTGGTTTTCTTACCAAGTCATTTGGTTCTGTTATGGCTCCATGGATTTTTACCAAGCTTTGAAACTGAACATTGGGGGGTTTTTTGTTTTATTTTTTTTCCTATATGTCATTTGCTTTTGAAGTTGCCAGGGAACAATTTTGTTCAGAAAAAAACAACAAATCCACCCATATTATGAACTAGTTTTATTTGGAGAAAATAGAGTTACAGATGCACCAAGATGAAGTTATTTGGCAACAAGAGATTTTGGGTCCATTCCCTTTGGACTGACATAATCCTGATGGAACAATTGCTAAAAGGAATTTATTTTAAAATAATGTGACCTGTGCTTAAAAGAAATTGGCCTCAGATAGCCCAGTAAGTTGCTTTTTCCCAGGCTTGCTTATTGTTTTATTTAAAAGCTTGTTCAGAACAGACCCATTAACTGGTCATAGTCACTAATTGTGAGCTTGTCTTTTCTTTGGCTTAGAAAGGCTTTGGATTGAGGTCAAAAAGAAAAGGAATAGAGTAGGCAATTTTAAATTGCCAATTTTTCTCATTTTAATATCAGATTTGTTTGGCTTGTTCATGGTATGCAGATGAAGCTGTGGGACCAGAGTCCAAAACCCTGGGGGTGTCCAAAATCCCAGGATCCAACCCACGGCTTTCTCTTGTGGGCTGAGGGAAAGACCTTGGAGTTTGTTCTTCATAATTCCATTCCTTTTCTGTTTCTCTGGTTTGCCTGAGCGTGATGTGCTGGTGATGCCGCTTTATTTTGTGTCATAGAAAATATCATCAGTGTTTTCTTAGTTTTCATTCCAGATTAATGCAAATACTGAGCAAGAGTTGGTTTTAGCAAGTCCCCTTCCAGTTGGGTATTTTTTTGGGTTTTTTTTTAACCTGGACCTAAGTAGAACTCTAAAAATAATTACTTTTCTTAAGGTCTGGAACCTGTGAGGAGCTTCATTGCCATTGCTCTGTCAGGGCTATAGATTTTCTCGGGAAGAAATGCAAAATGTTTGTCAGCATCTTTCTATTACAACCATGTTTCCATTACAAAATGTTGTGTATCATAAATTAGGCTGTAATTTGGTTGTGTTTATCTGATTGTGTTTATAGGAGTGTGGTTGGGTGGCACAAGTGTCATTTTAGTACACAGTGAAGGTTAAAGAGTGGTACTTTACCAGGCAGGTTTCCATCCAAATTTGCTGCACAAACCTGGCTTGGGTAAACCCCATTATTTTTATTTTTGAGAAATATGTAGAAAATAATTTCATTTTTCAGAAATCCATATAGCTCTGGACCAGCCAGTAAGTGAAATATTTTCTAGCATTACATTTTCTTTTTCCCCCTAAAAGCACTATTTCTGTTAGTTGGAGAATTCTGCTGCCTACCAGAATGTGAAAATAGGTTTCATTCAATTAATGAACTGGAAACAGGAAGACATTACATAGTAAATGAGGTTTACATATGATAATGTTGGATTTGTCATGTAAACGATTGCTTCCTTTCAGCTCCCTGAAAGGACTAAATTTTGCTTTTGTACAGACTGTACAATGCTAATAAAAAGAGAAGGCTCTATGGAAAGTATAACAATAAACTATATCTATAATTCTAATGTGCAGGGGGAAAAAAAGACGATGATATTTTAATACACAAGTAGATCAGAGGTGGGAAGTGGTGTCAGAAACTAAAGGCTCAATCACAGCTTTGCAACAGACTCCACAGGCAGGGCAGCGTAACGGAGGGAAAGGCTTTAAGCAGAAGGAGGGGAGGTTTAAATGGGATATTGGGAAGGAATTCTGCCCTGTGAGGGTGGGGAGGCCCTGGCACAGGGTGCTCAGAGAAGCTGTGGCTGCCCCTGGATCCCTGGAAGTGTCCAAGGCCAGGTTGGATGGGGCGTGGAGCACCCTGGAATAGTGGGAGGTGTCCCTGCCCATGGCAGGGGGTGGAATGAGATGAGCTTTATCATCCCTCCCAACACAAACCGTTCCATGATTCTGTATTTCCATGAGTCTTACTTCAGCCCTGAGCATTTTTGCTGCTCTCAGCTGGACTTTGTTTACTTCTTTCCAGTTTCTTTGCATGTTTTTTGAAACCATGAGCTCAGGACAGGATACAACATCCCAGCTCAGCGAGGGTGGAAGAATTACCACAGTGGTCTCATGTAGGATGCTCTTGTTAACAAATCCCTGAAATTACCTTTTCTGGAGCAGTTTTACTCCTTTGTTTGATATGGAGCTCATAGGCCACTGTAAATTTGAATGTGTAATGGAGTTCCCTTACTGGCAATTTCCCATTTGCATCTGATTTCTCCTCTCTAAGTGTAACATTTTACACTTGGCTTTATTGAATTTCATCTTAATTTCAGGCCATCACTCCAAACTGTTAATATCTTTTCAGATTTTGATCCAGACCTCCCAAGGGTTCCCACCATCCCAGCTCCTCAACATTGCAAATTTTATAAATGTAATCTCTTTTCGCTTTAACTGAGTCATTATGAAAATATTGAACAGAGCTGGAGCAAGGACAGGTCCCTGAGGAATCTCATCTGAAACTTCCTCCCGCTTTGACAGTGAACCATTGATAGCTACTCCTTGAAAGCAGTTTTTCAGCCAATTGTTCCCTCCGCCTCATGGTAATTTTATCTAGTTCTAGACCATATTTTCTTAGTTTTATTATAAGAATGTCATGTGGAACAGTATCAGAAAGCTTACTAATAAGAAGATGTATCACATCAACTCTGTCTCCCTTATCCACAAGGCCAGTTATCCTGTCAAAATTAAATTGGAGGGCTCTGTGCAGGAGCCTTTTTTTTAATCAAGTCATTTGAGTTATGACCCCTGCAATATTAGATAAATTTTTCAAGAATAACAAACATGTTGGGGTTTTTTTCTAGGCTACTGCTGTAAAGCAGTTTGCTTGTTTGTTGGTTTTTTTTTAAATAATCTGGTGATGTGAGATTAACAATAATGGTCTGAAAGCCAAAAGCCATTATCTGACTGTTACCAAAGACAAAAATTAGGGTGGGAGCAACAAGGCTTCCTCCATAATAGTGTTTTCTTCATTTCAAGCTGATCAGTAGGAAGTGGATTTAGAAGTGCTTTAAATCATTTCACATCATTTACTGGTAATCTAACCAGCATGAACTGCATGTACCCTAAGTGCTGATTTTTTAAAAAGCATAAGAGGAAGAGCAAAAGAACTTTTTATTCTAAGTCATTCTGTAATTTACACATTTTTGTATCAGCCCACTTACTAGTGCCATACATAAGTGTTTCCTCTGAACAGATTTAATTTTTAATTTTCCTGAATCAGTGTTAACCAGGAAAAAGGTAATTGTTGTCAAGAGTATTCAAACTGTCAGAATATCATTCAATCTAAAAGCTGTTAGAATCTGTGCAAAAGTAATTACTGAAACTCTATTCAACTGTAATAATAACCTGCCACTGATGACAGCAATTACTGGGGAAAGTGTAATAGAAATCAAAGGCGCATTTTTCTCTGACAAGTACATTTCTAACTAAGGTTTACATTGGTTGAATAGTGTTGACAATGATGATGTGCTGTATCACTCTTAATCACGGCTGGCATGATGTTACAGTTTGAGCTGCTCGTGCTAGAGGGGGACTAATTGCGTGTTTCAGCTGACACTGTCCGTGCTCTCTGTGCTGGGGAGAGAGATGAGGGATGAGCAGAGTTTAAGTGTTGTGCCTCACTGCCTGCCTTGCACCCTTCCTAAGAGCAGGTTGTACTGCTGAGTTTAACAGAAAGGCTCAGATTAGAATTGGGATGAACCAGTTTAGGTCAGCTTTGGGTACGAACAACACACGGAGGGATGGGAAGGAGCAGCGTGGCAGGAACCAGCCCGCTTCTGCAGATCATGCAGAGTCCTTCCGCATGGATTTACCTCCCTGGGAGGCCCAGCTGTCTCAGGAGAAGATGGTTTTTCAGTGCTTCAAGTTAGTAAGAAGTCACTGAAGCAAAGAGTGGCTGTTGTTGTCAGATCTCAGTGTCAGTGCTACCCTTCAGTCAGACAAAACCCACAATACAAGGCACCAGCTGGAATTACTGCCCTGGCTCTGGGGGAATTGTGGTAGGAGATGATCTGGTCTGGCTTCATACACTATTTGGAGAGGGAGGAAGAAAGGACATCCTTCTTGACAGCATTTATTCCTCTGTTGATCGGTTTTGCCCACTTTAAGGACAACCTTCTTGACAGCATTTATTCCTCAGTTGATCAGTTTTGCCCACTTTTTCAGCAATTGATGAGAAGTTTCCACCAGAACATTTCCCCATTGTGAGAACTCCTCAGGAACAGCTGTTTCAGAATAATCCACCCAGAAATCCAGTTCATCTCCCCTGTTCAGCATCCCTGCAGCAACCCCTGTGTCTGAGAACGAGCTCAGGAAAAACATCCCTTGAAAGCAGTCTTGGGGAAGGCATCCAGAGTGCCACATGTTGGTCCTGCTCAGTCATCCCCAAAATTATTCCAAAAACATGTTAAAGCATCACAGAAGTTCATTTTAGCAGGTGTTTTTTGCTTCCTTTGGGTCCATCAGAATAACTTTAAGGATTGAACACGTGCAGGAGACGATGTGCAGGTCTCGAGCAAAGCTACCTGAGAGCAGTTTCAGGCACACCAATGGTCAGGTTTTCATGCAGGAAATTGGTTCCATGGATTTTTATAGTGGAAGACACAAGGATAATTGGGTGACATTGTGCAGTTAATCACATTTCTCTTGTCAGGGTTGTTCTGTCCTTCACACACTTCCACAGCCCACAGCCCATAAGCTCATAGTCACTACAAAGGCCAAAATTCGTCATTATTTCATGGCAGATCCAGCTGTTTCCACCAGTGAGACAGTGGAAAACACAGTGTAGAATTTGGGTGTGGAATAGAGAGAGAATTAAACAGTCCTTCCGTGGCCACCAGACAGGTTATATCCATTAAAGGTAATCCAAACTGTGTACAGGACGTTTAACACTTCCAGGAGACTTTTTGAAATTCCTTTTTGAATTTTAGGTAGTGACACATCCCAGCAGAACCACTAACTGTCCCTGCAATCCAGGTTCCCCAAGGTATCTCTGAGCTTTTACAAGCCCCTCATACACACTTTAATGTGTGAGTAGTCCCTGTAGACTCCTCAGATGACCTTGTGGACTTAAACCACATGCCTAATTTTTGATGGAATTGGGGCCTTGTTTGGCTCCAGATAGGAGGCTGCCAGAGGAGTTCATTCCATCATTCTACTTATTGCACTAATTGCCTGTTTATGTTTTCTGACAGCCAACACTACCCAGTAATTTTTATAAACAGAAGCTCTTTCACAAAATCTGCTAAATAAAAGTCACAGCTCTTGAAAACCAAACTGATTTTAAAGGAAAACTTGATGTTTCCCCTCTGATTTTCCTATTGATGTTTAACAGTTGCATCAGGCTGGGTCCCTGGTGCTCTGTTAGCATGTGGCTCTCTTTTATTGTAACATAACAATAATGCAATTCAGCTGCAAACGTGTGGTAAAACACTCCTGGATTTTGTGCACACCTTATTAATTATCCTAACTGCAAAATGATGGGGTCTTTGACAATCATTTCTATAAACTCTTTGGGTTTCTCACGTGATGGACTACCTGAATGGAGGTGGTGCTGCCTGGTTTAGTGAGCGGCTGCGGGCGGGAGTTTGTGGAACCAGGGGTGGTTATGAACCTTGTGCCTTGCACTTCATCCCTTTGTTGAAATAAAACACAAGAATAAAACCAAAACCACATCAGGGTCTCCTCCCTGCTCAGGGTTTTTTACCCAAGGGAGAAACAACCTGAGCTACATCTGGATGTGGTGAGGTAGTGAGCGGCTGCGGGCGGGCGTTTGTGGAACCAGGGAGGGTTATGAACCTTGTGCCTTGCACTTCATCCCTTTATTGAAATAAAACACAAGAATAAAACCAAAACCACATCAGGGTCTCCTCCCTGCTCAGAGTTTTTACCCAAGGGAAGAACAACCTGAGCTACACCTGGATGTGGCGAGGGAGGAGCCTGTGCAGGATCTGTGCTCAGCATTGCTCCTTGCAGGTCCTGCTTTTTCTCTTGGAGGGTGCAACCCCAGCAAGGTGTCCCAGGCACTGTGCTGTGCTCAGGGCTTCCACAGGGCTTTTTTAGGATGAAAGCACCCAGGCAAAGCAATGCATCCACAGATGTCACTCCAGGGGTGACACTGCTGGTGTCACCCTCTTTATGGGGTGACAGGAGAGCAGAGAGAGTTGGAAAGTCTGATTCCTTATGGAGTTTGGGTGCTTGTGCCATTGGCACTACAGCGTCCAGGTGGAGAGGTTAGGCAGGGATTTGTGTGGCTTGCAGGTGCCAATGTGTGAACTAAATATAAACTGAATTATGACAGAGTTGTGACCTCTCCAACAACACCCAGGTAAATTTGCTTGGGATTTTAGGGACGTTATTACTGATGGTTTTCCCTTTGCCCATTTGCCTTTCCAATGCTACACTTATAAGAATTCCCCATCACCAAGAGTTTAGAAATGATCAGTCAGGTGTCCCCTGACAAAAACAAAAAACCAATTACTTGTTTTTTATGGCATGTCCTTAAAGGTCCTTATTTTAAACCCATTCCCTGAAAACCTGACATCCACATATTTATTATTTTTTAGAAGAGATCTGAGTGAATGGAGATCATATAGATAATATAAAGAAGCAGCAGTACCTGGCTTAGAGAGGCACCATCATTGTCATCTTCTCCTGGTGTGACCACCCCAAAGGGACAGTTGTAGGGACAATGGTGTCCAGGGCAGGGATGAGACTCCAGGAGTGGCAGTAAGGACAACATCTGCCTGGAATATTCCTGCCTGCCTGCAAAATCATGCACAGCTTTCTATTGTTCCAGGAGTTACTCAAGCATATAATAGAGTTTCAATGAGTTCAAACCTCCTGTTTTAGATGGTGTTTTAGTGAGTTGTTTTACTGCCTCAGCATGGATTAGTTTTTTTTTTTTTTTGCCCCCCCCAGCACATGGAGAGAGTGTAAAGAAAATCCTGGATTGTAAGTGCTGACTACGCAGCTGTATGGTGAATTTTAAACTGTAGGAAACAAAAATATTACCTAAAATGCACCTTTGATATCTGCTTAATGCCCTCTGTCTGTGGTCAGAAATAACCCTGGGCCCCAAACACCTCTTGCCATGCCCAGATCCTGCATCCACAGGTGGAATCTCAACCTGGTGCAAAGGAACTCGTGAACAGAGCCAGGGATTCATCCAGGCAGTGGCAATGCCAGCCAGGTTTTGTACCCTGGAGTGTTACCTGGGAATTTGATTGCAGATTCATAATGATGAATTTAAGGAATCTGTTCAGTTTTGCCTGGATCACATAAATAGTCGTGGGCAGAGATGCTGGATCTAAAGGATCCTGTCTCCTGAGCCGTGTCCTCTGAGTCAGGTGCAATGCAGAAATTGCATAAATCTATCATTCAGAAAAAAAAAATTCAGAACAAGAAATTCAGAAATCCATATTAATGAGGAAAAAATATTTAAAATAACGCAATGACTGTTTCTGGACCTTTGTTGTAGCAACTATTTTTATTTAAGTACACAAACGATTGATCCATGTGGGGCAGGAATGGGAACACAGTTTGTGTGCCAGCTGAGGGAAAATCCAGTGGGATGAGCCGCGGGCATCCCCCCTCTGCCAGCCTGCTGATCCAGGGCTGTGTGCTCACGCTCCTGATTCCTCTCAGCCAGGTTGGTTTAAACTGTTTGAATTACCGGTCCCAGCTACCCCAGCTGATTTTTTCTTTTTCTTATTATTATTTTTTTTCCTGCCTGGAGAGAATTAAAGCGCTCATTTGAACTGCTTTGCCAACAGATCTGTTCAAAACCTGCAGCAAGCGGCTTTTAATGAGCAGCTGGGGGAGCGACTTCTTCCCGGCACAGGCTGCTCCTAAAGAGCCTATCCATGCATATCCTTAAGACATTTGAAGAGACTGCGCATTTTCCTGTCTTTAAATCACAGGAAAAGTGACTTCAGGTGTTGCGGTGCTTGAATTCACTCGGTTCCTTCAGCCTTCGTGGTGCCCACGCCCGTCATTAGCGCATCCTTTAATGATCTAAGGCTGGACCGTTCAAACGAGGGAGCGTTTGGATCCCTTTGGGGAGTCAACAGGACAGAGCTGAACACATCAGTCCTGCTGCTTAATTAGATCCCAAAATCTCCAAGTAAAAATCAAGTGATGTTTTAACCAGTTCTTGCATAATTGCCGTCTTGGTTAATTTTTTTTTTTTTTTTCCCGGAGGATTTTCAACCTGGATTTAGGAGATTAAATCAGTTGTGCACTTAAAATAAATGTATAAATAACCTTATCTCTGCACAGCAATAATTTAGGCAGCTGTTAAGTCATAGGAACACCTTTGGAAGTGAGGTGAGTGTTTAAAGGTTTGCTCAATAGAGATCTAACATTTAACAGGTATCACAAGCCTTAAAATGTAATTTAAGTGGATGGGTGTTCCCCTTAATGACTGTGATAAGATCGGGGGGGAAGGTGGTGGGAAAGTGTGTCAGGTGCAGTGGTGGCTCTGCAGAGTGCAGGGATGGATTAGAAATTTTCCATCTCTCTTATTTTCCTTTTTCAAGCACATAAAAAGGGAGTCTCATCCTTTTCCTCAGGTGAGTAAATGAAAGGGCTGCTCTCCAAACAGCTGCACACAAATGTTCAGCTTCTTTCTGGGCATTTGGTCACTTGATGAAAAACTTATCTGGTGGGCAGATGTTTGAGAGAGTTTTCTAAGCTTTCTCAGAGGGGAAAAAAGTTTAAAAATAAGAATAAGCTTGCTAAGGGCTATGTGATGTGAGGTGGTTTATTAGCCATTGTTCTGGTGTCTGAGCCAACATTCTGCCTTAATCCATGCACAGCAGCAAGTTCCTGTGGCTCAGGAATCACAAACCTGGGCTGTTTGTCTTGTTCTCTCTGGTGGACAGCATCCCATTATTGTCACACTCCCTGGTTATGTTTAATGTGAGGAGGATACAAGTACTTAAAAAAAAAAAAAGTCACTTCAGTGGTACTCTCTGCATTTTCATTCCTGAATATTAAGTCCCAATTTTTATAGCCTTACCTCGATCTGGGGCTTCATAAAACATCATAAATTGGAGCTTAGCTTTACAGGCAAGCAAGATGATTTGATAAGCATGGGATTGCCCCTACTACATCAAATCCCGTTTCCTCTCTGAGTATCCTGAAGCCCTGAGTTATGGCTCTGGCTCGGTAGCCAGCCAGGAGATAGAAGAAGCCCTGTGCAATTAACTCTTTGCATCTTGTGGTTTTTTTTTTTTTCTTTTTTCCGAGGGGAAAGAATGAGAAAAGTTCTTTAACCAGGTATTTTCTTCCAATTTTACCTCATAGCAGAGTCAGCTAAGTGCAACCTCTTGTCGGCAGAACCATTATCTATAATTTACATGCAGGAAGCAACAAAGTTTTAGGGTGAAATGGCTCCAAACCCGGGAACCTCTGCCCGTTCCATCATCCAGCCCTGCAAGCACAGGAGCTGTGTCAGTGACAGTATTAAGGGCTATTAAACTGGCTTTGATGTATTGCTGGGGTTTTGGATGATTTTCTAGTTTTTATTATTCCTCTGACTATCATTTGCTATTTTTAAATGGAATCTGCTATTATGGGATACGAGGAGTCTGTCCTTCAGAGGAGACTCTGCTCCAGCAGCCCTTGTGCTCGGTGCTGGTGGTGTGTAGAGGGGACACTGCTGATCCCCTGGAATTTGGGGATCACAACCACCATTTATACAATTCATCATCCACGAGGGTTCTCTGTTCAAGGTTGGGAGAAGGCACAGGGGCTGCAGCTGGAATGGCTCTGCTCCTGGAGCTGCAGGGGTTGGACTCAAGGCAGGTCTCCATCGGTGCCACCAAATTGGCTCTAGCCCAGCTGGCAGCTGGTGCTGCTCTCCCCAAATTCTTTTTCTAGGTTCAATATTATTCTCTTTAAACACCCCACCTTTCTCCATCTGTGGTCAGGCAGCGCTCGCTCAGCCGTGGCTATTCCATGGCTCTGCAGCCAAGGGTTTTCATGGAATCATGGAATCACAGGCTGGCTTGGGTTGGAAGGCACCTTAAAGATCAGCTGGGTTTTTGTGATGTTTTTCTACAAAGCCTTGTAGAGTTTTAGGATCACAGAATCAGAGAATATCCTGAGTTGAGACCCTCAGGGACCAAGGAGTCCAACACCTGGCTGATTTTAAGGCTAATTCAATACCTGGGTGACAGGTAGTGGTGAGAAAAACAATGAGATTGTTGAGAAAAGAATAGCATTTAATGAGCACTGAAATGTATTATTCCCTTTTTAACAGAGCTGCCTAAAAACTATTGATTTTGCTGCCCACAGATTTCTAATAATAAAAAATTTAAAGCCTTGCTATCATTCCCCCAAATCAGGTTTATTTCCAGCATGAGTGAACTCAGAAATTCTCCAGTTAGAACTATGGGAATTGGATCCTCCAAACTAACAAATTCCTCTTACAATCTAGCAAATCGTTGTGTTCATCTGCATCCTCATCCTGGGAGCTGGCATTGCTTGGTGAGAAAACCCAAAACTGGTTAGTCTTGGTTGGTGTTTGGCTGCTTTTCCTCTTCCCTCTGGCTCACCCACCTCAATGAACCCCTCCCTATGCATATTTATTTTTCATAACTCAATTTATAAATATTTTTTGACCAAAATTAGAAGTAATAATTTGTTTTATCCTTGCCTTGTCACTCTAGCTAACCTCAGGTTAAACTTCTAAGGTCAAATATGGGCTCACAAGATGCAACATCAAGGCTCCTCACCTGGCCCTTGAGCGCTGCTGTTGCAGCTACATCTGTGTTCATTTTTACTGATAATTTGGCTTCCTTTTGTCTTCATTTCACCGCTGATAAGATGCCCACAAAGACTTTTGGCCAAGCTGCTGGTTTTCCTTGCAGCAGGGTTATCCAGTGTATTGCTGGCAGTGCCTTTAGGGGGAAATATATAAGTTTGAAATCGAGCTTCCAAAAAAACAAACAGCACTTGTGATTAGGATCTCATATTGTTATCCTTCCTGCTTCATTTGTTTTCCAGATGGGCGAAATAAAGGTCAACAACCCTAGGGCAACGAGCTGATTTGAAAGAAATGTGATTTCTGAAAGGGAAATTTGCAAAAAATAGCCATAACCAAGAAATGAGAAACATTTTAAGAAACTGGCAGTTCAGACTAATCTTCCACGTAGTTTATCTTGGCGAATTGGCGATATTTTATTGTCCATGCAAATGTGCTGATAATCCAGCCCTGCTCTTCTCGTGGCGTTCAAAAACCATTTTTCTATATTGAAATTGGGGTGTGACAGTGGCCATGAACAAGGAGATAAAGAGGCCCATCGTGCTCTGAGCTAAAACAGAGGCACGCTGAAAGCTGCTACAGCCACGGTGTTCCCGGAGGGAGAAGTTGGAGCTGCCACGTCCCCATTTTGGCTGGGAGCTGCTCTTCCCAGCATCCATCCGCTGCAGCACCAGCGGGATGGGCTGTCCCGGGGCTGCTCCTGCATCCGTGGGTCGGGCAGCGCTTCCCAAGGTTTCTCCGGGATGTCACCCAGCCCCCCGCATCCCTCGCAGGGCGAGGAGCTCTGAGACCCGGAGCATCCCTTTTCCATGGCTCGCCCTGGGAGCCGGGATGTGGGAGCCGCTGCCTGGATCCCGAGCGAGCCTCCTCCCAAAATCGGGGTCATGTCTCCCTCTAGGGGCTCGCGGCGAGGATGAAACCCCCCCTTCCCCTGCCAGAGGAGGCTTCCGATGTGCTGAATAAAGGTGTTTCAGCTTGTAGGGGCTGGGACGTGACACAGAGCCTGTGCCTGTGGAAAATGCAGCTTAAAAGTTATATTTTAATGACATTTTCTGGAAGAAATTAACTTCCTGCCTCCTCTCTGGGCTAGGAGGAGGCTGAACTCCAAGTCAGCGTGGTTTTGCTGCGTGAATGAAGGATGAAGGTGGTTTTGTCTTTGTCCCCAGCCTGGCAGTGGTGACACTGCTCCTGCCCCCCCAGACCCTCACCGGGTGTCTGTCCCCCTCCTCTGCAGCATCCTCGGGCATTTTGGAGGTGGCTGCTGCTGCCTGCTGGGCAGAGGTCCTCTTCCCGAGGTGCTGCTGGGTGCTCTGCTGGTCCCTGATGCAGCCTTAGAGCAAGGGCAGGGATGGGGACACCGACACGGTCCCCAGAGCTGAGAGCAAATAAGAAAATCAGGTGGAACATCAGGCTTTTATTTCAGTGTTTGCTGAAATGGGAAACCAGAAGCATTTAATTGCTATGATACAGCATTTAAACATAACTCAGTGAGATGAGTTTCCAGTTTAATTTGATGCCTTTGTGGACTTTGAGGGTAGTTTGTGTTTTCTGTTTTTCCAGTGACAATTGCAGTGGGAATTTCCCCCTGTTTAGTGGCCATGATGATCATCCTGTGCCACTGTTGACCTGATACTGATCTGAGGGTGTGGGAAGAAAAGAAGTCTAATAGATAAATATAAATCAATGAATTCAATCAAAATATAAAGGATGGTCTTCCAAGAGGCACGAGTGGGAATTGCAGGAATTGAAAGGCAGCCCATGTAATTTGAATGACTCGGCTGGTTTCGTGTCAGAAGTCAGGTACAGCTCTCAAAGATCTCGTTTTACTTCGGGGACGCAGAGATTCATCTCACCAATTTTAATAATCCAAAATTTAGGCTGAGGCTCGCTCACAGTCAGCTGAGAGCTGGGATGAGTCATGTTCTGGGGGAGGGTGTTCATTAGCGGCGCTACATCACCGCAGGGGACGTCAGTGCCCAATTTTTAGCTGGCCCAAGTTAGGTGCAGTTTATCTCATCCCTCTCAACAATCCCTTCGTGGGCCGTTGCAGCCTCTCCCCTAGGGCTAAGGAAGAATCCTCTTTACCCCAGCAATTATTTACATTGTGATGATTTCCCATTGCCCAAAACTAATTCATCTCTTTTAAATGATGGCTCTTCACTCAGCAAAACCAAGGGTCTCTATAAAGATGTCGTGGCAGTGCTGCTGAGAAATAATCTAAAAAATTTCTCAGAGCCCAAATCAGTTTGAATACAATTATTCTTTGCTCCACTGGAGTGCAGATCAGGAATAGCTCCTGAACCCCAGCTTGGATACAAAGGCTTGGCTGCAGTTTGTGTAACACTGACGAGCTTTTGGCTCTTGAAGGATGAAATCACTGATGAACCCAGGATATGTCAGACAGACACGTATAATTAGTAGTTGTTGGTTCATATTAACCCTAATTAGTGGTAGGAACCAGATGATCTTTAAAGTCCCTTCCTTCCCAAACTTAAAATGAACCTGAAGGATTTGGGTGATTTGGGGGCTCCAGGATATTCATGTGGTCAGATTTGGGGATGTGCAAAAAGAGATAATAAATATAAGCCAGAGAGAAGGATGCTGACTTTGCTTTAGAGATGGAAAGCGATTTTAAACGGTTTTAAATTTTTATGTTTAGTTACAGAAATTCAGGGTCAGAGCTAATGAAAGGTTTAGTATCTAAATTTGGTCTTGTCTCTAAGCTGGGCTGTCCCACCTGACGGTGACATTTGCATTGAGGCCACACAAGGACAATGTTGGGTCTCAGCATGGCAAGGGAATCCTTGTCGTTCCTTAGACCCATCGGGGACAAAATCAGCCTCTGATTTCAATGGGAACAGAGTCCCTGGGACTTGAGGAAGGTGGCCCGAGTTCAGCTGTCTCTGGCGGTGTTTTGTGGCTGCTGTGGGTGCTGGCTCAGATTTTCTGCTGATTATGCTGGAGCAATATTGCAAGGAATTTATGCATAATGGACATAAATCTCGCTCTACGAGCCACCTGAGAGGCAAGAAAAATGGTCTCTGTCAAGGATCTACACACAGAAATACATTAACCAGGAGCTCTCCGCAGAGCAGGAGCTCCGGCTCCGAATGTAGGTTTGGGGGAATAATGAAGAATAAAATTAGTGCTTTGGTAATGCATTAAGCCTTTTGGGGGGGTTTCGCTGGCAGCTTTTTACAGCCTGAAAGGATAAATGGTGATGACAATAAATTTTGCTAACTTTTAAAGCCATCTTCCAGAGGAAGATGCAGAAAGCTTTCCCTGGGTGGTTGTGGCGCAGGAAGAGCTGTTCAGCTGGGACTGCAGATCCCTTTTGGAACTCCCAGTTAGCAAAACATGGTGGGAAAGAGCTGCCTGCCAGGATGGGAGGGTTTCTGCTGGATGGGATGAGGGGTTGGGCACCCCACACTCGCAATCCTGCACGGGGAATGAGAAGGGCTGGTTTTGAGATGTCCACACAAACCTGGCCCAGCCATGGTTCCCATCGGAGCAGGGATGCTGGGGCTGCTCATCTTCCCTTCAGCCAGGATGTTCTGCCACTCATTCCCTTCACCCAGGATGTTCTTCCCCTCATTCCCTTCAGCCAGGATGTTCTGCCACTCATTCCCTTCAGCCAGGATGTTCTGCCACTCATTCCCTTCAGCCAGAATGTTCTGCCACTCATTCCCTTCACCCAGGATGTTCTGTCAGAGGCTGAAAGCTGACATTGGTGTCGATTAAAGGAGTTCAAGACCAAACCCACGAACGGAACGCGCGCTCGTTTCTTGCCGTGTGTTGGTTACGGCCAAGGGGAGCGGGATGTGATTAAAGCCTCTTCCCTCCCCTCTCCGGGGCTCTGGCTTTGTTATCCATATTCCCATGAATTATTTTGTTGCTATAGCAATACTTTTCAGTGGGCCTAATCCTTTCTCATTTACAGGGAAGCCCTTTGCTTTGCTCTCTCAGTGCAGTGGGGCCTTTACTTCGGCAAATTGCCTCTCAAATTACAGCTTGAGGTTAAGTTTGCTTTTCAGCACTAATCTGGATTAAAGCATTCTTAATTTGGGTTAAAGTGGATTTGGAAATTCTTAGTAAAATAAGTGCCAAAGGATCACATCTGTAAAACTATAATATATTGTATATCGTGTGTGTCTGTATCTTTGCAATCAGGATGGACCTTCTCACCCTATTAAATCTCCTGTATGGAGAGCAAAGGGGTGGGGGAAACAGAAATATATAAAAAACTCTTTATGCTCCACATTTACGGATTTCTGAATTCCATTCTCACCATGACCCTTCTCAGCATTTAAAAAGTATCTCTCAGTCAAAATTCTTATTCCCAGCTGTGTGGCAAGAGGAGAGCAGGGACATTGAGGAAAGGAACAAGGAAGAGGCAGTGAATTCTGATGTGTCCCAGCACTGGTGGCTTTGTTTTCATCCATAGTTTTTCTTCTTTCCTCTGTTTTTTTCCTTCAATTTTCCTATTTGTGTCCGTGTGTGTATCTATATATGTGTGTATATTTTTTGCCGTGTTCTTGGATCAAGAATGTGCTGTCCCTCACGCTGGGTCATTGCAACTCTCAGCAATCCTTGGCTGTGTGGTTTGTGGATCAGCAAGCTGGTTTGAAAGTTTAAATGACAAGATTTAAATTAAAATGTAGTTACTTTGGAATGTATACGTGGATGAAAGTCAGGTTCGAGGTGGAAGTATTAACTTGCTTGCTTTGTGTTAGTAATACATGTTAGTTAATGATCTGTTATATTAATTTTTAATGGCCATATTTAAGAATGAGACCAAATTTTGGATAATCTTTCTGTAATACCCTACAAAAGTAATTACAACCTCAGCTATGTCGCCACAAGCTTGCAAAATTAGTAATTGGAAAAAGTTAATAAATATAGCTGAGGTTGCTGAGCTGCTGTTGGATTCAGATACTGTTACTTCAGATTTTTAAAGTCCAGCAATGAATTCATTGCAAAGGACTGAAATTCAGCCCGAGGGCCCTGGGCTGGTGGCAAGGGGTGACTATTGGCCACAATCACCTCGTCAGGCTCACAGACATTGGCAGACCTCTGAACTCACCCCAATTTATTCGTGGCTGCTCCTACAGGCAAATCTGTTCAGATGCATCAGCTCTTTCAACTATTCCCATTTGGGAACAGCTTCCAACTCCTCCAACCTTCCCAGCTGACACAGGCAGGTCTTCCACTGCTTTCCACAGCTTTAACGCCCTTTTATGTGCTTCTCTCCTTGTGGGTAAGATCCTTCCTCCCCTGAAATGGAGCCCTGGTGTCTCCCTGTGGGAATGCTCCCGGTGGTGGGATGGGCGAGGTGGGTGCAGTGTGGATGAGTGAGCCACGGGCATAAGGAAGAATAATTAATTTATCAGTTTAAGAGAGAGAAAATACAGAGGGGGGGTCATGACTTACAGGGGGTTTTCCCCTGAAATCTGTTATTTCTAACTTCCTCTGACTTTTAGGAATAAAACCCTACAGCATCCATGGAGAGGGAAATTATTCCCGTGGTGGCTGCTGAGTCCACACCAGTCTGTCCCGCTGGAGTTGGGTCTCAGAGATTCAGTGTGATTGATGTCTTTTCCAGTTTTAATTGCAATTATTCGTGTGCCTGAACATTTCACAGAATTTATTTTTTTTCCCCAGGATCTAGCGTTTCTTTTTCTTGCCCTTTCAAGAGACCCAGCTGGGATTATCCTGTCCTTATTTTCAGTGCCTTTGTTTTTGTTCACATTCCATAACAAGCGATGCTGGATTATAAAACCTACTTCAGGCTAATACACAATTGTCCATCGTTTTCCACTGAGATGGCTTTTTGTCAGTCCCTTCCCTCTTCCAAAACTGAGCTATTCTTGTGGTATTCCCCCATGGAATGTCCTTGAGTCCTTCTGCAAGGCATGAACTCCTCCGGAGCCACCACAGCTTTCTCTGGAGATCTTAAATTTTCTTGACTTCAAAAGTCTATTTGTTATTTAAGAACACGGGATGTTCCCCCCATATTTACAGAACACATTGTAACACACTTTAAGTGTAATTGGAGGGAAAGATCTTTGATGTCTATTGTAATAATTTCCCCCAAGGGCTGCAGGATTGGTCGAAGTCTACACCAGTCTCTGGATATTTCTTTTTTTTTTACCCCTCAAAAAATGTCTGGTTTTCAGTTCATAAAATCCAAAAATGTGGATGTTTTATATAAGATTTAAATATTGGTTTAGTTTTGGGGAAAAAAATGTCTATGCGGGTATAATAATATTCTGTATTAGTATTTCAGAGGAATTATTTTATTTGCCTTCACTTCCCTCATTTTATCATGATGGGTTTTCCGACTTTTTCTTCTGGATATTTCATATATATATATTTATATATTTAAATATATACACTGAGCGGGGGAGCTGCAGGGACCAAATCTCTTCTGAGGGTTGGGAACAGAAGGGAGGAGGAGTCTGTGCCATGTTCTGAAACATCCTAATGACCCAAAGCCCTTTCTGATATGAGAAAAAAACAGGTTAAGCAAAAAAAACACCATGTTCTGCTCATACCTGACGTCCTTTTGCTAAATCTCTGCCCAAAGTTTGTGATTCCTGAGCTCCCATCCATCTCCATCACCTCAGTGGCACCTTGGAGAACTTGAATTGCATTTCTAGAACAAGATTTCCAAATCTACATTTCTGGTGGATGTTTTAGCAATCTTTTCTTTTTCATACTGAGTGTTCCGTGCTTTGAATACTAATTTTTGGTGACCAATTAATTTTTATCATGGCCATATAACCAAACTAAGATAAGCATCATTTTTTGTTGTTTATTTCCCAACGCAACAAATCAATTTTACATTTTGAGTGGGAGGAGAACTAACTGAAGATGGGAGAAATGTAGATAACTGTGTGTCTTTGTTAGGCCCCAAAAATAAAGAGATCTCACAGCTTTTTAATCATGGATTCTCAAGGTCTATATTTAATATCTGGGATTTAGCATAATTAATTTCATAGCAGAGTTTATCATCAAATTCATTAATTTTCATCAGAATGCAAGTGATAAATTGTTCTGGATAAATAATCATCCATCTATGCCATTGTTGAGAGAACAGTCCTAAGCTGGGCTTTGAGGAATTCGGAATCTTCTGTCCAGAGAAGGGAATGGAGCAAAGGGCCTGGAACATTAGTCCTATGAGGAGCAGCTGAGGGAGCTGGAAGTGTTTGCTCTGGAGGAAAGGAGGCTCAGGGGGAATCTTCTGGCCCTCCACAACTCCTGACAGGAGGGGGCAGCCAGGTGGGGTCAGGCTCTGCTCCCAGAAAACAGGGACAGGACAAGGAAGAACAGCCAGGGCAGGTTCAGGTGGGATATTAGGAAAAATTTCTTCACTGAAAGAACGGTCAGGCATTGGAAGGAGCTGTCCAGGGCAGTGGTGGAGTCCCCACCCCTGGAGGTGCTCAAAAAACAAGAGGACACTTCACGTGGCACAACTTCCTGCTGTAGTTTAGTGGCCATGGTGGGATTCATCGGAAGCTGGATTTGATGACTTTGGAGGTCTTTTCAACCTTAATAATTCTACGTTCTTCCTGCATGCAGATGTTGGTGGTGCCCAGCAGCTGTCCCTGCTGCCACCTGACACATCTGGCTGCTCCAGGCAGGTGCTCTCACACCTGGCTGGACACTGGGATGTCTCCTGACAAACGGGGTGAAAACCACCCGGAGCAGTTGAAGCCATCACAGAAAACCTCTCTTGCTTCGATGTGCTGTTACCTTGGAGCAGGGAATACATATTTATGGTGCATTATTTACTCTCAATCAGCAGAATATAGGCCAGCTTTGAAATGCAAATGAGCTGCTTCATCTACAGCCCAAGCCTGTGAAGGCTGAACCCACCCAAATGCACCATTCCTGCTGTTCCAAAGGCCAAGCTCACCCAGCTACAGCGTTTTCCTTCGGGGAGTTTTCCAGGGGAAAACAATCTCTGCTTTTCATTTGCTCTCCTGAAGTCTGAGGTTTCCTCCAGGTAGCCTTTGGTGCTCTCTGTTTGTCAGGAGACTGATCCACGTTCCGTGGGCGATCCGTGGGCGATCCCAGCCGTGCCACAGCTGCTCCCTGGAGTCTCCCTCCACAGCGTGCTCCCGAGCACTAACAGCTTCCAGCTGCTGGGACAATGTGTACTGCACATGGCCCAAATTGGGCCTTTTCACACAGCCATCACATTTGCTTAGGAAGAAAGTTTCTTTCCCCAGCAGAAACACGCCAGCGTGGTTCCCAGTGCCATCTGGGAAGAATAACTGGTGCAGCAGAGTAATTCTGTTGTCTCTATGCATCCAGGCAGAATTCCCAAGTTATTCCACCTGAAAATGTGTCTCCTGCAATGGCCATCAAGTGGATTTCCAACGTGTGTAGACGAGGCTGTAAGTGCTGTTTTGATTCCATGGTAACTTGAGCAAAGAGTGAGGGAATCTGACCGAGAGGGAAGGTTGTCCTGCTAACAGGAGCATTGGAAAAGAGGGAAAATATATCCAGGAGAGCAGATGAAGATGGATTATGAAAATACTAGACTTGGATCTCCTCCTGGCTCAGTGGTAGAAGAAAAGAATTGGCTCCTCCCACAAATATTTTTACTCCCTAAATAAAATTATTACTCAGTATTATCATCTCAAAAATAGTAGTGTCATAAACCCATCCACAAATGCTTAATATTCCAGTCCCAATTTTTGTGCTTTTAAATGCTATTTGAAGGAAAAAAAAGTTAAATATTTTATATATATTTATATACATAAATAATACATAAATGTTACTTTCTAAAAACAGTTATAGGCAGCCTTCTCAACAACAACAGTTTTTATAGCCCTCTTTCCTTAACATCCTTCATCCTGGGTGGTATTCTTGGCTGAAATTCCCAAAGAATGTCACAAGTTAATTATATTTACTCTTGTCATTCCCAAACTTCCATCCATAGGAGCCCGGCCATGAGGCCAGATCCTTTGCAGGTTTGTCCTGCTGGGTCTGCCCAACACCTGCACAACTCCAACAGGAAACACATCCTTTCCTCACTGGTGACATCCCAAAAAATGGGATGAGGAGAAACAAGCTGGGTAATGTTTCGTCACAGCGCTTTCCTACCAGAAATGAAAATTCTTGGCTGTTAGAGCTAGTGAAGGAATTAAAGAATCCCGATTTATTAATCCCAGTTGTTCGAATTCCAGCTCACATAACATCTCTTTTCCCATGAGCAAAGTTTTTTATGCTAAAACTCCTCTTTTGGAAGTGCCTGGAATATTTTGCTATAGCTTAGCTGTTCATGCTGAGCAATTGATTTTTTTTCCTGGCTCTAATCAGATGTTATTGCTTTCTCTTAATTTAGTTTTATAGCTGTTTAATGAAGGCTGTTCCTAAATGGTAGAAAAGAATCCAGAGGATTCAAGGAGCTAGAAAGTCTCTTGGAATGTGATTTGTGGTGCATTTCAGGTAGGAGGGGGCAACTCCTGCTCTCCATCCTCCACCAGCCTGGCCCTCTGCGGATGAGATCATTTTTAGTCAGTTAAAAGTCATCCTGAAGCAAAAACAACTTCCAGATGTTTCTCTAATTTTGCAGGACACTGAACTGTGAACAGTCGTTAAACTTTATCCCTTTTGCTTCCTGAGTTTTCCGAGACAGAAACAGATAAAAGAATGGGAAAAAAAACCCAAACCACTGCTGAGGGATAATTGTGCAAAGGAAAACTCTGGAGTAAATGTGTTTATTGTGGGTATGGAAAAGAGAAAAGGAGCAAAGTGCAAGGGTGAGGCCTGGGAGCTCAATCACTGCCCTGGAGAATGGGATCAATCCCATGTCTTGGCGGTGTTGGGAAAGTCAAGTGTTGGAAACCTCCCTGCAGAGAGGGATTTGTTTGACAGTTATCACCTCCCTAAAACTGGCTCTGGTGGAGACTGAGACCTTGAGATCTGTCAGGGAAAAGGGGTTTGCTGTTAAAATTAATCTTTACTTGCTGAAGATGAGCTCCTGACTCGTCATCCTCCCTAACCCTGCATAGCTACAGTGAGAATCAAGGATATTTTCTCCTAAAATCCAGGACTGTGAATTAAATCCTCCATAAAATTTTGATAAAGATCTTGCAGCTTCAACTTTAGAAAGCATGTACTTATTAAAACTCCCCTGACTTGATTTTTCATACAATATTGACATCCAGTAATTAGTTTATCCATGATATCCTTCAATTCTTTTCTGCCAATTAGTGCTACAGTTTTCACTTTTGCCTGGCATAGAAATAAACATAGAAGGTACCATTAGGTTTTATTCTATTACCTTTTTTTTTTTTTAAATGGTGGTTTTCCCATTTCTTTTTCATCCATTTAATGCTGGAAGATGTGGAAATTTGCCAATTGCCCCAACATCTACCCTGCATTGCCTCTTTTTTGGGGAGGGACAATTCAGGTCTAATCTCCCCAGACAATGCTGTCCATAAATTAGCGCAGGCTCAGTCTGAGGGACTTGATCTTGCTGCTTTCATTTCTCACGTGACACTTGAACGGAAAACCAAGTGGATTTTAAACAGCTCTAATTTGTATTTACCAGCTAAGAACCAGTAAGATCAGTTCATGTGGTTGCAACATTATTTGGAAAAGACCCAGTACAGCCTTTTTCTATATTTCCCCTGTAAATGGTGTCATTTTATATTAATATCGTCTCTGGTTTTGTGGAAGCAGCTCCTGTGTTTTTTTGTTGGCTCTCTGGATTAGACTGGCTGTTATGAATTTGACAACAGTTATCAAATCTCCCCTGCAGCGGATTGACTGTCAAGGATATGATGGTCAAATGTTTCACATATTGCAATCAAACCATTTGTGTTTGGTTTGAAGAATTCCAAAAGAAAGCTGTCAGCTAAGAAATGAAGTTGAAGTAGCCTGAAGCTTTTGGAGCATGTTGATCCAATTATGATGATCCACTCATATCCTTCAGCTTTTTTTTTTTCAAAATCAATTTTCATTTTAGCTCAGGGGACGGGTTTTTTTTGGTAATGCAGAGAAACATCTGTAAGGGTATTTCAGATGTGTTGTTTCAGGAAATTTCTTTTTTGTGTGCAAGAGACCATTGAACTTCACGTTGATTTTGCAAGTGGCTTTTGTCTCCAGTGCACACACATTTATATTATACATTGTACATACATGTGTACACATGCAGTATGTACCAAACTGAATGGGAATTTTAAATTAGTTTACATGTGTTTAATCTGGTTGCTTGAACCTGAGGAGAAAAAACTACAGCAAAACCCTGAGGGCTTAAACTGCCAGCACGTAAGGATGGACGTAAAGAAACCTAAACTGTGAGCGTTGTGGATGAGATTCCCAGCTGGTGTTTACCAGGGAAGCTGTTTGTCACCTGCAGGGCTCTGTCCTGGACAGACACTGCTGTCACGGCATGTTGACACAACAAGTCAGCAGTCAGCTCTCTCCTTTCACTCCTTTAGCTGAAAAATACCAGCTGAAACCACTTAATATTTGTTATTCCAGTGCCAGGTGTTGTTGGTGGTGAGTTGATCCCTGTGCCTTGTGCAGCCTGAGGGTGACACTGATGTGTGATGGGTGTGAGGGTGAGGACAAAGCCATGCCCACCCACGCTGTCCCCTGCCACGGGTGCACAAGTGGAACCTCAGAGCTGATCCAGGATTGCTGTGCTGTCCTCGTCCCAGACCAAGCGTTGACAGAGTGTTGTTTTCACATTCCATGGAAAGCATTTAACAAATGTCATTAATTAAGGAGATATTCCATGGTAATAAGAACTACCTGGGTGCCGGATATTGTGTTTGGGGTGACGGCCTCCAGTGTCCAACAGAGAGGCACAAAATTCCTGATATTGGGAGTGGAGTGGGACCCACACCAGGACCTCACCCCTTTGGTCTGCATTTCTGGTAGATCCAGTTCTGCTGGGGTTCCCTACAGAGATGAATACCCATCATCACCCACAGCCTGGTTCTCTTCTTGGGCAGGAGCTCAATAAATTCTTCAAACTGGCAATTAATTCACAATCCATACACCCACCAAGCTGTGAGTCTCATGACCTTTCAGAGATCCATAAACACTGTTCAGGAGACACCAGTATGAGATCTCCACCACTTAACCCAAGAGTAAGAAATGGGTAAGTCCTCCAAATCTCCAGGAACTGAAATTCGACCTCTTCCTCATTGTTCATCTCCAAACTTCATTTAATGATGGTTCTGCCAGGAGAATACACTTCCCTGAGATAAGGAGAGGCAGCCTGGCTATTACAGCAAGAAATATTTCCAAGTTTACCAATTACGTTCTGAGAGAGAAAAACTGTCTTAATTTTAGTCAAGACCTGGTAGAACCAAAGATTTTTTGATGGGAACAGGTGCCCAACCACCACAAACGTGCTGTGATCAGCAAAATCCATAAAAATATCCATGATACAGCTGATTTTGGGGGAAAATAGTAGATATGGCAGTTCTTATCTGGCATCTGATTCCTTGAGTCATCTCCCTGTGGTGGCAGAAAGTCTTTTACACTGTTTGTCACCAATGCCAGGGGACATCCTGCTCTTTCACTCAGCACAGTGAGCTTGGGACGTGTTGTATTGCCTCTTTGGTCTTGTGAGCTACTGAAAGCCACCAAAAACTATTCATTATTGTCAGGTTTATTGAGGGGTTTTAGTTCTTAAATGAGATGTTTATAGAGAAGTTAATCTTCTTGATTTTTGTGCCAACATACCTGGAGCTGGAAGGCAAATTTAACCACTCTTTCAACAGTATATTTTGTTAAATTGAGATATTAATATCAGTTGGATGGCTGATATTTTCTGTGGTAAATGTAGTTCAAGGCATAATTGATGGTGCTTCAATATCTTTGCACCTCGCAACACTGGATTTGAAGAATTATTTTGGCAAATGCCGGTTTTCAGCAGAAATCAGGTTTATTTTCTTTTAGTTCTGAGGCCCTGGCATTTCTGAAGGAAATGAAGAGTTTATTTGATAAATCCCAAATAGCCATGAACAGACTCCAAATGCTGACTTTAACAGAACAGTGCTGATTTCCACCAGTTGAAACTTTCAGCCCTTTCTCTCTCAAAATTTGCGGTGAAGGCGGTGCCCAATTCCCTCAAGATTTTACAGGGAACTGGATCAGCTCCTTAAAGTTACCTGGAAAAGAACAGGCCCACAGATACTGAACACCTTGCCAAGTATTTTTATGAACTGATGATGGAGAACCACACGAAGATCAGAGATCACCTTTCAAACCTTTTGGCCTAAATGTACTTTATCTTGGATTTAGAGTGTATCCATCGAACTTTGAAGTTAAAAAATGAACCAACTGGGGTTTTTTGAGTCCTTTCACTCTGTACAGTAGCACCACTGTTCGAAAGAATTATTCCAAAATCATTCAAGGTTTTATTTAACAGTAAATATTTATTTTTCATCAAAGGAAGGGATTCCCAGAGGTGGGCAAGGCATCCAGCTGGCGGCTTTTCAACAATATATTAATTTTTTGTACACCCTTTTCCAAGCTGTGCAGTCAGCAGGAGTCAGGAGCTGTTGAAGACAAGGTCTCCTGCAAAGGGCAAGTTTCTCATGGATAAACACGATGGGGCATATTCTGCTCTAGAAAGGATTTATCCTGATTTTCTTCTCCCCCAGACCAAAGGTTTGATTTCATAATAAGGCAAAGCAGAACATTTGTTTCCAGTAAAAGCAAAGCATTTTGTAGGCTCCTGAATATTTCATTAGAGAATCTTCCTCTAATTTAGGTAAATTTTCCAAATAGTTTATTTTTACAGTAGGATAGGAATGGGAGCTGGAGTTTGAGGCTCCTCCAGGAGACACTAAACCTCTGCGTTGGCAAACGTGAGAACAGCACTGCACAGATGTTCCAGACAAGGGTGGACCTGCATAAACACAGAAAAAAACCCTGTCCAGTCTCTCTGGATACTGAATTGTACACGGAGAAAAGCACACAAAATTAATACAGCTCATGATACTGAAATAAGGAAAATGCCAATCAAAGTCTCCAGCTGCTGATATGGAGTGTCCCAGAATCCCAGGATTTGGATGAAAACCTGTGTCAGCAGCTAATGACTCACTTTCAGAATGGGGTGATTAATTATTTTTCTGTATGACCACCCGTGGATGCTTTAGCTGTGGCCTGGGATGGATCTGTGTTTGTGCTGCATGGCAGCAAGCTCCAATCCAGGATGAAAGACTGGGATGTAATTAGTGTTGTACAAGAAAATACCAAGCGAAATATTAATTGCCTACACATCATAAATTTGACCCACGTCAAATCATTCTGTGGCCGTGGCAAGGAAGGAAAATTCTGCAGATGGATTTCAAGAAGAATCCAGTCGCTCTTCCTACACATGTAGGGTTATTTGGATGAATGGAGAAAATAGGTTTTTTGAAACTATTGGTGTTTCAACACTAAACCAGGTAAAGTAGAAAAGTTCAGAGTTTGACTGGACCAGATCCTCAGCAACCTGCTCTGGCTAGAAGCAGCAGATGAGTGGCATCTGGGGGTCCAGAGGGGTCCCATGGAGACACAAAATGCTGATGGTTTGCTGATGGCTGAACAGAGAGGGGCACGTTTTAGTCGTATCACAGAGGGAAAAAAAATCTGGGACTTCAGCATAGCCTGGAGGCATAAACACAGGGAGATTTGCAAGTGGATAGAAAGTCAGTATTGCTTAAAAACAGGATGAAGAATGAAAAGGCAAATAGTGTGGTGGTGTTTTCACAGATAGTGTGGTGCTATTTTCCACAATGTTTAGGTACTCATAGGTCTAATCATCCTGGGGAAGAAAGATGAATAATTCCATTTAAATCACATTGAACCAGAATAGGTGGCCGAAGAGCTACATGAAGACTAGACAGATCAGGAGAGAAGTAAGATGAGCAGAAGGACCATGTGAGGTTCAGGCACACCCACCTGATCCCCACTGGCTGAAGCTCAGCCCCAGGACGTGTTTTGCACCACAGCACTGAGGATGTGAGCAAATGTTTTGGGGCTGTTCATTGGTGTTATCTCCTTAAAGGGAGGAGGGAGGTCCTTGACCCTTCATGTTTTCTGCTCTAAGCATAAACCCCTTATCAAATCCACACAGAAACATTGTACAACTTTCCCAGTTGTGTTTAGCTGCTTAAATTTCCAACTTGAGCAAACGGAATAATGTTATTTATTTATTTATTTATTTATTTATTTCTCCCTGCGCCTCTGCTCAGGGGCAAATACATAAAGATGGAGCATTTCCCACTGGAAGCTTTTGACTCCGAGTTTAGAGGAGTCATTAGTCACGTCACACATGCCAAGTCTGGCGGAATTTGGCAGAGCTGCTTAAACTTTAACGAGGGTAAAGAGCTGAACCTTTACCTAAGCTGTGCTGAGGACAGATGCCGATGGTTACAATACGATGATAATTCATCAGGAATTTAGTTCTCAGCTTCCTATTAAAATACCCCAGTCAGCCAGGATCAATCCCTACAAATCTGCCAGGAAAGATACAACTTGGATCAAACAATAACGTTTTTACTCAGGCTGCACAGACACAGTTTGGCTCTGATATGTTTTCCCGGGTGAATTACAAAAGCAGGATTTGGAGATTCTTTCGTCTCGGGAATTAAATGCTCAGAACTATTGGCTGTCAACTTGAAGAATGTTAGATCTGCATCTCTCCACAATTGTCTTAAGTTTCTTGGAATTGAGCCCAGCTATTAGCAGGGGGTAAATAAGACAAAAATTGACAACAATGTGCATTATAGGGTGAAGCGTGGAAGGCTGAGGTTTAGATGTGAACGGTTAATGGATTTCTTAGAACTGTGGTATTTGATTTGAAGCTTACCATGTTTTTCAAGCGGTTCACCTCAGCTGATCTCTGAAAACCTGAAAAAAAAGAAGCATATTTTATTCCATTTGAAATACTGCAAAAATACAGGGGAGTGTTTATTAATATGGTGTGATTTTGGGGGTTGTGCAAAGCCAGGAGATGGGCTCGATGGTCCCAGTCTGGGATTCTATGATTGTTAAAAATATGTTTTAAATGTGCATTGTTATAAGTTTGAGTTGGCCAGATTCAGTTTGGCTCTTGGTGTGGACCAATGCAGTAAAATGAAATTTGCCTGGTGAAATAGGGGTTAAATATCTGTTATTTCCAAGTGTGTTTGTGTTATTTCCAAACTCCTCCTTTTGTTTTTACAACACACAGTGGGTACAAGGTTGTGAGGTCAGACTGGGAGTGATTCTGCATTTTCAGAAAAATGGGTTTTGCTTTATTTTTTCTGCTGCCTTATGTGTTTGGGCAATAAGAATATTTTTTCTCTTCTGTGGCATGAGCTGTGCTTTTTATCCTACAGCACCTTTACCAGGGATGAAAAGGCCCAAGAAAAGACTGATAATTTTACCACAGATCCAATGAGTGAACAGCACAGCTAAAATATGGCAAACTTGTAAAAGACCCCATTTCAACAAGTTTCTGAAGAGCAGAAATACAAATACCTTGACACAAGCCCCAGGCAATATAAACAAACCTAAATACATATTAAAGCTCAGTTCAGCCAGGCACCTCAGCCTGAGGTTGTTGAAATGTGCTGTGGCCCTCCTGAATCCACGTTTATTCACACCCGTGCACAGTTATGGGTGTACAAACCCCTTGTCTCAGCGAGCAAAGCCAAGCCTTTATTCCCTTTTCTTCATTTCCCTGCTGAAGCAAATTTTTCTGCCTCTCTCTGGACTTCCTTTCATAGGAAAATACATTCAATGGTATTTTTCTGTAGGTTCTGGATGTGTTTCTGGAATTTCAGTGGGTTCCCCCACCCTTCCCCGTGGCCTGAGCCTCTCCCCAAGCAGCTGACAGAACTTTGGGAAGAGCTTGGCTCCCTTTGCACCAGCCTCAATTCCTTCCCAGTGCAAACACCAAGTTTCACTTTGGAGCCCGAGGCAGGTTTCTACTCAGAAAAATCTGCAGACAATAATGATGAATTTGGGCACACAGATTCTAAAAAGTGTGCACATAATGCCTTTAAAAAATCGACTTTACTCAGTTGGGAAACATCACCCCCCTGCCCTGTCCTGTTTTCAGTAACTGTTGTTATGTCCCAGTTATCCCATTTTATATCTGGAAACCTCTGGGGTTTTTATTTATACAAACAATTCTTGATTTTCTGTTTTCTCAGGAAGGGATGGAGGAATTTTTAAACATTGTGATCCCATGATTGCAGGTGTGTATTATGGCACTTGAAAGGAAATTATTGCCATGTATGTATGGCTGATGGAGACCATTCAGGGGTCATGATGTGCAATGAGAAACTCCCAAAAACTTTTTTAAGGCATGGCTTTAGTAACACACTTAAACCTGAGCCTGAAAATGAGCAGCTGGGTTGTTCCATTTGGTGAGACCACACAGTAAACAAGAGTTGGGCTGAGTTGGAGTGACTTTGGGTCTTGTTTTTAGCAAAATATCACCCACTCGGGCTAAGACCCTGTACCAATATAAACTGATAGCTTAGAGTCAGTAGTTACACTATTATTAGAAAATACTAAATGGAAATTATTTGGAATATACCAGCAAGTCCCAGGAAAGTGGGAGAGCAGAAAGGTTCGGTGCAGCTTCTCCAGGATTCCTGTAAACGAGGAGTTTCCAAGCTCCCATTGATCATTCCTCTTTGCACCATGTGTATAAAATAGCAATTTGAGGTTTCAGGAGTGTCATGTCTGCATGATGAGTCCATCAATTTTCTTTGGCTGCAGGTTTCCCTTCAGTGGCTGGAAAGTAAATTATGAGAAGCCGAAGGAGAAAGCCGTAAATTATTGGGCTCTGCCAACTTCAATATCCTCAGCCTGACGGAGCCTTGATTTGACAACAATCTGCTTGTCAGTCTCTCTTGCAAAATATTAACACGCTCAATTATCAAATGTGTTACCCAACTGTTAAATCTCACGGATAGAGCAGTCCAAAGTCCAGGGTCAGGCTCCGTTTCTCTTCCTGAGGCAAAGCATCTGCTCAGGCTCGGGAGCTGCTCGTTCTTGGCCCGTGACAGCAGCGTTTCTTTAGGGTTAGTAGTATTTTTTTAGGAAATTCAGGCTCTCTCAGTAAGAAAACTGGAAAGAAAGGCACAAGTGTTGTTGCTTGGTTGCCCCGGGTGTAGTCGGAGTGTCTGGGAACAGGGAGTGGGAACAGGATGGGCTCAGTGCTCCCCAAATCAGCCTCTTTGAAGATGCAGAAAACAAATTATATGCTTAAAAATAGCCCCAAGTTTGGGAGGAAACACCAGGTTACCTTCATTTAAGATAATTTTATAATTACCAAATCAGGTGTCTCCTAATCACCAGCACAAAAATCTCATTTTGCTCTGAAAGACCCTTTGGGAAAACCATCCCACTTCAGTGGGGTTTTATCCATCTTTCTGTATTTTCCCCATCTGGTCTGTGTCCCAGTGCTGTGATTTGAACCTGAACCAGTCTGGGAGATGGAAAAGAGCTCAAGGAGCTGAGCCCCAGGTTTCCCCACAGTTTATATGTGCAGAGCAGAAAGCTTTTTTCTCTTTAGAAGAGCAGGAGGCAATGGTGTGTCCAGGAGAGCTGCGGGAGTGCAGTTTGCAGGAGGGAAAGGACACAGGACTTCTGGAAAGTGGCCACTGGTCACTGGTTCCATCCCTCGGAGACAGGGAACAGTCTCTAAAGTTGGAAAGAAATCCATAGTGCAGTAAAGGTGAGTTGTCCATTCTCCCTCCCCACCAAAAAAAAATTAATTTTATGATTATTTTACTGGCAATAATTGATTGAATCCATTTAATTTAAGACGCAAGGCCTCTCTCAAATATCCCTACATATTCCTGTGACTACATATGAGTCCTAAAATAACCTCCCTGGTTAAATAAAAGTTTACCACTGGTATAGAAAGCTCTGAAACACCTCCCACCAATTCATGTTGGTGAGGTATTTCTACAGATGAGGCACTGATCAATCATTGCATTTAATTGCTTGTGTGGAATTCAAAAAGAAAGTTGTATCTTTAAGCACACTCGTTTGCCTCAGGCAATGGTGATGAACATTAGTCTGTCTCCTCATGCTGTAAATTATGATGGGCCACTGTAGATAAGGGGTTTGTGCTAAACATTAAAAACAGTCACCTGGAAACAAGTAAAAGTATGAGTAATAACCACATGCAAATTTATCCCCCATTTATAAGGCGCTAGTAAATGCTGACATTCGGAGACAGGGAATGTGGTGCAGGAGGAGGATGTTGGGTTTTGCAATTACAGTCCCAATCCATTCTCAAAAGATTAAAGTTTTACACAGTGGTTGTTCTCGGGAAATTTGCTGAATCCTAATATTTAAGATGAAAGCATAATGAAGGACGACTTTTTTTTTAAAGAATTGTCTGATAGGCTTGATTTGCCAGTTCCCACTGAAGCAAAACTTTCCTCTGACTTCAATTATCAGTAAATTGTGTTGACCTCAATAAGGGTTTTTGCAGAACTGGACCCGTAGCATGAATAGGCTGTTCTGTGCAGAAAAGTGACTGCATGAAAATGGCATCTTCTTACTCATCAGTTCTGCTTCCCGAGGGCACACGAGCTGCTGTGTCTGGCTTTAATGACAGAAATGAGCTTTTGCTGCTCTTTCCTCCTGTGAGACCTTCAGAGCTGGTGGAACCAGGCCGGGAGTCGGTGCAACAGCAGCAGAATTTGGGTGAGAACAGCTGTGTCCCCTTGGTCCTCCCCTCACAGAGGGGTGTGAGCCCCCAGGTTGCACCCCAAAAAAGCATCAGCCCCAAGGTTGTCCCCCAAAATGCTGTGACAAAACCCAAACCCCTGTCTGCACACGACGATGAATCAACCATCATTTTCCCACTGGGGTACTCCAGACCGGGAGCTTTAAACGCTCTCTGTTTGACATCCTCCTGATTTATTGCATTTGTAAAGGTGACCTTAAATATTTTAATGGTAATAATTCTTTCAAGGGCTTGAATCAGTAAATGTGCTGTGTTCATATTTTGGCATTATATACTGTAGGCAATTTAATCCATATAAGCAGTTTCAGTGATATTAACACTGTAGGCAAACTGATACTAAAGTTTAAATGTCAGAGAGAGTTTTCATATTACATCTAGTGCAAACAAAGCATTTTTTCTCCAAGTACTGAGGCATAAAATACCAGGAGATAGTAAAGACAGAGAGTGCCAATGAATCTGAAATAAACAGGAGGTGAAATTTATAGTATTTTCAAATATGTGCCCTATCCAAGGACTGCTGCAGCTGCACAGATCTATAAAATTAGAGATAAGAGAAAAACCTTGTAGTGCTCCACAATAAATGCACCTCCACCAGGGTATCTATCTGGATTTCTGTAATTCCTTGGAGATTTGCTATTTCACCTTGGATTTATATCCCACTGTGCATAGCATGGATGGTATTTTATATTTCCTCCATTGCCCCACTCATTATGTAGTGACAGGTCCCAGTTATAATCACTCTGCAGGGGTGTGCCACCACGAGCCCACCCCTTGCAGGAGGGTGCAAACAGAGAAGGGCTGGGATGATCCTACCAATATTTACCCAGTGGTGCTACGGGAGCTTGGGATCAGGCAGGTTTCCATCCTCCTCCCAAACTCTGGGTGCCTCCTCACACTCAATGGGCAGCCAAGACTTTGCCTTATTGGGGAAAAAAACAAGGATTGGGTAAAAAGAGGTGCCTTCCATGGTTTCCAGCTTGTGGTGAGGTGCTGGGTGCTGCCCATGCTGGGATAAATGATGGCTGTGGCTCTCCAGAGCCTCTGGCCCTGGGAAGGTGCGTCTGAGCCAGCCAAGCACCAGCTCATAAAACCTGTGACAAATGGTCAAAAGGTTTATTGGCCATGTACTGCTGCTCATGACCCCATAAACCAGCAAGGATGTGTGGAAACACGGGTTGTTTGTTAGGATGTTTCCTTGTTAAATAACCTGACCTGCTCTGAAATCTCCTGCCGGCATCACTGGGCTAAAAAAGGGGGGAAACTCAGTAAAAATAAGTAAAGCAGTCCATGAACGATGTGTAGGAAGTCACAGGAGGAGGAAGCACAAGTGCTGTCATGTGGGGGATGAGAGTGGAAGGCAACAACCAACAAGAAATAAAATTTCTGAGATAATTATGCTCTTTTTTTCATAAGGATTTTTGTCCTTGTTTCAATCCCTCTGCAGGTTTGGCACAGCTGTGGTGACCATGACTCCTGGGAATGTTCATCACTATCACTTAGGTGACAGGACCGTCTACTGGACTTGGCAGTGCCTCTTTATCTCAAAGGATTTTGAAGGTGCCTCAGGCAAATTTAAGCAACTAGATATAAGGGGGGAAATCCTGCTCCTGTTGGGATGGTGAAAAAGGTCCTCAGCCTCCATCCTTCCCTGGCTTCCAGGGCTTTCAAGCTAAGCCCTGCCAGACCTTGATGAGATGTCCCAAACCAGGAACAAAAAGAGCTCCAGACCCTATGGGAGGAAGGGACAGCCTCTGCCATGAGAAGTTTCTTTCACTATTGAGAAAACTCAAACACAAATAACATCTTCCCAGCTGTGTCATTGCATCAAGGTGAACTTTTTGTGCTCCAGGCTGAAGGATTCCTCTAAAACAGCATTTCTTCCATCAGGAGCCCCCTGGAGCAGGATGTGACCTTTTCTGGCCATGGCTCTTGGGTGAACAAGTGACCCAATGCACAACTTCTAAACTCCAGAACCTCTCAAATTGAAGAGAAAATGAATGTGCTCAAGATCTCACTGCAAATTTCAGTCTTCTGCTGAAACAGAGCCAAGATCTTTAATTTATATTCAGATCTCTAATCAATATTTCAAGAAAATCAAAGTGTAAAGCTCAACCTGTATAATCGTGGTTCTGCCTTCATTCTGATTGCACTTAGTTTCATCAGGGTCACACTGAAGAGCTCAGGCTTGTTTAATTCTGAACTCCAGTGACAGTCAGAGGAACCCAATTTTAGTTGAGGCTCTGTAAGATTTTTTAGTCAAAAGCAATTAAATGGCTTTCTTTGGCCTCCTTAAATTGACAAACTGTAAGTAAGGTGTTCTGGAGGGTTGTTTCTCCATAGCAAATGATATCACCCTATTTAAAACATACATAGAATAACTTGTGATAACTGCTACTAGCTCAATAGATGATTAACCAATAAATTAAAGTAACAGCACATAAAATGATGAATTTTGGTAGACTTAAGGTGATGTAAAATAATTGGAGACTTTACTGCTATTTCTATTTTTAATGGAGTTCTGTGGCAATGCGTTCTGGCAGCAGGGCTGGAAAGGTAAATTAATCTTTATGCATCATCATCAAGCAGTGTAAACATGGCCAAACTTAATTAGGACATAATAGATTGTTAAGTGTCTGCCCCTCAGAGGTGAGATTGCTCTGGCAAGTGATTACAGACTATCAGGCAAGGTCTTCTTTAAAAGACTGGTAGTGGCTTTTCCATGCCTCTGACAACAAATCCCATGGAAAAGCCCTGTCAGAGAGGCAGCTTTCCATGGTGCCAGGGCCAAACACAAATCTGCAGTGAAATATTAATGAAATGTGGCCTGAGATTGCACTGCTTTGGCAGTAAAACTCTTGTTTTACTGCAAAAAAACCCAATGGGAGTCATTGAAATCTCCACCTGGGAGTGGGATGGGAGTTCTGGGCCTTCCCAGCTCATCTTCCCACAGCCATGGGCACCCCACCCTGCTGGGCTGGAAACCCATGGAGAGCGGGAACTGGGCTGAAGCAGGTGTATAAAAAGAGCAAAAGTCTTACTTTACATACTGTAAACTAAGACATTATTGCACATTAAGGAGAGAAATGGAGTAGTCTATTTTTCACTTCTATTTCTGACACTGGTTTTTGTCATTAGCAGCTCCATTCCTGTGCGATTTTCTGAACCTGTTGTACTGTGACCTCTCTTTCCATGGCAGCACTTGAACTTACACTTTTCTATGTAAGTATATATTTATCCTTTACTACACATGCTCTTGCTTCTTTAATGTACTAAGTTCACTAACTGAACACCAGGTGATAATTTCTGGTTTAAAAGTAGCTGCAAAATGTAGTTCAGAAATCTCAAAGTTTTTTGTGAGAAATGTTGGCAAACTAATTCTGAAAAGAAAATGTGTTTTATTGAACAGCTTCAATCAGTCTGGATTCAATGTCTGTATGGTGTGGACAGCAGAAAATTCAGGTCAGAAAATATATTTTAATCTCAGGGGAATTTTAGTTGTTTCTGCTTTAAAACTCATTTTGTAGCATGGGTTTGGTGTGTCAAGGTCACAATGCAGACAGTGGCACGAACAGGTCAGATGTGGAGTGGAAGATCTTTTTCACAGTCAAATACCAAAAGGTGTCTTAATAACTGGAAATCAAACTGCAGCATCATCTTGAATCCCTTGATTACTCCAAGGCTCCTTTTGGAGTTCAACATTCCTGAGTTTATTTCCTGATAATTGTGTTAAGCGTTTTCTGCTGCTCAATTGCCTCAGGAATTAGGATATGTTATGGAGAGCAGGGGAAGGACTCCCCTGCTAGCACAACTCTCCAGAGCAGAAAACATTTCTCATTACGGGAATTATCATAGATATTGTATGAAAAGGGTAAAAAATAATTTCAGAGCTGTGTTAAAGGTCTACTGCAGACCATCATGTGGGAGCCATCTTGTTAATCAGGATAAAACGGCAGAGAAGACACAAAATGTTAAGTTCCCATCTTTATTTGGTCACTAGCATCCTTGCAGACGGGTTCTGTGTGCTTTAATTTCTATTTTAAGTCTTTAATTCACTTTTTAATTCCCTCTTTGCTAATTTATTACGTTTTGCTCTTTGTTTGCACCACCTAAAACTAAACCAGTTTAATCCACATATATCTCAAAGTCAGACTCCAGCCTGCATTTGCTTTTGCATTTCCACTCTTTGGTAATAGCTTTTACAACCAGACCAGTTTAAATTCTTAATTTTGTCTAATTCCTCTAAATGCACAATGATTCTTCAACTGGAAAGGAAAGAGAGTAGCTCAGAATGATCCATATGTTGAAGTACTGTATTTTCATCGTTTAAATGATAAACTTCCCATCAAATATCCACAAATGTACATTCATGACTCCCATCCAATGATCTATTGGCCAGAGGCACATACATTGTTTTAATTTATTTTGGAGTAAAGGTGCTTTCCTGCCGAGTTTGGATAAGCTTGCTATGCACCAAACAGATGTTCAATAAAAGAGACTTTACTGAATATGACAGAGAAACTCAGGGAGAGAGGATGAAGGAAGGAAAATTACAGGATGTATGGATTCCTGGTTCATCAAACAACAGGCCACACTTTTAATCGGGGCCCTTTTATGGATGGAACAGTAATGAAACAGGAGGACCAGGGACGTCCTGGAAGAAGGTGATGCCAACGTGTTGCTGGTGGTGGAACTGACTTTGGCAAACCCATTGTGGGAGCACACAAAGTCTCTCCCTCCTCTGATGGGTGCAAACAGCTCCTCCCATCATGGAAAAAAATTCAGTTTTGAATTTTTGAATCAACCTGCAACAATTCAGTTGCATGATCTGGGAGAATTACAAGGTCTGGAGGTGGGCATATGAGGGTTTCTTCCCACTGTGTGAAACACCCAATTTTGCTCTTGGGTGGAAGGGAAAAGTGATTCTTGAAACACCCAAGACTTACATCTATTCAGGCTTTTCCTATTTGGAGAGAGGTGCTATTTAAGGAGGAGTTGTGGAGCACAAAGCCGGCCTGATGGAGATCAAAGAGGGAATGCTGCTTTTGAGATAAAGATGGCTCTGCTTTGAAAGGTTTCTCCTTTGTTCGGGGATGCCCACCCAGCGCGTGGGACACCTCCTCCTGAGAGACACACACGAGGAGAAAAGCACCTCCTCTGCCTGCTCCCGGGGAGCTTAACCTCCAATTTTGGGATGTTTCCATCAAAGAGAGGCTTCATGGCTGACCTTCTCCAGCCCCGGCCTGCCTTCGAGCAGGGCGGCGTGAAGGGGATGGGCCTCCGTCTTGTGACAGAGAATTGACTCAATATGCAGCTTTTAAACCTGGAAAATTTTAGCACCCCACTGGAAACTCTCTTATTTGCAAGATGTAGATCCCAATATTGATTTCCCAAGGAAGAGGAATTGACATTTTCCACCCAGCAATCCGCTATGCTTGTCCAGGGGCAGTCCATAGCCAGTTTTCCTCACTCTACCTTCCACTGTGGATGTGTCAATGTGGTGAAGACTTGAAGTATTTAAATATTTTTCTGGGCATTTTGGTAAAATCTGATGGCATAAAAAGTGGAATGGCTCCTGCAGGTGCAGGTCTTCCATCAGTGCTCTCCATCCACATTATTTGATGCTTTCAAAACCAATCCTAACAGTAGTGGAAATGCCTTGGAATGTGGTGTAGGACAACCAACATGTGACCTGATTTGGCTACTGAGGCTTTCTCTTGGTGTAATGGAATGGAGAGAAAAGGTAAGAAAGGGTTTCTGGAAAAGGGGCCTTTATAATTGAATTTTATAAACTTTCTTTCAGGAAATTCTCAGCTTGGCTTAACTCTCCTAAGTTCACATCCTTAGAAGGAACTTCCTTTCTACAACACACAAAATGTGTGTTTTCATGTAGACATGAGATAATAAGAGAAAAGTGAGTAGGATATATGGGGAAAGATGGCAAAAATTCATGGCAAAAGAGGAGCTGAAGAAAATAAAAGGTCTAAGTCGTAACTGGCATCAGACCTAACTACTTATTTTTTTAGGAAGCTGCTGAGATGCTGACATGGATATTTACCAGCAAGTTGAGATGAGAAAGTAACTCAGCTGTGGGACTGTGATGGATTTCTCCAAAATACACATTGAGATTTGTTAATTTGCAGCGGGGAAGCAACACTGTCCCTTTAATAATAACTTATTTTGTAATTCATTATTAAAACCACCAGCCATTCAGAACCAAGGGTGAATAAACAGGAGTTTGCAACATGAAGTAGGATTACTCACAGAATGAGCCATTACTGTGTGTGAGTATCTACAACCAGAAGCACCAACTCTCCACTGCTGCTGATGAATTCACACATGATGCTGAAGTTTCAAAACACTGAAGCCTGGGCAGTGTTTTTCACAAGATGGATTGGCAGTTTTAATAATTCCCAGATTCCAAACACATATGAAACGAGCCCTTGATGAGAAAGGTCTGATTACAAATAACCTGCAGAGAGATGAAAGTTCGTTTTTAATATCTGTTTTTTTAATTCTGCCTTAGACTTTCAAGAGGCTTCAAAAGAAGGCAAAGACTAGAAAACAGTTTGATTTAATACTGTTAGATGTGTGAAATAAAATGCTGGACAATAAGAGATGTAAAACAAGCAACAAGTGCAAATGACTTAAATCAAATTAAAGAGCTAATTGAAAATAATGGAATTAAACCCTTTTTTGGTTGTTTTTATTCATCTGGTTTTCAGCACTGTTTGCAACAGCATTTTTTTTTTTTATCTTCTTCACTTTGAAGAACAAACTTTCTCTGCCATGAAAGACAATGATTTTAATCAGGCTCTGAAATGTCATTCTCTGGGGATGTGGATGTTAAATGCCAGCGAGGAAGAGGAGCACCATCAACACAAACCAGCAGGGCAACCACGGAGCGAGGCAGCCTCGGTGTGAGGAGCTCTGATACAACATCCTGATACCGAGATCCTTCAGCTCCCATCACAGGGATCCTCACCAACACGACCTTGCTTTCATTCCCTCTATATCTAAAGGGATTCTTTTTCTGTAACACAGACACTCACAGCTTCAGCTGAGCAAATCTCGGACTCCAGTGAGGAACCACAAGGTATCCACTGTACATCTCTATTTTGAGAACAGTTTTTGCCCAGATCACTCAACGTGGACTGAGCTTTTGTTGGTTTTGTTTAAGCAACTGAAGGGAAATGGGGTTTACGTGAGGGTATTTGGGTGTTTTTCTATTCATTAAAGCAAAGGAGTGACCCCTCTGCAGTGGGATTGGTGTGACTGCAAACCCTCCTGTGCTGCAGGGAGCTGCTCCTGGGTGCTCCTGGTGCATGGGAGAGGAGGTGTCCCAGCAGGAACACGACTGTCCTTCACTGTCCCACGTGCTCAGTGCTGAGCTCTATTGGTACGCAGGGGCTGCATAAAAAAAATCATTCCTGGTGCTAAAAACCAACCTGACATTGCTCCTTAAGTTTGGTGAAACATCCAATCAGTCTCAGTAGTTTTTTCAGGAAAAGGAATAAATAAAATAACAGGAAGAAAAAAAAAAAAAAGGAGGGGGGAAATAAAGAAGAGGGAAAACCCACCAACCCTGGGGTGTTCCCATAGCAAAGGGTCTAAAACACCACTGTCTCTTCACTGTGCCACTTCTCTCACCCTGCCCTTTGCCCCTGCAGTGCCAGGCTGACTTCTCCTTGCTCTCCTCTCTCCACTCCCAAGCCTCCTCCTCATCCTCCAGCTGGGTTTGAGCTCCAGGGCAGGGACAGCTCAGCAAAGGTGCATTTGCCCAAAGGGCCTGAAGCCTTCAGTGTTTAGAAAAATCCTGCTGAGTAGAATCGAGGATTTTAAGGGTCTTATCCAACTTCAGTGATGGTTCTGTGATTGCAGAGCGCATCTGCAGGGGGATGTCACCTACAGACCTTGAATGAGGTTTGGCTTTGCAGAGCAAAATTAAACCAGTTATAAGCGTTTTGTACAGAAAATTCCCCCATAAATCCTTTTCATCAGAAAGTTTCTCTCTCTTTTTGACTGGAAGCTCACAGAAATAACTTCCCTGGGGAGTTCAGAGCTGGGCAGCACAGCAGGTTCAGCTGCTCCTTGGCTTTAGAGGTTATTTTTGCTTTACCCCATCCTGCACAGGAGCAAACCAGGCTTGGAGCAACCTGGTGTGGTGGAAGGTGGCCCTGCCCATGGCAGGGACTGGAATGAGATGATATTTTAGTCCCTTCCAACCCAACCCACTCTAGGAGTCTGTGATTAACTGTGCTGCCTTTCTCATGGGCAGCTTAATTTTAAGTCTTACAGAAGAACAAGGGGAAAACCAACTGAGACAACATGAGGACAATTCCCCTGCTTGTGGAAATGTGTTTTTTTAATGAAATTGTTTCCCCTGTGTACTGCTGCGCTGCCTCTTCATTAGAGGGACAGGAGAAGCGTGTGCTTGCTCAGTGCTGAGCTCTCATGGTATGCAGGGGCTGCATAAAAAAAATCATTCCTGGTGCTAAAAACCAACCTGACATTGCTCCTTAAGTTTGGTGAAACATCCAATCAGTCTCAGTAGTTTTTTCAGGAAAAGGAATAAATGAAATACCAGGAAGGAGGGAAAAAAAAAAAAAAAAAGAAGAAGGGGGAAATAAAGAAGAGAGAAAACCCACCAACCCTGGTGTGTTCCCATAATAAAGGGTCTAAAAATGCCCCACTCATTGATGCAAAATTACAGTTATTGTTTATCCTCCTTCTACTTCACACAGCTTTATACAATACACACCACGAAAAATACAAGCAAACAACCGACACATTAGTTAAGAGACCTTCCATTTTACTTTGGCAGTTCACGATAATGGAATTTAATTGTGGAAAAAGCTGAATAATTTTAGCTGAATGTCATTTGGTTCATTCAAACTGGGAATCAGGGACATTTTTAACAAAGGTTTTCAAACTTCTTTTGAAATCAGGAAGCTGCTGTGCACAGATAAGGGGAGAGGTTTGAGGATTCTCTATCAGAAATTTCAAGGTTTTTTCCATCTGCTTTTTCACATTAACTGGTAATTATCCAGAAAGGCACATAATAGTGCAGAAATGACAGAAGCTGACAAAGGTTTTCCTAAGATATGTAAATTGTCAGTGATAGGCAAGGTGCAACAGAAAGGCTTTCTACAGCACAATTATTTATGCCAGTTTCATTTGCTTTTAGGTAGCACTGATGGTTCTACCCCACCGCCGCCTTTATCACAGGCACTGCACATTCCCTCACCACCAGCACGCAGGGAAGGTGGCAAAAACTGAGCTCGGAGCTTGGTGGTCTCCTCCAAAGCCTCTATTTTCTATTAAATACACGCACAGGGGGCTGTGTGTGGAGATATTTCTGAGGAGTTTGTTATAACCTTCCCCTTGGTTTCTCGTGCTGCAGAAATAAATAAAAAATGTGATCCTTCCCAGTGAAACAGCTCCCAGATGTTGGTGGTCTCCGAGCCCACCTTCCTCACAGCAGCTGTTTGAGGGAGGAGGTGTGAGAAGGGACACTCAGCTGTTTGTCTCTGAGGTTCATCAGCCCTCTCTGCTAATTGCCCAATTCCAGCAAACAGATCAGCCTCTTAGAGATGCTCAGATAAAGCCCCTTCCTCCAGCTCTCGCTGCCCAGGGCTTCTCTTGCAGGGGTTGGAAAGGTGGCTGGTGGGACAACCACTCCATCTGCCTTAAAAAATTCAGTGTGGGAATGTAGAATTGTGGAATAGCTGGAGTTGGAAGGGACCCTCTGAAGGTCATCCAGTCCAACCCCCCTCAAAGAGCAGGGAAGGGCAAATTTGGGTACTCTTTGGTTATACTCCTAAAGGGAGGAAAGATCCCCTCTCCCTAAATTGCCCACTCAGTCTCAGGAATATTACCCATGGCATTACAAACATGCCACCCCCTTGATCTGTCCCAGCAGGTCACCAGCCTGGGCTCCAGGTCTTGAACAGGCTTTTACAAGGGTATTTTAAGTCTCTGCTGCACAGGCAGAAGGATGGGGGTTTGCTAAATATCCCTTTCCCAAAGGAGAGGTTGGGCTGGGCTTCTGAGTCCTTCTGGGAACTTAACTCTTATTTAAGTAAAGAGTAAGGGGCTGTGCATGGGAGAAATTCCTGCCTGACCTCCCCCTCATTCAGTCCATACCAGAATTACAGGTTTTAATTAACCTTTTCTGGGAATAGGACTTCCCATGTAACTTCACGTGTAATGAGAGGTTATAGGATCTTTAACGGATGGAAGGACTTCACCAGCACCAGAAGTGTTATGGTGGGATAATCACTTCCCATCAGCACCTGAGTGATGTTAAATTACCCCGATGGGAGGAGTTTCCATGTGTTTGTGGGGGTGGAATTAATTTCCCTTATGGTAATATTCCCTGAAGGTAATGGGTGCTGAGAGAAAGGAAACAAGATGCAACACAACAAATTTGTGTTAAAAAAAACCCAACAAGATTGCATTTGAAAGTCAATGGGCTTCGTTATCAACTGTAAGGACCTTCTCTCCTATCTGCAGCTTTGTTTTCCCAAATCAGGGAGGTCAAACCCATGTGAAGGCTTTGGGATGGATGGAGGGGAAGGATTTCACCCACCAGAGTGCCCGAGGAGTGTCTGTCCCTGCAGGAACCAGCCTGGGCTTTACTTGTTTTCCTTATTTTATTTTTTTAAAGACAGATTTTCTTTCAGGGGCTTTTATGCCATAAAGGTTGAACAAAAACTTTCAAGAGCTTCTTTACTTGGTCAGTGCTGAACCCCAGTGCTGGCTCAGGGGGTTTGGATGAAACATCCCAGCAGCTGATTTTTGGGGGTTGCAGCCCCAAAATATCTCCTGTGCTCATGTCCCATTTTGTCCCCATTGCTGTTAACTCCCAGGACTCTTTCCTTTCCCTGTGCAGCTCCTGGTAGTGCTGGAGGGGCAAAACCAGCTCCAGCTGCTGACACTGGGCTGTAGCTCCTCTGGATGCTGGAAAAGCTGAAACAGGCATCAAACATGCCTGGGTTTAAGCAGAAGTCAATAAATTACTAATTACAAGAGGAAACCCCAGCCCATGTCCAGGGGAGACCCTAGGACAAGATAAAGTGGGGACCAGATCCCAAGCCCAGCTGGAAATGGATCTTGGGAATAGGCAGGTGAATTAAATTAGGTGTGTGGGCCAGCAGCATCCTGCTGATATTCACACAGAGCATTTAGGATGTTAAAAAATTGCCTGAGTGGTGATTATGCCCTTAAACTTTCTGGATTTCCTTTGGTTTTACTTTTTTTAGGTTTCTTTTTTTAAATAAAGTTTAAATTAGATCAAACACCACCAGGCCTGTGAAGATGGTCCCGGGTGGTTTGTGCACAGCAGAGCTGAGGACTTTGGAATTGTCATGCACAGACATCAGGTGAGAGCTGGCAAAAGCACTTTGAAAAGGCACAAAGGCACTTAAGGACAGAAACCCTGAGGATGCTCAATAAACAATCACAGGAACGGTGCTGTGAATGTGACTTTGCCATTGTTACACGTTTCTGCTCCTGCTTGTAGTGAGATTTTGGCCACTGCCTAAATACGCAGAAAGGGCCTGAATGCCTCATCTGAATTATCTGATGTTAGCTCGAGTTTTTGGGTTTTTTTGCAGCCTCTCGGTAGACTTTGGAAGAAGAAAAGGAAAAAAAAAACCTTAAACATATTTCAGAGTAATTGAACTGTGTTCACATTAACTTACACTAAAATTATTTTTAATTAAATGAACTTCCCCTGTTTGTAGCTGGAAGGTACTTGTGTGAGATAAAAACTCCATTCTAATAACGCTGAGACTCACCAGCACTTAATTAGCATCACAACTCAAGGCAGAGGGAGCAGAAAGGCAAGCAGGGAGGTGGGTCTGGGCTGCTGGGTGGGATTTGGGGAAGGGATGCTCAGCCCCCCTCCCAGAGCCCACCCAGCGCCGCCAGGAACGCCGGGAGGGGAAATCACGCCTAGGGTTTGACACAGTTTGTGGCAAAAGCAATTATAATTAACATTATATTAAATATTAAGTCAAGATCATAAAATGTTGATTGGTACTGATTAGCTGCATAATCCATAATTAGAAATCACTGCACCCTTCAGCAGGTACTGTAGTGCCTCGCCTGTGATTTCACCGCTAAATTAAGCCAGAGTGATTCAGCTTTTGCCCTGAGTTTTACTCCTGCATTTCATTTAGGGCAGAAGCACATTCAGGTAAAGAAAGGCACAGGATCTGTTTCCACTCAGGCTGCTCCCAAACTCCCCATCCCAAGGGGAGCTCCCCAAATCTCCATCCCAAGGGCAGCTCCCCATCCCTTCCATGCCCACAGAGAGGTGAGGCCCAGTTGCCCTTGGCCATCCTCAGCTCTGCTTTAATGGTGGCTAAAAGATGCAAGGAGAAGCTTTGGAACTGCCTGGGGAAGTGCTGGAGGGGTTCAAAATCCACGTGGATTTGGCTTTTGGGGACATGGAATAGTGGTGGCCTTGGTGGTGCTGGGGGATGGTTGGTCACAATGATCTTAGAGGGTTTTCCCAGCCTAAATGATGCCATGCCTGTATGGAATTCTGTATTCTCTGAAAATTCCTTGTGTGTTTCCTCAGCCCAGAACAGCGACTGCACAAGGCTGAGCTGAGGCCGTGCCCTCCCGGCTCAAGCCAGGATGAGCCAGCATCAGGCAGCTCCAAGATAATGATTTATTTTTGGCACGAACTCGGAATACACCTCAGGACACCTCAGCAAGCAGGGAGCAAAAGGAGATTCTTTATTCTGATTTGATTTTAGAAGACCAAACCCATCTGTTCCTCACTTATTAATGGGGTGGAAACAGGGACCCTTTGGGGAGGTTGGTGGCTCTGGGCTGAGGAGCTGCTGCAGGAGGGTGAATTATTCAGGGTGTTATCAAGGCTTGCTGCAGCAGCCCTGCTTTCCCCCAATTTTATGGGTCCATTTATCCTGGATATCCATTTGTAATGGATAATGTCATCATCACACACTGGGAAATGCTCAAGTTTTGTTAAAGTAAAGAACAAAATCCCCTAAACCATGAGGTTTTATGTCTTTGCTGCTAATTTCAGTCACTGCCTTGGCTGGAGACCCAGCTGTGATTTTCCACAGCAGAGCTGGATAAAAATAATAAAATTTGGTGGATAAACTCCCAAAGCCGTGGCAGCCTGGCTGCTCCTCCTGGAGCTCCAGCAGCCTCCTCGCAGCCGAGCTGATCCAGAGGGACCTTGGGAGGCTGTGCTGGGCACCCACTGGCAAACCCAGGGCTACAGAGAGAAAACACACTGTTGTAATTTCCTCTTTTCCAAAGGCACTTCGGAGTCCTGGGGAAGAAATCTTTTCATTGCTTCTGCTGTTATCTTTTGCTCTGATTAGCATTGCCTGGCAGTGGAGCTGAGGTTCTGGGCAGAGCCCGGCGCTCTCAATCAATTCAATCAATGCGGCCGTGACGCTCCGGTGATTTTCCCTAACCAAGGGTTGGGCCTGAAAGGAGGGCACAGGGAATCACAGGGAATCACAGGGAATCACTGGGAATCACTGGGAATCACAGGGAATGGGGCTGCTGGGCAGGTGGAGAAAAGCAGGAGAGCTGGGCTGAGGGTCTGCAGTTCCCTGTGATGGATATCATGGAATGCAGCCCTGGACTGGGTCAGGGAGGTGCTTGCACTCACACACTCATTCCCACAACCTTTAAATTATTTTCCTTATTGTATTAATGACTATATTTTTATTTAAATCAATACTTTTTAATTTCTATACATGCTTACATATTTATTTATATTAAATATATACATATTAAATATATTTTAATTTTAAATTATTAAGATGGCATAGACCCTTTCCATCTTTTAACAGCTACTTTTGGCTAGTCCAGGGAATCCTCTGCCCTGCCTGAGCTCTTCAAGGAGACACGTATCCTAAGGAGATCTTTATCTGTCCCATTACAAAGCATCCAAACCCCACTCACATTCTTGCAACCACCTGAAAACACCAGCAAGCACCAGAAAACGCTCCCAAACCTTGTGTGTTCTTTGCTGAAGTGTTGAGAGTGTAAGGGCTACCTCTGAGTGAGCAGCTAAATAAATAAACTTAACAATGTAAGGAGATTCCCATGCCACGACTATCAAAACCAAGGTATTTCCACTATTTCAGCGTTTTCGTTTGAAAAAAACAAATTGTAAAAAAATAAAAGCAGAATGTCCTCTCTCTGTGTCATCCTCCCCTGGGCAGGAGCTCAGGAGGTGCTGGGCACAGGGTGCTGCCTTCCCAGTATAAAACTGGATTTGCATCTCCTGCCTGGGATGTACAGCAAATCCTTCCATCCAGCAGACAGCCTTTTAGCTGCTGGAATACTAAAAATGTCTCTTTTTTTGCCTGCAGAACCAATGCATTAAGTGAGAGAAGGGGCAGCAGAACAAAAGCCTGGAGCTGCTGCTCGCCCTGGAGCTGGAACATCCTTTGAGCAACAGCAAAGCAAGAGAAGGCAAAAACACCCCTCTAAGATGGCTGCAAAGAGAAGGTCTCTGCAGTCCTTTCTTAAACACTGAAGATATTTTCATTTAAAAATATCTACTTAAAGGCAGGTTTAATCTCAAAACAGCATTTTCCACTTAAAAAAAAAAAAAAAATCACACCCACACAAAAAAATCCCCACCTTCAAAAATTCCTTGGGTTTTTTCTCTTTCTTTTTTTTTTTTTCCAATTAAATTAATTTAAACTGAGTGAAAAATGCTTTATGCCCTAAGAGCCTGAAACCTCTGGTGTCAGCTGAAACGGGCACTTGTGCTCTCAGCTTCAGCCCTCGCTGCAGGCACCTCTGCTTTGAAGCCTTTGAAGTGTTTGTGGCACAGGAAGAGTCTCTCCTCAGAGAACACCAGTTATTTTACAGATATTTAATGTGCAAAGAGTGTCTGCCTGTGTTTGGGTTCGGATAACGGGGGTTTCACAGGGCAGGTGGGAAAACAGGGACAGGATCTTGACTTGCAGAACGAGATTGAAGGAAAAACCATCTTGAGACCATCTCTAAGATGCTTCCAGCCTTCATCAGCACCATCCTGAAGACGCAGATGAAATTATTTGACCTTCAGGAGGACCAAAACGTTTTTTAGTGCCTATAGGATTCATCCACTGTCCCAGCACCAAGATTCTCTTTAGAGGAAATAATGCCACCAAAAAAGCATGGGAACACCAGGAGCAAAGGGGCTGAGGGTGCCCATCCCCACAGGGCAGCTGGTACCACCCCCCGAGCTTATTTTGGGGCTGTGAGGCAAGAGTCCTGCAATAAATTTGATTAAATGTGATTAATATTTGGATTTTGGAGCTAATTATTTGACTCATGGAACGACCTTGCTTGTCATTTGAGAGGCAGCTCCTCTGCCTGCATTTCAGGGGCTGATGCAAAATCTCCACCTCAACACCCAGCTGGACCAATTTCGAGGCTGATTTGTTTAAATTGTTACATTTCCCTTCTTTTGGGGGGGACAGGGATGCCCAAAAGTTGATGCCTCTGTTTCAGAACAAGGCACATTTATTCGCCATGCACTGCAATTATTCCAGCTTGTAACCAATGAGATTTAATTAATATTAAAATCTTAAATCAGCCAGCTCAGCCAGTGTTATTTGAGCGCTGATAGTTTGCCGAACATCTTCTCCCACTGACTGGGTTTTAAATAGAGGAAAATACAAAAAAAAAAATTCTTACAACATCTGAAATGGAAAAACAATTATTTTCTGTGACTTTACAGAGTTATTTTTGAGGACATGTAATTTATTTCTGCAGAATCCCTGTTCTAGGAGAGGCTCTTTCTTATCAGTGTTTGTTGCTTCTCTTAATGTAAACACAAGGAAATATGGGGTAACGGATAGGGAAAATAAAGAGATAAGGAATATAGAATAAACCCTGTGTTTTTCAAACAGTTGCCCTTCTTGTTACTTTATTTTTAATTTTCCCAGCTTTCCTGGAGCCTTCCTTGACTCAGCCAAGGCCAGGTGAGACTTTTTCCTTCCTTGCATATCCTGAGGTTTATAAAGCTTCAATCTGCTCTTCCATAACCAAATGTTTAGTACCTACCAGACTATTTTTTCCTTTGGTATTTCTTTTTAACAGTAGTCCCACTCTTTAACCCACTGATTCTTTTGGGCTGAGCCAAGGGTTCATCTGATCCGCCTGGAAATATCAAGTTCCAGGAGATAAAAGCATCACCTGCCCTCGTGACAATTCCCAAATTAAATGCAGCACTGAATCTTGGCTATATCTCAAAAAGAGGTGATTTTTCTTTTTTTTTAATTTAAAGAGGAGGAGAGAATACTTGTAGGAAAAAAAAAAAAAAGATGAGAAGGAAGAGAGGAGATCAGTGAATGTCCAGCATTGATTTAGAAACAGGCTCTGCCAAGCAGTGGGAAAAGGAGCCTTTCCCCATCCATTCCATTTATGGTTGTTAGTATTGATATTGTATTTCTCTTGGCTCCCAAAAGGAGAAGTAGGGAATGAATTAGGGAAAAAAACACATTTCTGTAAATAATTTTTTTCCAATTCAGATGTTTTTTAGGAAACGAGGTGGGGGGAAAAAAAAATCTGCTTCTCAAATGTCAAGGACTTGAAAGACTAAAAATACATCACCGGAATAAATAAATTAACCCAGAAGACAGGACTGATGCTCTGCAGGCATCAGGGATTAAATAAATTCACTAAATTCAAAGTGGTATTGCAGATAAGAGCTCTTTGTGCTGCAGCATGTACAGCTTATTGATTCTGGGATTGAGGTGCTGTGCACTCTTGTAAAAGGGACTCTGCCTGATATGGCTTAATCCTGCTGTAATGCAGAGCCCCGTGCTCCGAGCATGGAGCTCCCCTCGCCCCATTTATTTTAATTTGGTTTGTGCCTTCATTTGCTGCACCACATCTGTGCCCTCAGCCCCAGCCCTTCCCCGGGCACCTCAGGAGGTGCTGAGCCAGCAGGATGGGGGCTGGTGCAGGAAGGGGCCGTGGGCATCTTCCACAGGGATGGAGAAACCCAGCACTTCCCTTTTCCGGAGTGTTTTGGGGGAACTGCAGGGATGAGGGATCCCTGGCAACGCCTGGATCACTCAGGGACCTTTGGGGAGCAGCTCCAGTGGGGATCCTGGTTCTGCACACTCACATTTCATTACAGGAGCCACCAAGGCAGCAGGAATGTGTCTGACAAGGTCAAAAAACAACCTGTCCAGATAAGGCGGATTTTTCTAGACAAAAAAGGAAAAAGTGGGAAGATTTGTAATAAATCCCAGAGGGGCTGCTCCACACCCAGCTGGAATGAAGTTGGGTAAGTTCCAATTTACCTGTTTTCCATGGCAGAGGGTGTTTTCACCCCCCTGGTCAGATGCTGAACCACCAGAGTCACTCCACATTAATACGGAAGAATGTTCAATTCCTCCTTCGGAAGCTCTCCTGGTGCTCAGGAGCTCAGGTCTCCTCCGCAGGTTGCTCTGAAGGGCCAGCAGAGCTCTCCAAACACAGAACTTCATCATTCCCCAAGAAAAACAAAAACCTGCCATCCTCTGGAGGTGTGAGGAAGCAGCTGGGCAGGGCAGTGATGCTCTCAGGTCCCCTGGGCCATCACTCCTTGGGTGAGGTGGAGCCAAGCACCAGCACCTTTCCAGCCTTGGGGCATCCTTGGGTGCTGGCTTTCAGAATCACTGGAAAAAGAGCTGATTTGGCCAAGGAGAAAGACTTTTATTATTAATTGTTGTCTCTTAGGAATGAGGGAAGAGCTCCAAGGCATGAAAGAAGGTGCTACAGAGACTTTTGGGTAACCTCCCCAAATCCCTGCATCTCCCTCAGGTTTGGCAAATCTCCCAATATCTTTCACCAAAATCAAGCTCTTAATCTCAAGACACCTCTCCTCTCCTACGTAAGGCTGCCTCCTGAGCACGATCCACAGGGCCCGTGTTTCAACACCCAGGATTCATTAATATTTCCTGCAGAGTGCTCAGTAAGTAGCAAATAAAGCAGGAAGTGTCCCAGATGTTGGAAAGAAAAAATGGAATTATTCATTGCTTACTAACATCAAATGCTAATGTGAGAAAAGCATCCTTGAAGAAATCCTTGACTAAAATTCATCAGAGTGATGTGAAATCACTGTTTTAATTATGCATTTTGAATGTATTTATTAGTCCCGGTTCTGATCTGACTTACAGATGTTTAGCAGTGATAAGGGTCTGCTGCAGCCTTCGGAATTACTCATGATTTATAATGACAAAACTTGGATCAGAATTAGGTCCTTGTCACTACTCTATAATATCCTTTCATCAAACTTCACATTCAACAGATGAAAGCGACCGTGGTTTCTGCAATTTCCAACTCTACCACTGAGCCCATGAGTTTCTTTTTTGAAATTTCTCCTACAGAAATGATGACTCTCACAGCAAATTTTGTTTGCTTGAGTTATACTTGCCACAAGAAACTTGAGAGCAAAGGAATTGGAGTCTTTAATCCACCAAAATGATGGGTTTGGCCTTGTGCCGGCAATAAACGCGGAATTTTAATGGAGGAGTTAATTGCTTTAATTATGCAACTCCACAATCTGATTCTTTCTCATTGTTGTGACTATTAGATATATATCTAATATTGAGAGATTTTCCAAACCTGTGGGAGATCCAGAGATTTGATGAGGTTACCCAAAATCTCAACACTACACAACAATTGGAATGTGCTCAATACCAAAGATATTCAAGATAAAACACCCTCTGTTCAAGAATGATTCAAAGCCATGTGGTTTCTTTCCAAAGAATGATGGAATTTTAAACTATTGCTTGTTCTAGAGCTGATCCAGAAAGAGCAAGTCTCCAGGGATGCTTTACTCCCTAAGGCATGAATGCATGATTAAGCTAAATGTATTCCATAAATGCCTTGATGACATTAAACTAAATTTTTTAAAGAACAGATGGAGAAAGTTAATAAATATTTCATTCTATAATATAAAACTCACTTCTATATTCACAACTTCAGGGATCCTCAGCTTCACAGATATCAATAAGTCTGATGGATTTCTTGCTGCATTCTCATTCTTCTGCCCTGGTGTCTCTTATGGGATCATCATTTCTGCATGCTTGGATTGTTTTATGGGATCAGTGAAAGGCAAGTGACTGTAAATCTTGACCTCCTCTGCTCCTGGATTATATACTTTTATTCTTTGTGACCATAAGTGTTCATCTCCACATTGAATAGATAATTAAATGACAAAAATTATTCAAAGGGAATTTATAGTGAGAAATTATCCCTTGAAGAACTGAGGGGAAACAGGCATAACCCAAGGAGAATCAGGAAAAAAAACCCCAGTTTAGAATGGCCAAATAAAACACTAAAATCTGTGTTAAACAATAAAACACTGTGTATTTGGGAATGTCGTGAAACATCCATTCACCGGGAAAAAAACCATGATTTTTACCTGCATATCGCAATTCTATTCAAACAAAATTTCTATTAAGGGAAAACAGTGTGGATATTGCTTAAGAACTGTAGCCCAAGCCTGTTATTCATATGAAAGAACTAATCTTTACATGGGGGAATTACAATTTCTCACTCTGTGTATGCCATGAATCTTGTAAAAGAATAATTAGAACTTGCTCCGAAAGGAAAGAAACGCCAGACTTGAATAATATTTTAGGAAGAGCATTAACAAACATTTTTACACTGCCAACAATCTTCAGCACTTCCTAGCAGAGATTTACATTCCATTATTAATTAACTGCACTGAGTCAATAGTGTGACATAAAGCTCGGGAGATGTGAGTCGAGCACAAACTCTGACATCCACGAGAACGCCGCATTTTGAGAAGTTTGATTTAAAATTTATGCAAATGAGCTCAGCAAGCAAGGACCCAACAAACTACTTCAAAGCACCACGCTCCAGCCCGAAAAACATGACAAGATCAAATCTTTGTCACTTCTCAAGTGTCTTTACAAAGCTCTGCATATTCAGGATAAATTATTTCACCCCCAGCACCCTGATGGTTTTGGTGGAGAATTAGGAGGTGATTGCTCCTCGTAGGGTCACTGCCACATCAGCCAATCACCTGGGCGACTGCAAGAATTTAAATATATTTAAATGTTATATGATTTGTCTTTTTGGATCTAGCTCTTGCGAGGTGTCCGTAGAACACAAAATATCAACCAAAACAAAGCCAAAAAAAATACCAATGCTATTGTCCCCACTCCCGTTCCCCCAGCTCCCCACCATCATTCAGTTTTTGGGTTGAGAAACTTCCCAAAACTGTGTGTAGGGAAAATATTCAATTCAGACTAAGCACAAAAATTATTCAAAACAAATTTATAGTGAGAAATTGCCACTTGAAGAACTGATCGGCCACAGGCACAACCCAAGGTGATATCACAATATCATGCCCTTTTCCCCCTCCTTTTCCCTCAACCAGGATCATCTTTCAAGTTTTAGGTTGGGAATCCCCACAAAACTGCATCCAGGGAAAATATTAAATGCAGAGTAAAGCGTTGCTGTAAAGAAATACTAATTAATTCATGTTATGCTTCAAGCCACAGAAATTGGTTTATTCCCTTATTCAGAGTTATCTTAGGTCCAGGTACATTTGTATCTTCAGAATCAGGGCTTTTAAGGAAGAAAAAAGTTTCTCATGTTTCCTGACATCCCATTAAAATGGTTGTCCTTTGACGTCAATTAGAGACAGCTAAGAAAAAAAAAATCATCCTTAATTGCTTTTTAGAAATAGACATTATTGCTTGCACCGTCGCAGCCAGATTCGATTTCCTTTTACAAGAAACCAGGATGCTGGGAATGCTGTAAAACTCCAGCTCTGCTGAATATGGATGTGGAGCTCTGCTGACACAGAGCTGTTTTCCCTTGGGCTGCAGAGAAAACTGGTGCAAACCTGACAAACGTGCTGAAATATCTCCAGAGTGGAAAAAGGCTGGAGCTGGATGTTCAGCTGGGGCTGGTTTGGGATGGGCAGTGCTCTGGGTACCTCTGCTCTGGAGCCAGGCTGGGAGAGCTGGGGGTGCTCACCTGGAGAAGAGAAGGCTCCAGGGAAACCTCAGAGCCCCTTCCAGGGCCTAAAAGGGCGCCAGGAGAGCTGGAGAGGGACTTGGGACAAGGGATGGAGAGACAGGATAAGGGGGAATGGCTTCCCACTGCCAGAGGGCAGGGTTAGATGGGATATTGGGAAGGAATTCCTGGCTGTGAGGGTAGGGAGACCCTGGCACAGGCTGCCCCATCCCTGGAAGTGTCCAAGGCCAGGTTGGACGGGGCTTGGAGCAATCTGGGATAGGGGAAGGTGTCCCTGCCCATGGAATGGGATGGGTTTTAAGGTCTCTTCCAACCAAACCATCCTGGGATTCTATGGATGCTCAGTTCTCCATCCCTGCCTCCCCATAAGAATGAGCGTAACCTATCCCGACAATTATAGCTACAAAAATTATTGAGTCCTCAAAACTTGGGTGTGTTTCTTTACAAGGAGCATCACCAATTTTCTCAAGGCCTTCTCCACATTTGTCCTACTGCAGGGAATCCATAATGTCTCTGCCCACCAGGAAGAAGAGGAGTCCAGAGAGCAACACCAGGGGCACCCCGGCAGCAGCAAACATGAAGGACCACCCGTAGTAGACGTGCACGTGGACATCATCCAGGCACCTCTCGCTCCTCTCCAGGAGGATGTACTTCTGAAAGTCAGCTGCAAACTCCTTCCACATCACAAAGAGAAACACGAGAAGGAGAAACAAACCTCCTGGGAAGAGAGACAAAACCGAGTTATGTGCAGGAAATAAAGGAATAAAGGTGAGAAAAGATCACAACAGCTTCTCATACGTGCTCTGCATCAAAGCTTTGGGTTGCAGAATTGTTGCTCCTGGTGTTGCTCTGCAGGTTCCTGTGGAAGCTGAGGCCACTCGCCATGGGAGAGCCCCACACCACAGTGACCAGATCCTGCCCTCTGACACCTCGTGCTTTGATCACCAGCACTTCCAAAGGCTCTGCTCCAGAGGGATATGACCATGGAGAAACCACCGGAGCAGGGCTGATGTTCCCAGCAGGGAACTGTGTTCTTGTCTCAAAGGCGGGATGTTTCACCTTTTTCACTTTTAATTTCTCAGAGATGAATGAGGAGACACCAAAACTTACTTCTTCCTTTGTTGTATCTACCCTTCCAAGCAGTGTTATATCCAATTCCCACTGATGCCTTCTGTTTCAGCTTTTATATTTTTCAAATCCTGCATTCCCAGTGTGTAACTCTGCAGTGTCCTGCAGCCTGGGAGCTGCTGCTCTCTCATGCTGAGACAGACAGAACAAAGCCTCTCCAGGCTGCTCTCCAAGGACACCCAGCCCGGCCTAGGCCCAAAATGTGTAACCCAGCATCTTGAGAAGGGGGGCAAGCTGAGGGGAAATTCCATCATTAGCTAAAGTTTAATTGGTGAAATTGGGTTGAGATGCAAATGGACCAAAGCTATAAAAGTGTGAAGAACTCGTGACTCAGGGTCCATCTTGGGTGCAGCCTTTGGCCTGCCCAGGGTGTGCCTCTGAAGGGCTTTCAAATAAATATCCACCTTTATTCCCTTACTCCTGTCCAGTCTCTGTTTCTAGGTTGGCCTCTTTAGGCATCACCACCAGGAATGCAAAGATGCCAGGATCACTCCTGCTGATGGCAAAATTCTGGCACTGAACCTGCCACCCCCAGAGCCAGCAGGGCCAACACATTATGGAGTGGGAAAGGCACACAGCCATGAGATATTAATCTTAGATGGGCTACTAAATACCAGAATAATAACAAGAATAACAAGCAGCTTATACCAAAAGGCTCAAAGCAGATGAAAAAAATTAGAGTGGCCCAAATCTCATTTACCGTGTATCATTAAAAATATATATCTATGGTGCAGTTTAAACTCAACATCCATTAAAGCTAAACAGTGACGGTGTGATGACAGGTCTGAAAGCAGTTCAGAAATATCTGATCTTGCTACTTCACAGGTAGAAGCTGCTATTTTTAAATGGTGCTGTATAACATATAGATATACACACACACACATATATGAAAGAAATACATCACAGCTCATATTATTTTTATGGTTCAAGTGAACAGCTCGAAATTAATTTAGTTGACAAGTTACCACACAGTTCTGTGGATGTGTTGTGGCTTCTGCAGGATTTAATTTCTCCCCTTGCCATTTTTAAATCAAAGGTAGTTGTGGTGTATTTAATTATTCTTCCTGGCAGCTTATACACTCCAAAATCCAGCTCTTGTGCTAAGGAAAGGAAAGGGGTAAAGCTTGACATTGATTTATCTGCTTAGGGATGTTACTGAATTTTCAGTCAGAGAAAACACGTCTGTGTTTTACTGTGATTCTGTTTATAATGGTTATAAAAACATCTCAAAGACAAAAATAAGACTCACATGAAGGTAAGAGGCTTCAAAGTCCTCACTAGGAACGAGACAGAAGTTGCAGTTCCCCACCCTAAGCTGTCACATTTGCTAAACTGCCTCCCATGCCCTAAAAAACCACAACCCTATCAATCAAAAATTGGTGTAGCCATACAAATATTCTTTACATCACCCCACGCTGATATTCCAGCCGTTCTCCCTGACGTGGAGGAGTCCTTGTTTTTCCTGGAGAGGCAGGCAAGGAGTTAAACAGCAGCTGCTGGAACATTTGCATGTTCATTGAGGTTTCGATACCACTTGAAATTAAGTGCACAAATAAATATTTTACACTTACTATGATAGTTGTATGCTTAAAATACCAATTATTCTACTATAAGAAAACGATGGCGTGTTCAAATAGTCGCATGTCCTTTACAAAATACAATGTATTGATAAGAAGGCAATTAAGTCTTTATTACCGATGTAATTTAAAATTAAATTAATTAGATAGCAACTGAACCTTGAAAAGTGCTCCTTTAAAGATCAATTTCTATTTCATTAACTTATAATACCTACCGTAAGAGACGCAAATGAAAGCGCAGCCCCAGCGGGACAGAGAACGTGGGTATGGAAAAGTACTTTGGAATTTTGCTTTAAATAACCAGGAATTCTGTGCTGATTTCTCCCAGGACAATTTAGATGGCCTAAGTCTTATTTTTTGAAGTAATCAGATCAAAACCTTCCAGTTCTTACCGAGGAGGGTGTGGGAAGTCCCACGTGGGGGTCGCACCATCCCCAACCTCTTCCTGAGATAAAGAATGGGAATTTGTCCCTGCTCTGGCCTCAGGAGAAGCTCCAGGTCTTGTATGGAAGGATTTATTATTAAACAGGTACTGGAGGTGATGGCATGGCCATGGCATCTAAATTAAGAATGTTTTCACACTCTGGGCAAATGACAAGAATATGTGAAGCAAGCAGCCTTCTTCCCTGGAATAATTACAGCTGAGTGATGAAGAATCCCTGGGATTTACACCATGCCCTCGGTGGGAAGAGAAAATCAGACGGGCAGGTGCAGCCAAAGGATGCTGGGAGCTCAGGAAGGGCAGCTTACCGAAATCTGCTCAGCCAAAAATGCTTGTTTGGAGCAATCACAAGTATTGCTGAACCTGCCTAAAATTTGTCACATTTACAGCCATGAGCAGAGACTTCATCATGAGAAAATCAGGAAGTTTCAGTCCCATATTACCAAAGTGTTTGGCATTTTTGTTTTAAAATGCTGCTGTATTTGGGATTTCTCATCTGTTGAACAGGTTTCACTTTACCCCTCCTTTCTGAGACTTTTAGTGGAAAGCAGAAAATCATTTTTGTTTCCTGACAGCTTTGGGTGTAGAGACACAGATTCCTTCCTGCTTTGGGCAGCAAAATGAAAAACTGAAAAAATGTAGTTTTCTGCCCTAAAAATGAGACTGGCATTGGCACCCACACCCGAGACACAGGATGTGTGTTGGGTTTGGGTTTGGTAAGTGAAGACCTCACCAAACCTCATCCCCATGCTTCTCTCAGCACCCCTGTGCTTTCTCCACCGAAAAATTCCCCAAGTGATCCCTTTCCTTGTCTGCTCCTCCCTCTCCTCCTTTTGCCTCTGTTCATTAGGAAAAATTAACTGCGAAACTCCATCTCCAGGCTGATGAGGTCCCCCACATCTTCTGGGGAGGGGCTAATTGCCAGAAAATTGCAGTGGGGTATTAAATCTGTCTCCTTTGTGCTGCAGATCCGGGAGCCCGGAGCTCCATCCCCCTCTCCCCGCAGACCTGCGTCTTCCGTGTGGGTAAATTGAAGTGGAGCTTTTCCCTTCTCTCACTTTATTTCCTTGTGACACCTTTATAGCTGCTAATTGTGGGGACAGGTGAGTGAACTCAATCTTTAACTCTTATTCTGGGGAAGCTACTGAACTTTTGTGTAATCTGCTAATTAGGAGAATAATGAACTTTGACTCGTTCTCCTCTCTCACTCATTGCCTCTTAAGGATGTTAATAACCAGGAAATGGAGGGATGACCTTCAGCTGCCCTTCCATAACTGCCAGCCTTCACTGCACGTGGGGAGCCTGAGACTGCCAAAGTGGAGCTGCTCCATTTGGGAAGCAGAATCTGAGCAAAAAATCCAGCACTTCAACTCACAAGACTGGGAAATCTGCCTTTTTTTCCATGCTGTCGGGTCATGCCGAAGAACAGGTTGGTCCCATCATCCCAGGTTGCTCCAAGCCCCATCCAACCTGGCCTGCAACATTTCCAGGGATGGATGGGGCATCCCCAGCTCTTTGGGCTGCCTGTGTCAGTGCTGCATTTCTAACTCTGCTCTCTAAAATGCCCAAAGGAAAAGAAAACCGAGGAGCATAAGGCAGGAAAAATGAAGGAGCACGAGCAAAGTTGTCTCAGCAGCTCAAAGAGCTTCCAGAAGCTGCAGCACAGAGCTCACCCAGCCCTCTTGGTGACATTGCAGTGACAATTAACCAACCTCTGACTACTGAAACTAAGGGACAAGGCACTGGGCAGGATCTGCCACCCCTTGGCAGCACTGGAGCTCATTCCAAGATGGAAAATGCTGGGAGGAAAGCAGCACACTGGCTCTTGGCTCATGTATTCCAGGTGCTTTTGGGAGCAGGCTGGCAGGGAAAACTGCTCAGCCGGGGCTGTGGGTGTGCAAAGGCAGCACCAGCAAATATCAGATGGGCTCTGGCTCTTTCCAGAGTCACCCAGCGGAGCAAATCCAGAGAAATGGCTCCAATGCTTGGGAAGGGCTCTCAGCAACGCCTCCCATGGAGCAGTCCATTGGTTATGGGAGCTGGCACAGTCAGATTTGCCCTCTGGAATGTACAGTAAATAAGAGGCATCTGGGAGGGAAATCCAAAGGGATCCACTTGAGCCATAACAATCGTCACCCTTCGCCACTGGATTCCCCCGGCAACAAATGGACACATCCCTCCTCAGGACCATGCCAGACTGGTCATCCATAAAAGTCTGGGAATGCATTTGCACCAATAGTGCCTTTAGAGCCTTTTGGTAGAAAAAGTGACATCATTTTGCAAAGATTTTTGTCCCAAAAGTAGGGAGTTTGTGGGCAGAACAAAGCTGCTGGCGAAGGGTTCCCTGCGAGGCCGGGACATCCCATAGTCCTGGTGCTCCATCTCCCCATCCTACTGCCAAACCACAATCCCACTCTGCAGATTGCCAGCTTTTTCACACTTCCTCAAGGAGAGATCATTTCTGCAAGGGAGGTTAATTAACACTGACCCTCAGGCCATGATTAGAAGAGAAGAGGCGCTTTCTCCCGCGTCATCCCTCCACATCCCGCTATCCGAAGGAGAGGGGTGGCTGGGGACTTGAGGCTGTGTTAAATCCATTGTTCCTACTGCTTAGTGCAATTATGCAAAATATTTTTGGAAGGGATAACGAGAAAATAACCATGGAGGGATGCAACCCAAATCCATCCAGAAGCCAGGGCCAAGCAGGATCCAGAGGTGTGAGATCAGGATAAGCCCCCCCCGAATAAAAGGATCAGTTGGAACACGAAGAAAACTTTGCTGAAAACCACATTGAATCCTTCTGCTATCATTTGAATGGAAAATATAGTAGGAAGTGTCTTCCAGCTGAACTCGTTCCCCCGAATGACTGTTAATAACAATGATTGCTGTTCAGATTGAAGCTGCATTAATACAAACTTCAATTTTAACAGCAGCATCTTTGTCTAATGCCAAGAGGTTTATGTGATGCATAATCAGCTCTTCTAAAAAGTGTCACATTCTAAGCCCCAGCCTTTTAATCAAGGAGTAGTCAAATAAAGTGGAAAAACAATGAAAAAAAATAAAAAGGAAGACGGTTGAGTGTTACTCAGCATCCTTTGCTGTGATATTTCTGCCCAAGGTGCAGGCTGGACCCACTCCTCAGGGACATCTGCTGCCTCCTGGGAGCCTGGACTACAGATGGGAAGAGAAAGCTCCCTGCCCTGGTACAGCCCTTGGATAATTATCCGTTATGGGATCACGACAACCCCACGGAAAACTACAGGCTTGGGGCAGCTTGGCTGGGAATCTGTTTGTGGAAAAGGCCCTGGGGGTGCTGGTGCCAGCAGCTGGACACAAGAACAGGGGTGCCCAGGTGGGCAAGAGGCCAGTGGCAGCTGGCTGGGATCAGGAATGGGGTGTCCAGTGGGGTCAGGGGAGTGTGCTGGCCCTGCTGGGGCACCTCCAGCCCTGGGGGCAGCTCTGGGACCCTCAGGACAAGGAGGACATTGAGGNCTTGGACATCAGGAGAATTCCTTCCATGGAAAGCATTGTCCATCTCTGGACAGGCTGCCCAGGGCAGTGGTAGAACGACTATCCCTGGAGGAATTTAAGAGTTGTGTAGATGTGGGATTTGGGGACATGGGTCAATGTCAGGACCTTTCTTGTTAAATATTTTCATTAATGTTTTCAGGCCCCCCCAAATCTGGGCACACTCAAAGCCCGAAGTGAGAGCAAAGACAGTGTCTCATGTTTGATTTATGCCAGATATGAGGAAGCAGGAGCTGGTGAAGGATCTGTAATTAAGCAGTGGTTTGTCAGAGAAAGGCCTGATTTCATTACCAAGTTCTTCACTTGGCGCAGCTCAACTGAGTTCCAGTCTGTGGCTGCTTGAGTCATAAAAGAGCTTTTTTCTGAGTTTGAGTCACTGGTATAAATCAAGTATTTCTACTATTGAAGCCAGTTACTCCTCTCAAATACAGAAAAGGAAAAAGCCCAAGCGATAATTCAGTGGAATCATTGGTAACAGCAGTGGGGAAAATGAATAAATGCCTATTTTTAATTCATTTTCCTGCAGTGCCATCGTTTCATCTTTTCAGGTCTCCTTAAGCCAGCCCTCTCATTTTGGATCACGGGGTTTGCCTTTCATCACTCCGTGGGTTTCCAGCTCTATCAAAGCTAACAGCAGAGGCAGGAGCAGCCCAAATGCAAAGCCTGACTTTGGGGAGCTGAGCAGGGCTGATGCTGCCCAGGCTTAACACACCTGCAGCCTTTACTGAAATAAAAGGGTTGCATAGAGGAATAGTAAAAAAATAGTGATTTTCAAAAGTCTCAGCCTTGCTAGGACTAAGGACTACCTTGCTAAAGCCTGGCTGAGCACAGAATCATGGAATCATGGAATGCTTTGGGCTGGAAGGGGCCTCAAAGACCACAAAGGCCACGGACAGGGACACCTTCCACTTGGCCGGGTTGCTCAGAGCTCACGGAGGTTTAATTCCAGTGGAAAAGAGGGAAATCATTTTGCTGCTCCCATCAGAGCCCCATCTCCCGTGGCAGCACCTCATCTCCACCTGCCTCCCATTCCAAAGCCACCCAGCCCTGTCCATATCCCCTCACCTGAGAGCAGCAGGAATCCTCCCCCGACTTTGTAGGAGCGGGGGCTGGCGAAGGGGACCCCACACACCAGCAGCAGCCCCCCCACGAGCCCAGCAGCCACGGCCAGCAGGATGAACGCCGTCCAAAATCCTCTGTACACTGCAACAGGAGCAAAGCCAGTGAACGGAGATGGAAAGAGGCTTTCTTCAACCTCAGAAGTCTTTTTCTTAATGATTCCATGTTTAACTCGTGCTTTAGCAGCAGTAAAAACAACAACTTGTGATGCTGCTGTGCCAGGCAGAGCCGAGGCTCCGGCTTTGCCAGGGCACCTGGAGCAGCCACGGGTTCAGGGGGAATGTCATGCCCCACAAAAAGGAACTGGAATGAGGCCAAAGGGTTGGGAAGGTTTGCCAGGGAAGCACACCACAAAAAGCGGTGGGAGGAAAGGACAATGTTCTTAGCTGTGCCGGGGGGCAGCGGAAAACCTTGGCAAGAAAGGAAAGAAAATAGCAAAATTTGGAGAAATGGAATCAGGCCACATCTTTGTTCCACTTTAATTAACACTTCAGGAAGGTGCCAGGGTCCTGGTTTAAAATAAAGGCAGTGTTTGTTGGCAGGACTGCAGGGAAAACAGGAGCTCCTGAGTTCCCCCATTAACGGCCTTGTTTTACTCAGGGAAAGGGAACGGGGCAAAGGAGCAGCTGCCTCTCCATCCAAGGAATTTGGGGGTTTGCTGTGACTTCATACAACCACCCCAGGCAGAGCTGAGCAAGCTTGGTCCATCACATCCCACCAGATCAGACAGGATGGGATGCAGCCCACAAATTTAAGTCTCCCAGTAGCCAAGTGTCTTCCAGACACTGCCATGAACCTTATCCAAAGGTGGTGGTCTTCCAGCAGAGACCCTCTGATACCCTGCTCCCCATGCCCTGATTTATCTGATCCCTTGCACCACCTCATCTCGCCCTGCCTGTTGTTTTCCAGAAGCTCCAGCTCGATTTAAGCCGAGCACGAGCAAGTGGGTAATGCTGAAATGATTCACACTTGAAAGAAAAATGATACAGAGAAGATGCGTTTCCCTCATTTGAAACCATTTTGTCAGGAGAGCCACTTAGGGAGAGATAAGTATCTTGAACTCTCCAAAACCACAGAATTCATTTTCATGTTTAACCTCCCGTCACCCGTTTCTCTCAGGGAGCCTAAGAGGATGCAGATAAGGCAGAATTATCTCTGGAGCAGGTAATAGCTGGAGGACCCCTCTCCTTGGACAGCCTCCTGTTCTGTCAGCGTTTGTAAATGAGGCAGGACTGGTTGGAAAGAAAAGGGTGTTCACCAGAGAAGTGGCTGCTCCCCCCGAGGGTTTTGCAGGGGATTGGGGCAGGGGAGGAGCCCGGTGCTCCCCTTGCCCAAAAAGTCCCCAGGGGTGATGGGGACAGGCAGAGCCCGCAGGACCCCGGGGTGCAGATCCCCCTCCCCGGCACCTTCACAGAGCCCTAAAGGTCGGAAAAGACCTCTGTGAAGATGGAAATGGTCCCGGGACCGTCCCAGGGACACGTCTGGGAGGCAGCTGGGGAGGTTTCACAGCCGGGCTGACAGACAGGGACAGATGCCTCCAGCGCCCTTTATTTAGGACGGAAAAAATAGTGCGTGTTGATCAGCGGGATCGCTCAGAACCTGGACGCTGTGCCCGTCTGTCCCGAGCAGGAACAATCCCAAAGCTCATCCCGAGTGTTTGCCGCACATCCCGCACCAGCTCCTCCTCCTCCTCCTCCCTCCGCAGGTCCCTCGTATCCCTCTGACACCACGGAGCATTCCCCGGGGCAGGAATCCTACACAGCACAGCCAAAGAAACGAGCTGCTCTCCCTCACACGCTCCTACTGACAATATTTTTTTTTTTTTTAATTAATTTCTCATAGAGGGAAAAGAAAAAAAAAACGAAATAAAACTAAAAAAAGGTACTGCTAAAGGCTAAGGAAAAGGTCAAGATGTTTGTTTGTGCAGAACGTCTGCCCTGCTTCCCCGGAGGCAAGGCAGACTGATGCACACTATTTAAAGAAATCAATTCATTTCAAAAAAGATCATTGAATTAATTCTAACTGCTGCCACCAATTTAGCAAATTAAAATTCCTAACAGCAGCTGATTCATTAAAGAACTCGGAAAATATAGAGAAACATAAATAAAAAGGGACCCAGTTGAAAGGGAGCTCTCCAACTGCGTAGTGTTCAGTGCATTAAAAAAAAGCCAGTCACTTACGTGGATTTTCTAACAATTTGGTCTTTAACTGATTTTTCCAGGGCTTGTTTGTTTTGTCTTGCAACAAATCAACACCTGAGCTATCCCAGGAAACCAGACCGTGGGACCGAGTCAGCACTGGGCTGGGTTTGGGTCTTCTGGCTCCAGCTCTTCCCAGTGAGTGAGGAGGTGGAAGGGAGAGGATTTTTCCTCCTGCCTTACTCACAGGAGTAGGTGTTGAACACCCAGAAGAGGGAGCAGAGCCCATCCCAGCACAGCTGGGCTGGAGGAGAGAAAACGTGGGAGAACATCTCAACGTGAGCTTGGGGCAGCCAACCAAGCAGGACTGGTTTGTAAAGCAGCTTTCCAAAGGTCTTGGCCATGCTTGGCCATGTGCATTTCCAACAGGAGAACCACAGCACTGACACACATCCCAAATCTCTGCCTGATTCCTTGGAAAAGGAGCTGCTGGGGGAGAAGGCAAGAACTCACCTGCAGTTGTGTCATAGGAGGGGTGGGGGAAAGGTCCGAGAGCAATGGGCATGGGGAAGAGGTAGCCATGCATGCAGAACTTGGGGTGTGCTTGGCTGGCTGGAAAAGATGAAAAAAAAAGAAGAATTAAATCCCTGTTTGCTTTTATTTCCTGTAGAATCAGTTACAGTACTGAGATGGTGATGTGCTCATGCGTAAAACCCTCAGTGACATCAGAATGCTGGGGATAAAAAAAAGATAATAAATCTTGGTTAGAGAGAAAAATAAAAATAGAAATAAGAATTATGAAAGAGGGGAAATATCAGAGGATCTGAGACTGCTTCTTGCACATCTTATCTTCATAACCTGAGTCTGAGGTGGACAAAAATCATGAAAGATGGAACAGCTGAAATCAGTGTCAATATTCCCATTGCCGTTTTCCTCCAGAGCATGTGCCTGACCACCTGGAAGGGTCAAAATGTTTGGGTACCAGAACAAGGTACTTCCAAGACTTCCAGCTGGTGAGAAGGAAAAGCACAATTAGAATGGAAGTGCCCCATCAATATTAATACCACTGAGGCTTATCATGATTAACAGTAATAGAATGAATGTTAAATGAATTAATTAATGGTTGGCCACTTATTTAAATATGTTCCCCAGCTCAAAGGAGCACTTTATAATAGGTGGACATTAGTTCATGCTAAATTGACTATGGAATACCTATTGAATTAATTATTACATCCACGAGAGCAGCAAATTAATTTGCCATGATCAATCCTATTATAATAAATACCTAAAGAAGTAGCAAAAAATTTGCCAGTTATCAGAGTGACTCATTTTACTTCAGGTAAAATTATATTCTGTATTTCCATATAATGTAATTCAGCAGCAAACTCCCTGTCTCAAGCCTGTCCTTTTTTATCACAAACTTTCCACGTGAAAAACCTCCCATTGTTCAGTTGAACGGTGGCGGGAACTATTCCTGCAAGATTTTACAGGAAGCAGGTCAGGGGCTGGGGGACAGCGAAGTCATTTGAAATTTTAATCACTGCAGAGTAAATTTAGAGTGGGAACCTGCATTATTTGCAGGGAAGTGCCCTCTGAGGGGATTGTGCTGCTCCACAGCCACAGGAACATCTTCCATCGAGGCCTCGGTGGGCACAGGGCCAAGCTTTTTGTGGTGTTTAAAGCCTTTGCAGAACTTATTTAAAATCTGGGGGGTGGGGNGAGGCCAACCTAGAAACAGAGACTGGACAGGAGCAAGGGAATAAAGGTGGATATTTATTTGAAAGGCCTTCAGAGGCACACCCTGGGCAGGCCAAAGGCTGCACCCAAGATGGACCCCGAGTCACGAGTTCTTCACACTTTTATAGCTTTGGGCCATTTGCATCTCAACCCAATTTCACCGATTAAACTTTAGCTAATGATGGAATTTGCCCTCAGCTTGCCCCCCTTCTCAAGATGCTGGGTTACACATTTTGGGCCTAGGCCGGGCTGGGTGTCCTTGGAGAGCAGCCTGGAGAGGCTTTGTTCTGTCTGTCTCAGCATGAGAGAGCAGCAGCTCCCAGGCTGCAGGACACTGCAGAGTCACACACTGGGAATACAGAATTTGAAACATATAAAAGTTAAAACCTAAGGCGTCACAAGGGCCACCAGGCTGGTACCCACCGGTGTCACAGAACAGGTTTCACCCTCTCTTTCAATTTGTTTTTGAAGAGTGAATGCGTTTTCCAAAAAATAAAGGATTTTGCATCCCTCTCTGTCTATTCTCAAGTGTAATTTCAATGACCTTAAAACGAGCAAGATCTTAAAATAAAGAGTATAAACACATGTGTTTATGGCCTTCCATGGTGCACCACTGGTCCTGAGCACCCAGGGACACCACACATGTGCACTTCCAGCCTTCCCAGTGCTGAAACCAGTGGGAGCTGGGAATGCTGAGCACCTGGAAGGCAGAAAACAGGGACAGAAGAGCGATGCCAGGAAGGGCACGGGCTCACATTTACAGAACTTTGCTGAACACAAACATCAAGAGGTATTGGGAGGGAGCGGGAGGAAGGAAGGGGTCTCCTTGCTGGTGGAAGCCACCACCTCACACAACTTTGTAGGTGATAAATTAAATGGCAGCAAGAGGTTGCAACATTTCTGTGAACAACCCTCTGAGAGCAAAATGCAAGTCAAAAAACAAGCACAGAAAGGGCACGAAAAGAGTGAGCCAGGTTTGCTTTTGAGAGACAATAACAAAAATGAAATAAAACCATTTTTGCATCCCTGGGAGCACTTCCTGTGTTTGTTTCCCATTAAACTGTGAGGGAATGCCGTGGATACGGAGTGGTGGCACTGTACTCACTGTACCAGAAGGTCCAGATGCTCTCGGGGTGGCCCTCGCCAAAGAACCAGCACCGCCAGAAGAAACCCTCGTGGTGGAAAGTGAGGATCTCCTTCCCGACCTCTGTCGGAGTTTCAGCCTGGGGAGGAATGAAATTCCAGGTTGAAACAGCGAAGATCATGGTGCAAACAGTGTATGTTTTGCTGAGACAGACATTGATTTAATTTTTTATTGGGTTTTCATTTGTTTTTTGGGTCAGTTTTGGAGGGGTTGGGAAACACGGAGGAGCTGCTGTGCTTGACTTTCTGCCATGTTCTGATAACAAATTGTCCTGCAGACCTGCACAAACCATTTGCCTCTTTCTCTGCTGTCCTTAAACCCCAGCTGACCAGAGCTGGGTGGGAATGTCAGGGAGCTGGGCCTTCTGGGTGTGTTCTACTCCTCAAACACCTTCCTCCAACACCCAGACCAGACCCACGAGCACAAGGTTTTGGTCTTTCCTGAAGGGAGGATATTGCAAAGTTTAGTCATGGAAGATTTACCAAAGACCTTATTAAAATTGTCCTTAAAACCAGTTTTATCTTCCTCAGACACAGTTTGGTAAAGGAGAGAGGGCTGTGACAAAATTATGTTTTATGATGGATGGGGGACGTCCAAAGAGGAATGGGCTCTGTGAACCAGAGAAAGGAGATGGGACTCAACAGGGAGGTGCTAAAGGTTACTTATCCTGTCACAGCCTGGTTTGGGCTGAAGGGACCTTAAAGCCCACCCAGTCCCACCCCTGCCATGGGCAGGGACACCTCCCATTATCCCAGAGTGCTCCAAGCCCCATCCAACCTGGCCTTGGACACTTCCAGGGATCCCGGGGCAGCCACAGCTTCTCTGGGCACCCTGTGCCAGGGCTCACAGGGAAGAATTTCTCCCCAGTATCCCTCTGGCAGTGGGAAGCCATTCCCTGTGTCCTGTCCCTCCATCCCTCATCCCAAGTCCCTCTCCAGCTCTCCTGGATCCCCTTTAGGGCCTGGAAGGGGCTCTGGGTTCTCCCCAGAGATCTCATATTCCCTCGCCTCGATGTTTTTATGCATCAGGTTATGGCAGCTTCCAGAGCTCTGACCTGATTCTCCTCTAACTTTCAGGATAAAATCCTGTGACAAGGGGAACATTCAGCCCTGAAACTTCCTCAGCTGGTCGCTCTGACTTGGTGCATCCACAGCACATTTCACTGAGCCTGCCAAATACTCAGCCCATCCCTATCTGTAAGCGACAGGATTTGACAGTTTAAGGAAGGGCAGAGAAGGTAAAAACAGAGCCTGTTATCCACAACCAGCAATAGAAATAGAAATAATAGAAACAGTGTCTGAAATAGAAATAAAATAGCTCAGAGGGAAGAGTAAGAGCAGTTCCTATTTCTGCCTGGTGCTTTTGAAGTCACTGCCTCAGCATCAGGCTCCCCAACATTTGGCCAAGAGCATCTCTGAAATGTTTGAGATGCTTATTCATGTCGTGCAGTTCATCATCTCTGCTCTCTCCACTTTAGAAAACAACTAAAATGTGAAACAATTAACACTGTCACTTCCCAACTGCATGAAAAACAAGTGGCACTTCTCTGTCTCTGCCATCCCCGGGCTTTACTGAGCTGCTTGAAACTAAAGACCCTGTCTTCTGTTTCACTTCTCCAAGCATTTTTTCCATCATAATTTTTTTCTTTTCAGTAGGGAAAAGTCATTTGGAACCATGACTCAAGCAAACAGTGCCCTACATTTGATTATGGGATTCTGAAATGAAAGAGAAATATTTCTTGCCGGCATCATGATGCTTACCCAGGGTGACTCACCGCACCAGGAAAAAAATCAAACCTAATTGGATTGAACTTTGAAGTAACAAAAAGTCTGCACACAACAAGGATCCTCCTGTCATTTTGTAATGGAAACCACACATTGATCAGCACAAAAACATTTCGGAGGGGTGGGTGGCTTGAGGAACTGATCTGGTTGTTATTTCATTCAAGAGTTAGACAACAGCAAGTGCAGCGAAAATCCAACTTGAGGGATCTATAAACAAGCGACACCAGCCCTTAGCACTAAAATATCAAACTGTGCCTCGAAAATTACATTTCCTGCTAACTAAAATCCTATACAAATCTTACTTTGAGGATATCCAGGCCTCTGGTTGGATGGGCAGGAACCCATCTGCTCTGCTCTGTCTGATATTCATTTTTGTTAGGTGTCTGTGCTGCAGCTGTATCACTTCAGATGGAAGTGATTGCCAAGCCCCAACTTTTAAACATGAACTAGTTTTAAATGAAGAAACTACAGAGGGAGAAATCTTTTAATGGCAAATATCAGGAGATATCTTTTGTCTTTAGAGGGAAATGCTGTCAACAACTAAAGCTCTTACATTTTTGCCTTTCATTCTCTAATGTTCGTATCTGCCAGATTACAGAGGTGCCGTCTTAATGTTTCCCTGACACACTTTACTCCAGTCAAAATGCTCAATATTATGGAAAAGCCTGTTTGGATTTTAAAGAATTTAAAGTTTTACCTCAGGCTGACGTTTTACATTAGCAGGTCACTTTGATTGAGCATAAACATTATCACAGATTTCAAAATTTTCGATTTCAAGTTATTTAGGTAAGTTCTTTCAAAGCACAAGATTTCAGAGCTCACCCCCCCGGTGCTCAGAGTGCTGTTCCCATGCTCGAAGACCCCGCAGGTGTCCGTGGCCAGAAGCCAATAATCCGTCCCAAAGGCGATGAGGAAGAGCAGCACCCCGGTGCCTCCGAGGATCCCGGCTGCCAGGGCGGCTGCTCCGGCCTTCATGGGGCAGCAGGGGGGAAACCAGCACAACTGGAAATGAAAAAGGAGGAAAACCCCCAAGTTTCCCCGGTCTCTGGAAGAGCGGGGCCAGAGGAATGCTATTTTTGGATGTGGATAAGGATCTCCTGGCTGGTGTGAGTTTCAGTGGGTGGTGGGGCAGGACTAATAAAAGCAGCTGACCTGGCACAAGCAAGCAGCTGTGGCATTAAGGATCATGACAAACAGCTATTGAGGCAGAGCAGGGAGACATCCAAGGGGACACATGGCAGCTCCTGCCGGAGGAGTGGAGCTGGGAGCCCTCAGGACACGGCTCTGGGTCACGAGTGCAGAATTCCCAGGACACCGGGGAGTTTTTCCCATCCCTCCCTGCACGGACGAGCAGAGCTGGACTCAAAGGTTTTCCCCACACCGTGGAGTCCGTGGTGTCCTCAGCCACTGCAGTGACACCTCTCACTGTGTCCCACAAGTGGCACTTGTGCAATTTGCATCTCCTTCTTCCTCTGAGCAAGGCTTTACAGAAAATAACCCCAGGGATCCAAGACAAACATTAAATATCCCTTAAATATCCCAGCCCTCTGGGAAGTGATGCGATCACCACCTTTCCACCTGGAGCTGGACAAGGAGCACCCAGCCAGGGGCACACACAGACACCCCAGGGGTGTTCTGCAGGTGTAAATGATGTTCTCCCTCCTGCCAGGAAAAGTGGATTGTGTGGATCCACACCCCTCGCACCCACCCAAACTGCTGAGGGAGAAGTGTCTCCTGGGAACAAGGACATTCCTGCATGGAGTTTCACTGCCATTTGCTTCCTAATGTTTTTGGCTTCTGCTGGAGCATCTGCTGTAGATCACTGCCAGGAATGCGATGCCAGACTAGGAAAATTATAATTTCTGTAGGGCAATAACTATATTCCCGTGACATGCCAGGAGGCTGGGAGAAGAAATTTAAATTACAGTCAAAAATCAAGTTCTGATTTTCTAACCTTAGCTTTAGTCATGACCTGCTCTAAACAGAGGAGGAGATGATGTTGACTTCCTTATCCTATGGGAATTTGTGTTGCCAAATTAATTTCCAAATCAATTTAATATTTAAAGTTACCTGTGAACATATGGGTATCTCAAATCAGCTGCACACTGGTTGGGGAACCTGGAGAGGGTTGGGGGAAATTTTGACTACACTTCCTATTGAGGCATACAGAGTGATGAATGTACTCAATCTTCTAAAAGCACAACCAGATTTAAATTATAATAATTTCTTTTCTGTTCTGCATTGTTTTTCTTAAATATCTCAGGGGTAGCTGTGAAATAACACGTTAGACCTCTCTCCCTCACTGTCCCAGGGGCAGAGTTATTCCTGGTTTAACCTGACTGTGAGCATGTGAGGAATTTCATAGGATCCAGAGCATTCCCTTCGCTGACACAGGGAGAAAGGAGAGCTGGGACAGGGTGCAGACTTACCTTTGCAGGGTCAAAACTCAGCCACAGAGCTGGGATTCTGCAGGAATAAACACCCTCTGTCCATGCCATTGTCCTGCCATTCCCCTGGAAACACTCCCAGCTACTGCAATGGGTTTCCATGTGGGTTCCAACACTCCCTGAACCTCCACTCACCCCATTCCTACACAAATTACCCTTTCCCACCTCATCCCAGCATATCCACTCCTTTTCCATAGTTGTGAACAACCATAACACACCCATCTCACAGTCACTCGTGCTCCACTACAGCAATGAGGTGAGCTCTTTGTAGTGAACATAAAACAGTTGATTAAATACAAAGTACAACTTATCTATCACCTAAATAATCAATTAGCGCAATTCCAATCAGCTGCCATTTAACTACCACAGGATCCTGGTTAAACCTGCCTGAAGTGACAAGGACAATTGGTTGCCATCTATTCTTGTGATCTCCTCCTCAAAGCAGGACACGAGTGACAGGAGCTTTGGCAACGCTCAGAGGAGCTGGGTGAAAACAAGGATTTGCACACCAGGAGTGAGGATTTTTTTGTAGCTCACACTGCAATTACATAAAATTAAAATGCAAAGTGGGTACTTGTGTATTTTTGTTTTAAAAAAGGGATTAATGCACACTTCCACATTTCTGGGTGTGTTTTGAGCCAGCTGTGTTTGGCGCTGCTGTTTTTGTGCTACTGCACATCCCGAGTTAGTGCTGTTTGCCATTTGGAAGTGTCCTCAGGAATTCTGGGTCCCACTGGCAGGAAAACCTTGCACGGCTGAGGCAGAGCAGTGCCCAGCCTTGGCTCTTCACAGGATGGCTTGTGCCCAGCCAAACATCCTCCAAACTCCTAGGCTCTGGAATAGGAATTGAGTTCCCAAGGTTGAAATGTCTCTCCATGCACTGAAATCCCACTCCTGACAGGTGTTTCTTTTCAAAGACAGGTTGGACAGGGACTGGAGCAGCCTGGTCCAGTGGAAGGTGTCCCTGCCCATGGCAGGGTTTGGAACTGGATCATCTCTGAGGTCCCTTCCAGCCCAAACCATCCTGTGATTCCAGGATGATTCTGTGATTCCTTGTCACAGCCCCAAGCATGTGCTCATCACCTTCAGGATCCAAAAAATTCCTGGGCAATGAGGCTGTGTGGCCTCTCCCACAGCCTGTAGAAAGTGGCAATGATGTTGGTTGTCCTGTGGAGCCTGTGTTGGGATCTCTGGATGCCACACCAGAGCCAGGGGGGTGAATTAACAGACCAGCACCACATTCCATGCAAAGGAAGACACAAATACATTTAATTCCCAAGGAAAACAACCTTTCCTTTCCTCCCTTGCCTTTCCTGGTGCCAGCAGGGACCTGCACTCAGCATCCTCTTATCCACAGAGGTCAAGTGATAGTGCCACCATGAGCAGCTCCAGGACTTCAGTGGATGGAAGGAAAAGCTGGATCCTGAGCATTTTTTTAATTCCTAATTGACCCTGAAGATTTTTTTTTCTCTTAAGCTTTTAAACCAAAATTGTGACTCTCCAAAACACATATTCTAGCAAAGAGCTGGGGCAAGTCAGCTCAGATTTTTCACAGAATCGGGTGTTTTACCTTTGGATTGATCAAAGACTCCATCAGCACAGTCTGTGTTGTTATTTCCCATGGTTTGATCCATGCTCACAGAAAAATTTACATTTTATGTAGATAGATCAACATATTTTCACTCTCTCATGTGGAAAGCAGAGGATTTCTTGGAATTTGATAAAGAGATGAGTTTTCAGGGCTGCCTTTGGAGACTTCAGTGAGTCCCTTTGGAGATCTGCAGACCTTTCTTCACTGGAGCTTGGCCTGACCATCCTGGGTGGTGAAACCCTGGAACAGAGCAGTGGCGGAGTCCCCATTCCTGGAGGGATTTAAAAGCTGTGTGGATGTGGCACTTGGGAACCTGGGGCAGTGGTGGCCTTGGCAGTGCTGGGGGAATGGTTGGGCTCCATGTTTTTAAAGGGCTTTTCCACACTGAATTATTCCATGGTTCTATGATCTGTCCTGCTCCAGGAGATGCTCCACGGGGTGTTTCCTGATGTAGGCGAGTGAATCTTTCTCGAGTCTCTTCTTTTACTGTTTTCTCCCCAAACCTCAGCACAAGAAGACACCAAGGACAGCAAAGCCAATCAGACCACGACAAGAGCACCCAAGCACTGCCAGCTTTACCTTGGAAAAGCCACCAACATCCCCAATGGTTTCACAAAAAGCAATCCCCCAGCCTGAGCCGTGCTGGAAGGGAGAGCAATAAATATCCGTGTTGACATTTGCCCCTTTAATTCTGCATTAAAATGATAATCTCCAGTTCATCTCCATCACATGCTCCCTTTTCATCTCTCCCGTCTCCACGTCTCTTGGAAGAAGCACATAAGCCTGGATGTTGAAAGATCCTTAATGGTTCTTCTGAGGCTGAATCCCCTCCAGGACTCGATGTCAGGAGAGAAAAAAGCTCAAATTTGCCTCACCTGCTTCTCAAGCGCTGCCAGCCCTTTCCAGGATTAAGTCATTATAATCTCCTTAAGCAGTCATGAAATAAAACAAACACGTGTGGTTTTCTGCTCAAAATAAAAATATTAAAGTTCACATGAGGAAGTGCTTTTGGAGTTGTGAGCACAAGGGAGATTTTGCCTGATTTTCAAACGCAGCTGATTGATGTCTTTGCACAGAGTTTTCTGATGTGGTTTTTGGGCTCTCACTTTGCCATTGAGCTACTCCCCCTCATTAACAACTTTCGCCCATTTTAACCTGAACTTTCCACAGACTCCTGTAAACTTCCAGAGTAAGCACAGAGCAAAAACTCTCTGAACTCCTAAAGGAATCAAACCGATGCAATTTATTTCCACAGAACCATGCAATATTCAATGATACACTGAATCCGTGTTTTTAACACTTTTTAAAGGACTAAAACCCTGGAAAGAATTAATTAGGCATGCTCTGAAGCCTGAGCACTTAACAGTTTTCCACTCGGTTGTAGAATTTTAAGACCACCAACACTGGATACTGGCAAAGATTATCAAAGGTATTCTGGGCTGAAATACAAACTAGTCAGAGGGCTTGGCCACTAAGTGACTGGAAAATACTTCATAAAAGCTTTAGCTGGGCTATTATATTTTGTAAAGATTTTTTTTTAAAAATCCACATTATCCAGAAGGTTAAATTTAGGGCAGAGTGACTCATTGGGAAAAAATGTCCTGCAGGGAATATTGTCTTCTCTGCAGATCAAGCAAATTGTTCATGCAGCAGAGAGGTTTTGATGGACCCAGCACTCAAAGTGGGGCTGGAAGGGAATGATGGGCTGGGATCCACGAAGGGCCCAGCCAGTGCCTGGCCATGGGAATGTGGGGCTGGCTGGAGCAGCCTCTGCACACCTGGAGCCAGCAACCTCTGGAACTGCCAGAAGCTGGGAGATCCTGGCATGGAAACGTCCCTCGTGCTGAATTGAGATGAAAATGTACAGTTTCAAAAAAAAACAGAAGGAATTTTTTTTTTTTTTTTTTTTTACCTTTTTCTCCGCATCAGATAAAATTCCCATTCCGTTTTCTGGCATTTTCCCAACCACTTCTGTTGGAATACAACAGTATTACAAAGAAATCTACCCCTGCCAAAACAGCCACCATTTGATAAGGTCCTTGATAGCCCATAATGATATTGCAGAGAACTGATGGGAATCTCAATTGGAAAAAGCTCCTTATTTAAGTGCCTGATGCCCAGAAAAATGATGGATGCTGTACAAAGATGACAAGGATGGATGCAAGACAAAAACGGTACAGACATCCAGGTATTTCAGACAAAAACAACACAGATCAGATGCAAAAGCATAAAAGCAAAACAAAACAGCCAAAAAAATACCAAACGAAACCCAAGCAAGAATTAGCCAATCACAGTTTCTATCCTTCATTAAAAACTCCTTGACAAGTAAATTGATTTAATTTCCTTTTTGCTTTCCCACTATAGAATAAAAATTACCCACCTTAGTTAAATCCTCCTATGACTGTTTACTGTGCAGAATTTAAGGAGAAATCTAAAACACTGAGGACATTAAACTGCAGGTGAACAGAGACATTCCAGCCCCAGAGAGCTGAGGACCTTCAGGCTCAGTATTTTTTTCTCCCCCTTGTATGCAATGGCTTTCACCAATGACCAGCCCATTTTACTCCCTCGTTACAATTGCTTTCCTCACTCCTGATCTTGGGATCACTGGCCAAGGGTTGAAGGAGCTGCTGCTCCAAGAGGATCTGCCTGGAATGACACCCAGAGACACCCCTGAGTGTCCCCAGCTCCTGATGATGGCACCAGGAGCATGTTGGAGATGCAAGGAGGGAATAACTCAGAGATGATCCCATAACACAGCAAGTTTAATTGAAACAGAAATGTAGAACACTTCAACATATTCATAAATGTCATACATTATTTCATGTATTACAACACACTCGAAGATGGGCTGTGTTCTAAACCAAGTACAGCCAAATCCACATGGCTCCCATGCATGATGGGTTAAACTAGGAAACAAACCAAAATTGTAATAAATTAACTGAGGATGACAATGAGCCTATATTAAAATCAATACATATGTACATATATGTACATACACACATAAAACACACATCTATTGCTAAGAGCTCCAATTTTCCTTTGCAATGAGGTGAATTTACAGTGATGGAATGGCCTTCAAGTCAACATGAACCACCTCAGCTTATGCCAGGACACTGTAAAGCGGTTTGTTAGAAGAAAATGAGACCTCGGGTCACTGCAAAGCAAATACACACAAATTTGTGCCTTTAATTTAACATGAAAACCCCAATGTACCACGCAGGAGCCTCCTAAGGGAGTATTTCTGCACACAGGAGACTGGTTCTGCAAGCCCAAAGACACCATGGAGGGGAGTCTGTGAATTCCTACAGTTTCTTTTAACGCTGTTTCGAAAAGAGCCACTCATTCAGATTAAACACTCTTGGATCAGAGGAAGGAGAAGAGAAAGAAAAATGTCAATGCAAAACTAAAACTTGTCCTGTCAGGTTCAGTAAGGCCAAGAATTCAAAGGTTTGAACTTACCTGGAGTTTCAAAGAAAATTACCCAAAGCTGGGACTATCTATCTATCTGTCTTCCTCAGGTCCTATCCCTGGAGTTTACCTGCACCTGCTGTGCAAAGGGCTCACACCTTTCCTGGGAGAAGCAGCCAGGTTTTGGGGCACCCTCTTGGCACTTTCAAACCCCTTTGATCCCACAGCTCCCAGCTATGGCAGCACAGATCACCCCAAAATATCTTTACAGCATTGATTCAACCAACAACCACATCAGAAAACTTTCCCATCTACTTAAGGGCTGTCACCCTCATCTCCTGGTACCACCACTGGATTTGGAGCTTCCTCATTTTAACTTCGAGGTGAACCATTCCTTACATAAATTTTTCAAAATCAGTAAGAACATATTTCTCCCTTTTAACTCAGCTGCAATAATTTTTCATTAGCAGAACTGTGGGACAATCCCTCAGGTAAGACACAGCCCCTTATTTAACTATGTCATTTAACTTCGGGCTTCATGAGATTAATGTTCATAGCCAGGATCCATCAGTTCCCAAGGAACAGAAGAGATCTGTTGCTGTTTCTGCTCTTTCCTCCATCCCGTAATAAAACCTTATTTGAGATTATCAAGCTTCTCCCAACCTATAATCCAAACACTTCCTGCTGTTTAGACTATCCCTGAAAACTAATGAGAAGATTCCATATCTCACCTTATTAAAACGAACTGATGCCTTGAAGCAGCTACCTGAAAACAGAGGCTAGACAAGAATAAGAGAATAAAAGTAGGTATTTATTTGAAGGGCCTTCAAAGGCACACCCTGGGCAGTCAAAAGGCTACACCCAAGATGGACCCTGGGTCACGGGTTCTTCACACTTTTTAAGTTTGGTCCATTTGCATATCAGGGTTAATTCTCCAATTATAACTTCAATTAATGTTGTAGTTACCCCAAGTTTGCTCCTCCTCTCTAGTTTACACATAGTTCTCTCCTCCTCTTTAGTTTACACATTTTTGGGCCTGGGACAATCAAGGTGTCCTTGAAGTGCAAACCTAGAGAGGGTTTGTTATGTCTAACCAGCATGAGAGAACAGCAGTTAACAGGCCACACAAAACTTCAGAGCTACACACTAGGCAGTACAGGATTTGAAAAATATAAAAGTTAAAACCTAAGGCATCAATCCCAACTTGCAGTTGTAGGCAGTTTCAGCAATTCTCCCAGACTGAACAGGCTAATTTTTCCTAGAAATTCTTTAGGAATGCTCCCTCAGCCATTCCCTGGCATTGCTGATGCTCAGCTGGACATCTTTTCCCTCAGTCCCCACTAAAAACCCAGCGTTGGGCAACAAGAGCGATTTTCCATGCAAACCACTCTGGATATTCCACCCTGTCATGCTGTCCTTTCCAACGTGCACCTTATTTACACTATCTACAGGTCGAGCAGCCCTCCGTGGAGGAGTCAGACCCCTCAAAGGGAGCCAGAGCATCCCTTGTGTTGGTGCATCTCCAGAGTCAGCTCTTTGCTCACGTCCTTCCTCCCGCCCCAGGTGGCACCACTGGGCTGGGGGGGTGGGATGGCACACACGGACTTGGATCTGCTCTCCTTCACCTCCCAAACCTTCTCCGAGTTCCCCACTGTGGGAAGAGAAACACCATCAGAAACATCCTTCTTTGTGGGTCAGCAGGAATGAACAAACACCAAGGTGTCCATGTGATTATTGGGGATGAGCTGTTCCACTCCAAGGATCACCTCCCAGTGATAAAACAGGAGACAAAGATCAATATTTCCATGGAAGAAAAAGCCAAAAAAAAGGCAATTTAAACCCAGTTTTATACCTCGAAACACGTAAAGAATTTGGATCAATATCATCATTCTTTTGTCAGTCGCCACCTGCAACTTTGTGGAACAAAAATTCCCATCAGTGACTACCTTAAACCAGCTCTGGAAAATGCAGGTGTCCTGCTGGAGCACCTGGAATGTCATGCTGTCACATTAAGGGATTTTTTGGGGGGATGACCATGCAACCATGACAGAAAGGTTACAATTTCCTTCTCTGTCACTGCTGTATGTCAGGTGCCACGGTGCTCGTGTTTTCCTTGGGGTAGAAAAAAAACTTACCCAGAAACAATGGTTTTTATCACTTCTCTCTGCTTACACTCATGGTTTTCTTTGGGAAGAACAAATTGAAGTATTCCTGGCGAACTGTGGATTAAAACAGCTACATCCCAGGTTGGATGAGGCAACCTGACCTAGTTGGAGATGTCCCTGTTCGTGGCAGAGGGGTTGGATTAGGTGGCTTTGAAAGGGCCCTTCCCACCCAAACCATTCACACCAGTCTCAGGTCGGGCTGAGAGGGGGCACCGGGGCTGGGAAGGTCCTTGGCTCTCCTTGCTCACTCATGAGGCTCATTTAAGGAGCCCCACTTTGTCCCACGTCCTTCCTGTCACCTGCTGGGCCATCCCATGGGATGAGGGCAGGGAATCACCCCCGGCTCCCCAACTTACCAGTGAAGGAGCGGCAGGGCTTGAGCTGTGGGGTGGCCTCGCCCTGTGCCGAGCACGAGTCCTCCTTCTGGGACTGAGGGAGAGAAGGACTTCAGTGCCTTGTGAAACCTGGTAATGACACTCCTGCCTCATAAACCAACCCCCTGCAATCCCTAAGGATTGCACTCCCGTTTGTTTAACTTTTGCCATGTAAAAATACACAACAAAAAAAGAAGGCTTGCTAAAAATAGACCGAAGAGATGGCAGGAAGTATTTGCAGATGCTGATTTGCTACAACATAGAATCATGGAATGGCCTGGATTGGAAGGGACCTTAAAGATCATCTCTTCCCAGTCCCTCTGCTGTGGGTGGGTACACCTCTCACAGGACCAAATTCCTCCATCCAAACTGGCCTAAAACCCTTTCAGGGATGGGGCATCCACAGCTTCTCTGAACAACACTGGAAGTTCTTTATGGACTGTCAAGAATTTAGAAATAAAACTGAGCCAGCATCAGAGGCTTAAAGACCTAAAATTGCACAATACAGCAATTATGTTTTGAGTTCTGGAAGAGGTCTGAGCTCCCCAGGAACGGTTCAGCAGAGACGATGGGAAGGAGCAGCCCTGGAGCTGGGAGAATGGGGCAGGGAGTGCAGAAGGCAAAGCTGTCCCCAGGATATGGATGTTTCTCACCTTGGCTGTTCCCCACGCTGGCTGCAGGCCAAGGAGGCAGGTAACGAGCTGGCACTAACGAGCTCCCTGTCCTTTCACTCCAGTGCTAATCTCCACCCTCCAGGACAAAAAAAAATAGGAACGAAAAAAATAAAAATCAGGTAGCACAATGCCGCCTGGATTGTTCGGTGCCTCTGTAAACTGGGAATAAGTCTCTCACGCAGCTGTGATTTGGCACCTCGGTCCAGAAACCCAGACTGCCAAAATAACTCTGGACACCTCCCAGCCTGGTTTTCTGTTTTGTTTTGGTGCGTTCTCCTCCCTCCCCTAACGAGGACCGCTGCCCTCCATCCCTTGTTCTCACTTTTATTGACCATTTTAACAACAATGCCTTCCCGGCTCCGGCAGCAGCGCCCGGCTCCCTGGAAAGCCATTCCCAGGGGCATTTAACGATTCTCAGAGCATGCTCCATGAAAGGGCTCCGACATAATTACCAAAGGCACTGTGTCATTTACGCACATGGCTCACAGGCAGCTCCAAATAAGCTCCTTCTGGGGGAGTGCACTCGTGTTTTGGCAGGAGAAAAGAGGACCAAGTTGCCTGGCTACAGGTGCAAGGATTTTCTGGGTGCTCCGTGGTAAATAAAAGCTGTCCTGGGTCTCAGAATCTGCCCTGCCAGCGCAGCCTGGGCTGGATCCCTGCCTAAAATAAGGCAAAGCCCCAAACGCGGCCGGCGCTCGGAGCCAGCAGCGATGCACAGCTCCAGGAAGCGGCAGCCTTCGGCAGGAATTTTGTCCTTAGGCGGAGGAAGGCGAACTTTCTGCTGGAAATAGATAGTCTTGGAGTTAATCCTCTGGGCTGTGGTTCAGAGCTGAAGTCACCTCGTTCTCCTGCCAAGGTCCTTCTGCCTGGTGTAAACCATTTAACCTGCTCCGGAGGGAGGAGGATTGTTCTTTTCTTGCTGCTTCTCCCTGCTTTTTCCCCATTTGCTCTCCAAACTCTCCTTGGTGGAGGCTCCTAACGCAGCCCAAGAGGCCCCTCTCAGTGCTGGAAAAGTGCAGGAGACCCCTAAGGCACCTAAAGGCACCCAGGAGAGGTGATTCAGAGTCACAGAGTGGTCTGGAGTGGAAGGGACTTCAAAGATCATCCAAATCCCAATCATCAATCCCAATCAATCAATCCCAATTTCCCTGGCAGAAGGCTGGTGCTGGCCCCAGAGCTGTGTCCATCCTGGAGAGGGCACTGGTTTCTCCTGTGGAAGGAGATGGATTGCCCAGCAGCCAAGATGAACTTGATAAGCTTTCAGCTCCTCCCCAGCCTGGTGAAGCCCCCAACCCACACAAGGATGTTCTCCCACACATCCCTGATTTTTTGGGGGGCAAAAGACCAACCAGCCTCTAATAAAATACGAGATTAGTTTAACTGAGCTACAACAGCTTCATATTTAACAGCAAAGCTCTCACCAGCTTCACTAAAAAAGAAAAATAGACACTCATCAAGCAGAAAAAAAGGGGTTTCTACTGAACCAAAGGGATTTTTAAATTATTCCCTCAGCTCCTAACGCTCAAGGTATCACCAAAGCTTTTCCCAAGACTGGCAATGGAATTGCAGGAGTTTCACCAGCACCAGAGGGGTTTCAGTGGCCCTGTGCTGGAAGTTTGTTTCCCATCCCTGGATTTCCAGTTGGATTTGCAAACACAGTTGTAATGCTTCCATCTCGTGGTGAGATGCAGAATAGAAAAACGTGGGGAGCAACAGCATCCAAGTTTTTCTTGCTGGCTCAAAACCTGGAAGGCCAAGCCTTTCCTTTGGGACTACAAAAGATGGAATATCTGACAATCAGAAAAGTCTCTAACACTAACTATCGACATTTTTCATTAATATCTTTTTTTAATCAGGAAAACACCATTTTCTTTTCCACTTGGCATGGAAGAAACATGAATAGCTGCTTTTTTCCCAAAAACTTGTAAGTATTGAGCTGCTTATAATAGGCTAAAATCTACTTTTTAGCACAGTGTTCCTTCTTTCTGCTGACAAATTCTGCAATCTGTCCTCCTACAGCACAAAGTAACAGCATTCACCCACCCTCCTTAATCTTATATAATATTACATATATAAAATTAATATGGTGCTAATATTTCAGGGCTCTGTTAGAGCATTATCCCTTCACTTTGGGGCATCATTTTATTTCTATTCACAGTAAATGAGGCAGCTATTCTTAAAAATTGGCAGAAAAGCTGCTGGTGACACAGAGCAGGCCTGGCTTCTCCTTTGGGGCACGGAGGGATGGTTCTTGGCTTAGAGCCACCCTTACAGGTGTCACAGGATCAGCTCCCAGTATTTACCATCATCTCCCAGGTTGGACAGGACAACCTGATCCAGGGGAAGGTGCCCATGGCAAGGGGCTGGAACTGGATGGTTTTTAAGCTCCTTTCCAACCCAAACCATTCTGGGATTTGCATCTGCTTCCCTTCTCCTGGCACAAAGCCAAGGTGGCTGCAGTGAAAGGGTGTGAACAGCCACAACAAGCGACTCCAATGACACAACAGGCAGTATTCAGCATTAAATTGGCATTTTCCATAAACCACAGGGCATTTCCCACCCTCAGAGGGCATTTTCCACCATCCACAAGTCAGTACAGAGTGAATCCTACTGCTTTTGCAATTCCCCTGTAAATGTTCTGTTCCCCCAAATCCCAGCTGCAAGCACTCAAAGGAACAGGAGAAACAGCCTTCCCAAAGCTCCTGAATTTCCCACCAAATGCAGCAGGGAAGGGGAATGCAGCAGCACAAGGGTTAACAATCAAATATCCTTAAAGTAGGGAACGTCGTGCTCAAAATCAGCCGGAGTTTGATGTTGCTCTTTTGAAGTTTAATTATACCAAATGTTCTACAGGAACATGCCATGTTCTTGCCTATCTATTCTGAATTGTAAGTACCAATCAGCATGTAAATGATCAAATTAAATCTTTTAAGTTGTTTGCAAGAGCCAGAACACCTTTCTGGGAAGGAAGGGCTGAGCAGCAGCAGTGTTTGGTGCAGTGCTGCTGTTCTCAGTGGGCTCCTCCATGACTGGCACTTCCACAAGGAAATTGGAGTGGAAAAATGTCCACAGCACTCCTGAGTTCTTGTGCTGTCATGGAAAACTACTGTCTAAATAGGGAGGGGTGATTTATTTCTTTCTAAAAGGTCATTGTGTTCTCCTCAGTGATGGAGCTCGGCTGCCCAGATCAGAGCTCACAGCTCACACTTGGACAGTGCTCCAGCTCAAGCCATCAAAACCTAAAACTGGGAGAAGTGGGTGAAATTTAGGGGTGGCTCAGCAATTACTGCAAGCACCAACCCTGCCAGAGCTCAAAGAGTGTTTGGACAACACTCTCAGGCACAGGGTGGGATTCTTGGGGTTGTCCTGTGCAGGGCCAGGAGTTGGCTTGATGATCCTCATGGATCACTTGGGATATTCTGCACTGCTTCTGACCTGGGGATTTGGGAGCCAAACATGACAAGGGTTAAATGCTTTTCCTCTAAAGAGTTACAGAGGATGGGAGGAACTGAAAAGACTAAGCCTGCTCCTCATGCATCATTCCTGGAAATTTATTTTTTTTTCCATAGGTAAATGTTGGCCCAGCTTCTCTCATTTCTCTCACCAATTTCCAAGGAGCAAAAGTCTTCACCAGGCACAGACATTGTGTTAATCCTGTTTCTCCTCTGATTCAGAACACGAGCCAACACAGAGCTATGCCATGTAGTAAATTGGAAAAATTTTTCATTTTCCCAGGAATCTGGTAAGCAAAACTTCCCCCTATTTTACTTCAAGCCTGCCCAGAACAGCAGATGTGTTTAAAAACAAAAAACTCACCTCTAGAATGAATAAAGATCACAAAAATGCTCCTGTCCTTTCAA
>VWZT01005057.1:260390-324955 GCA_013397055.1 Pachycephala philippinensis
CGTCAAAACAGTGGCGGCGGGGGGGGGGGGGAAAACACTGAGCAGTTTCAAATATTTACAGTCACTTTGGACCAGTGACAATGAGGGAGACAAATTCCTGTCTTCGATGAAATCTCCCAGAAAAGAAAACATAGGAAAACCAGACCTCAGAATCTACAGAGTGAAGCCCAGTCAGGAACATTTGCTCAGTAAAGAACTTTCCCAGCATGGGTGGAAGCCTATTCACAAAGCACTGAACGGGGCTGTGCTCAGGATGGCTCCTTGATTTGCCAGGAGCTGGGTTGGGGACTTTTTTCCCTTGCTATTTCCCATTCACTGGGAAGCGATTCGGCATTGAAACCCTTTATTTATTTTAATTTAAAGCAACGAGATTTGTCTTTCAAAGGAAGCACCATCAGCAATAAGGAAAGGGGAATAGGGAAAGCAGCCTGTGCATGGTCCTGCTCACCTGTGCTCCCTCTTACCTCCTTCCTGGAGCTGCAGGTGTCGCTGCCGCTCACCTCCACCAGCAGGCTCTTGTGCCGCAGGATCAGGATCTCCTTGGCTTGCTCCGTGGGCTCGCTGTCCCCGGGCAGGGTGTGCCTGTTGTACGCCGGGCCCTGCGGGGACACCACAGAGGCTGCTGGACACGGGACATCCCTGCTCCTTCAGGGGAGCCTCCAGGATCCTTCCCCACTGCAGCCATCCCAGCCGGGTATGGGGATATACTGATTTAGGGGAGGCGGGGCTGGGAAGAGCCACAGAAGGGAGACAGGGCTCCAAACTCTGCTTTTTTATGTGAAGTCACCCAAGAAATCACTGAATGACAAGACTGAGTTAGACCTGATAGTGCAGGTGACAGAATGAGTGCAACGACTCTGTTGAAGGTGCCTTCACAGCTTCGGCCCACAAAGTTTTGTACCAGCCCCACCTTCCCATAAAAATCATGCAAACAATGGGGACCATAAATCCTCCTTCAAAAGCCACCACCCAGCCAAGCTGAAATCTCCCCCTAACACCAGTGGGAGCTGGGATAACTCTGTCACCACAAGGGTGAGGCTGGATTAACACAGGGCTAAGTGCAAACTGGAGCTGTGCCTTCATCTTCATCCCTTCACCATGTCCATAGGTTTCTTCCCAGCCTTATCCCATTGCTTCCCTCAGCTCAGCAAAGGGACAGGAGGGGAACACTGATCCCTCTGTGCTGAGCTGCCCACACCAGCCCCACCCCCAAGGACTCCGTATTTGCGTCTAATCCATAAAACAAAGGCTTAGGTGGATTTTAAGGCTAAGTCTCCCTACGAACAGCAATTCCAGTGTACAGCCCCAGGTGCTGTGTGAAACCCCAGACACAACCCATGATTCTGTAAACAGCAAGTGGGGTTTATGCCCTTTAACCACTTGTACCAGTTCCATGGCAAAACTGCTGCGTGGATTTAAAACCTCTGCAGATTAATTCCCACTCACAGATCTCTTCTATGGGAAAACATGTACCATGAGGATAACCCCATCCCTGCTCTGCCCCAGGAGCTGCTGCTGGATCTGCTAACCCAAAGCCTGAAGTTCCATGTGCTCCTCCTTTCTCCTTTTCGCTGCCGGGTACCGATGCCGAAAATATTCCATGAAATTATAGGCTGACTGGGTGAACCTTTCAAAAGCTGTCAGGCAGCAAACAGAAATGTGCCACTGACTTGGAAACTGGATCTGGCTCCACACAGCCAACTATTCTCTGCTCACAAAGAGACATCCTGGGTAATTATGGAAATATTCATAACATCTGCTCGGGCTGTTCAGATAACTGAGGAAATTCGTGTTATTGGACAGTTAAAATACAGATTGAGGGAAAAGTTATACCGTCCTCCTGATCCGGTACAGGTTCCTGGCCAAGATTTCCTGCATGTTGTCCAGGACATCGGGATTCGGAGTGTCCTCCAATTTTTGGTCTGTTATGACAGTCCTGTCCCTGCTGCTGCAAAGGAAAGCAGAACAACTTATTTTGGAAGATGCACGAGAAGTGCATCCCCAAATCTCAGTGCCACTTTGGGATCCCACCACAGCCAGCAGGGCCAAGAGCTCACTCTTGCAGACGGAGCTCACGGCAAGGCGGGAATTTGGCATTTGCAACAGAGCTGGGCTGTCCATGTGCTCCCTGGTGGATAAAAGAGCCATGGGGAGCTGGAGCATAGCAGAACCATCTGTGAGGTCTGAAGTGGCCATTCAGAACATTTAACAGTGCAAACCCAGCCAAAATTGGGCAGGAGCCTCTTCCTCAGAGCACCATTCCCTGTAACTCATGGGGAAACAAGTGACCCTCCATGTACCACCATCAGTGCCAAGTGATGCTCATCCATCCCATCATTTTTAGCCCCCAGCTGCTGAGTTTTAGCTGTGTTTGCTCACAGGAAGGAGGGGTGGGCTGGGCCGTGGCCCAGCTGCCCAGCCTGGGCCAGCTCGATGGCGTGTTTGCGCTCCAGCTTCTCGTAGAGCAGCACGATGCTGGACTTGGGCTGGTCGTACTCCCTGAGCAGGATCTTCTGCAGGTATTTGCTGTTGAAATATTCCAATCTGTTGGAGAACAACACCAGATGGGTTTAGCCTCCCCCCTGACTCCCCAGCAGCAACAGGCCTGAGCAAGGCAGCAGGGTCACAGCCCACGACTGCCCCATATTCCATTAAATTCCATTATATCCCATTAACTCCTCCTCAGAAATCCATGGTCCGAGAGGTCAGTCCCTAATTGTTTCTACACTACAGGATACATGAGTGAAAATATTAGAACGTCACTAAATACAATAAAAACTCCCCAAAAGTGCCAGATATATCATGAACTCCTCTAGAAGTGCTACAAGCACATGCAGTAGCTCCAAATTTAAACACTTCCAGATTCCCTCTTGAGACATTTCCTCTTCCTTTCTGCTCAAATCGTTGAATAATTTAGGTTGGAAAAGACCTCTGAGATCATCACTCTCTCTAAGATCTGCTCACAAGGAGGGAGCCAGGATGCTCCTCAGCAGCAGTGACTCCCATACCCTCTAGTGGCACTTCCAAGCATGGGCATTCCTAAAAAATCTCTACCCAGCTGCATCTGTGTCTAGACCAGCAACGAATTCAACCTGGTAGATTGTTTCTGGTATATTTTACGGTATTCGTGATTTTTTTAAAAATCTACCTGCATTTTTTTATATTTTAAAATGTACAAACCCCAGAATTTAATGAAAATTCAACATTTTGCTACAGAAATCTGTAGACATCCTCTGTAATTTCAGTCCACAACAAGCACGGCTGCAAACTCAGCTCTTTAATGGTAATTGTGCACAACCTGGGACAGGCTGTGTGTCATGGCCATGGCACTTCCAGCCGATTTCTTTGGGCAAGAAGGGACAAACACAACAGGAGAGGAGAAAAGATCTTTTTAGGGTGATGCACAAGTGGTGTCTTCAAGCAGGGAAGTGCCCTGAAAACCTGGTGTCCGCTTGGACAAGGAAAAGCTGCTCCTCTGTCACCTCCCTCGTGCCACGAGGATGAACAAGGCCCAGCTGCCCACAGCAGAAACTCTGGGAATAGAAACCAACCTCCCTTTTTCCCTACACATGTACACAGTTGTATTTTGGCAAATCCTTACTTGTCTTTCCAGTAATACTGTCCCCAGTGTCCAGATATATCTTCAATGCCAGCCAGCAAATGATCCAAGAACTAAAGAGGAGAGAGGATTTCACTCTATGCCGGTTGCATTTGTGATGAATCCAGCCAGCAAACAGCAAAAGCCACACACACAGCAGGGGATGCTTCCAGCTTGGGATATGGAGCTGGGAAACAAGGACAGGGGGCACTGGGATAATTCTCCATCCACTCATCCATTGGTGCTGGAGTACAACGAGTGGTTTGCTTTCAGAGAATAAATGCAGAGGGCCCTGAATCTGCTCTCTGTGATATGCACAGGAGGGCTGGTGGCTCCCATGTCCTGCCCTCTTGAGCAGGAAAGGCCCACTTCGGGCTTTTTGAGGAAATTTGTCTCAGGAAATCAGTATCTTCAGGATATAAATGTAGGTAACTCACAAATGATGCTTTGACTTGAATAATAAATCCTGCCTTCCCCCAAACAATTCCTATCAGCATATCATACTTTATATAAATACATTATCATTGTTTAAAATGATATAAAAAAATCCCAGACCAGTTGGGTTTTCCACCTAAAAGTTAAATCTCTGTAATTTCCCAAACTGCTTTCCCTCCTAATGGCATCTCTGAAGTGGGAGAGGGCTCTGCTCTGCTGCCCCTCCACACTCAGGTACCGATGACCCTGGAACTTCCTACAGCTCTAAATTTTTTTAAAACTATCTTTTTGGGGGGTCAGAGACAGAAATGTTTCAGAGCAGCTGGCTCAGCCCTGCAGCCTGGTGTGGGTTTAGTGCCCTCACATAGCTGCTGGCAGCTGTGTGCTCCACAACATTGGAGGGAAGCACCGAAGTGCCCCATCCCTGGGAGTGTCCCAGGCCAGGTTGGACGGGGCTTGGAGCAACTTGGGATAGGGGAAGGTGTCCCTGCCCATGGCAGAGGGTGGAATGAGATGAGTTTTAAGGTCCCTTCCAACCCAAACTACTCTGATTTTATGAAATTACACTCACACACTCTGATCATCACCCCCGTGAACAAGAAAATCCCAACGATCCAGATGGCAAAATAAATTTGAGGAAGAAAGCTGCTTCTGGCTTCTGCATCCCTGATTTCCAACTATCTGCACTGTTACCTTCTCAACTTGATGGTGCACGGCCATTTTCAGCTCACACCTTCTAATAAACACATTTCTGAGGTGATTTACCATTCACACCCTAACAAAAGAACGAAGTCTTCTCTGTTCACAACGGGAAAAGCCTCTTCAGCCTCCTGAGGCTGGATGTTAACCTCAGACAAAGCCCTGCAGTCCAACCCCATTGTGAGGATGCCAAACAGGTTTTAGAAATGTCCTCAGCCCCAATGGCTTTATTGCTAAAGAAGGCAAGGACAGTAATATTCCTGAAGAAGCCATACCCACAGAAACGTGGCTGGGAATGAACAATTAGATTCAGAAATATATTTATTTTCCATTGGAGGCAGATGCAATTGCAAAGGCTCAGCTGAGTGGGAAAGCAGCTGATCTCATGGATCTGAGCCTCTCCCTGGAGTCCTCTATGACTACAAAGACCAACGTTTGGATGGTGAGAACAAGGGGAATGAAATCTCACCTTTGGTTTATGGATGTAGAATCATGGAATGATTTGGGCTGGAAAGGACCTTACATCTCATCTCATTCCAGCCCCTGCCACAGGCAGGGACACCTTCCACTATCCCAGGCTGCTCCAAGCCCCATCCAACCTGGCCTTGAATAATTCCAGGGATGGAGCACTTCAGAGGTTCCCTCCAATATAGTACCAACCTTACCCGCCCTTTCCTCATTTTTTTGCAAAAATATCCGAACCAATGGTGGTGATGGGACTGGAGAACACATGGAAGTTCCTAATCCCAAAAGCAACCAAGCCTCATTTTCTTTCTTTCTCTCATTCCAGAGACCAGAGAAATGGGAGTTAGATCAGAGCTTAAAGTTTTGGGCAATAAATCATCTTTTTCTTTCATGTTTGTGCACAACCTGATGCCACATCAGCCTGATTGAGTTGGTGACTGCTCTTCCAATGCAAAAATAACGCATGGTAAGGAAACTGAATAGAACTTCCAACATGGAAAGGGGCTGACCTGCAGAGGATTTGGGTAAAATTGCAGCTCTGCAGGGTCCCTGGAGACACACACATTCCAGAAGATATCAGAAAGCTCTGGCCATGCGTTGATGGATCCTCCACTTACCCGAATGTGGATCTGCTCTCCCACGGTGGGAGCACTCTCCCTTTTCCTCTTGACAGCCAGCAGGTCAACGAGGGGACGGATGGTCATTCCCTGCAAAGTAACCACGACACAAAAATCAGCCTTTCCTCACATCCCATTTTCCTACAGTGGAACAAGCCACCGGCGTGGGGCTGAGCCACAGCGACCTTGTTCTGGTGTTTGAGCAGCCTCTCTCTCCTGCCCTGCTTTCCTGGCAGGATAAAACCTCCAAAGCTTCCACAGGACTAAAAACTGTTCTCCCAGGGGTACCCCAAACTCTTTGTTTGCTCCTGGTAGGAACCTGTCAACAGGAGCTCACGGAGAGGCTGCAGGATGGGGGGAGGCACCGAGGAGAAATCTCCGCTTGCCTCCTCCGGCCTCTCCGAAACCACAAAAAGCCAACCAATAATTCCAAGGTCAAGCCTGTGGTTTGCTGTTGCTTGTGGCCTCCCAGATGGAAAGGAGCTTGAAACGATCCAAGTTCAGATGCCTGAAATGAGGATAATCCTTGAGATTTCTCAGCACGGAGCCTCCGCCAGCAATTGTCTGCTCGCTCCTTGAGCACTGTGTGTCACACACCATTACTCCAGCGATCTTTGATGGCCAGCTAGTGGCTAAGTTTCCTAATCAAAGCATCCACCTGGTGGGAAGGGTCAAGGGAAAAGTTTTAATATCCTTTAAGCCTCGTGAGAGAACTAAAATGCTGTTGTGGTGTGTTTCTTAGTCTGGCTTCTGTACGAAATGACTTTTCCAGGACATGTTTACAGCAAAAATGATGGAGTAGTTGATGTTTATGACTTCTGAATGTCACAAATGCTGGCACGGAGGAGAGTTGAACACATTTTTAATTGCAGAAACAATTAATGTGTCATTTTAATAGCTAATAGCAATAAAAAATGCGTCGCTATTCAGAGTCAATAACACAGAACTCACAAATTCCGAAATAACAGATATTACAAAAATTAAGAAGAGACTGTGCAATTTGGCCTCTTGCCTTCCTGGATAATCAGCCACAGTTGTTTCCATTTTACAGCAGCGTTTGGGACTGTTATGGGAATCCCATGTGTCACTCCAGGCCACACATCATTTCACAGCACACCTGCAGGTCCCCCGTGACGCTCCTCCACCCACCAGGGATAACTCATTCCAGGGAGTGTCTGACGGCTCCGTCACGGCTCACACAACGTTTTCCACCTCCAGCAATCCAATGGGACAGTGCAGGCATCAAACAACCTCCCCCCTTCACAATTATTATATTTGCTCAGAATTTCATGGCAGAGGTCAGGGGCCAGAAAGTTGGGAGAGTGAACTTCCAGCAGTGTTTGATTTTAAAACCACACTGAGAGACAGAACAATTAAGGGGTTTGTGACATTCCAGACAAGCCCAGAGAGCTCCCTGGAGGACTTCCTGGTCTACATGGCACATATCCAGCCTGCTTGGAAGCACTGAGGACTTGAGAATTGCTCAGTCAACCTCCTCAGAATGATTAACCAGGCTTGTTGTGGGAAGAGCCTTATGCAACTGGGTTGGGAAGGCCAAAGGAGAGGAGTTTCCTGGCTTGTGGAATGCACTGATAGAGCCACGGGTGGCCAAGCCCAGCTGCTCACAGGGTGGTCATTCCTCTGTGGCACAAGGGTTTCCAGCCAGCAGGAGCAGGATTTCCAAGGCAATCATAGGATGAAGTGGATTTGAGCTCTGACAAGATGCTTTGCTGGCCCAAACCAGCCTAAAAAGGCCCAAAGGATCTCTGCCTTGATTTTGGTCCTATTTTAACACAGACACCCCCCATCAAGTCTATATTGAGATCACTGTGAATATAGAGAAAACACCTTGCACAAAACAAAATGTCCAATATGCAAAGAAGTTGTTTCACAGCCAGTGTTTCTCTTGCCCTTTCCACACACAGTGACCATGAAAGACGCTGGGATGGTAAAAATATTCCCTCCCCAACAATGCATCCATCGATGTGTCTGGCAGCAGCACCACGAACTTCATTTGCAAACCCAGGTTTTGGAAGGTTCACCTTAATCCCTGCTTCTGTTACATTTACCCACCTTTTCCATGCTGAGCTCCAATAATATCTTTCTGCCTGAGGTTTAAAGCAAGTTTCCTGGTTTTTTCCTCCCCCTGTTCTCTGCAGGTCCCTGGAGCCCCAGCACAGCCCCTCTGTGCAGACACGGCTGAAGGCCAGGGGCTCTCCTCAGTGACACGGGGACCTTGTTTAACTCTCACCCTTTTGCACGGGGATGACATCACCAGCTGAGCTTTGAGGTTACACAAAAGCCCTTTTCCCGGCCCCGGGAAGGATTTCCCGAAGCCTGGAGCTGCTGCCTTAGAACAACCTTTGTGTGAGGCTCAAGAGCGGCTCTGCGTGAGCGGACGTGCCTGGGGACCGGGCCTTTTCAATTTCTCACCCACATTTGCATCTTAAAACTCGTCAAGCTCCACCTAAGCACATCCCCCCCACCCTGGCCCCTGCTCTCTCCTTTCAGGCTGAGGCTGTGCCCAGTCCCACTGCCCTGCGGCTCCCAGCTCCAATCCCATCGGCACCACACGCTCTGATCCCTCCTCCACCACTTTTCCAGCTCACGATGAGGATTTAGGTGGATGTGGGGAAGACAAATCAACCCCAACCCTCCACATTGTCCAAGTGCTCGACATCCACCTGAATGGTTCAGTCAGGATAAGCAGAAGGAATTTGCTCTGGGGGTGATGCTCAGCCTCGGGGCCACTTGGCAGCTGCCACCATGAGCCACCATCTCCCAAAGGCCCAGAAACTCCTCTGCTCCCTCCATCCAAGAGCAGGAGGAGGGTGGCTCCTGGTCAGCAGCTCCACATGGACCTCATGTCCTTGGCCAGGAGCTCCCAGGGAGTATTTCTACATGAGATCTTTCCCAAACCTCCACATCGCGCTCACTTCAGTCCTGTGGAGACCCACTCTTCACTTTTTGGGATAAAAACCAAGTGGACATCGGCCTTGCTTACTTCAGCACTAGACAACCCCAATTTTTCCACCACATTCTCCTTCAAATGTGGCTGTGCTTGCCACAGTTTGAACTAAAAGCTGTGTTTTAGAGAAGCCCTTCGAGACTTGCTGCTGGTCAGAGAAGAGCAGGGAGACATCCTCTCATCCCTCATGCCACAGAAAGCTGCAGGAAAGGTTTTACCACTGGATGTCACAGCAATGCCGAGAGCTGCTGCTCCTCCCGCGCTCTGGAGCACCAGAATTCCTCAAAACTCAGCGCTGGAGCACCAGAACTTACAGCCCCAGCGTAAGGGAGAGGAACCTTCTCCATCAGACTCCTGGAGGGGACCTAATCCCGAATTTGTGCCCAGTACTGGTTTTACCTGTATGAACACGGTGAAGAGGATGACAACAGTCGTTGCTGCAATGAAGAGCTTTTTCCTGTGGAAGTCAGGCAGCAGGAAAACCAAAGAGAAGCAAATGGCCCCTCGGAGCCCCCCGTAGGCGATGATGAACTGGTCCTTGCTGGTGATGGTGTTCACGTGAAATCTGTTCACAAAGAAAGTCAGCACAAGAACCCCTGAAAAGCAGGAAAGAAGGTTGAGGCACATCAATCAGTAGAACAATTAGAGAAAACTCATAATCTTGCATTTTGCAGTGAAACATCACAGAATTGGTAAACACCAACCACGAGGAAGTGGCCAGGGCACAAGGGGGTATATTCCCAATATGCCACTGGAGAATTTTCCTTCCAGCCTGATCCAACAGGTTGCAATTTTCATTGTCCAGATAAAACTTCATCCCCAACATATTTCTGATTTGGGGGACTACAAATATTGACCGCCCACAGTCCTGAAATATTAATTGATTTATTCTAATTGGTGACAACAAATGACAGAATTGCTGGGGTTAGAAATGCTTTTGAGACAAATCATGAGCAACAATTTAGCCACAAATTACCCTCCTATTTCCCAAAGTTTCCAAGCAGTAGCTTGGCTAAGTAGCCATATTCCACCTATGTTAATGTTATTTCTTTCCCTCAGATTTATACTGTACAAATAGAAGGCCAAGTGAGGTGACACAGCAATTGCTGTGATTTACAGCCATTTGCAAATGCACAAACAGATGCAGAAAGGTACAAAAAGTCAGGCCTTAAATCAGAGGGTCGTGATTTTAATACCAATGGATGTGATAAACATCTTATTTCCCAAAGATTAACGGCCACTGTGAGAACTGATGGCAGTGCCTGTCACTGACTTTTGTTAGGAATTATTTGGAGCCACAGCACTGTTGCTTTTCTAGAGGGTGTTTGTAAAAGAAATAAAAACAGTGCATTTATTATGTACATATCAAACTTCTTCCCACACACCTCCAGCTAAAAATATCTGAACTTTGACTGTACATTGGAGGAGTTTGAAGAAAACAAAAAGCTGGGGATGTTTGGGAACAGGGAACTCAATTCACTGAACCTTGTGACACCTTCCCCACCTCTGGAGCTCTGCAGAACTGGTGCCCAGACCAGCAGATGGGAAGCACTTGGGTGTCAAGGTTCTTTGTAACTTAAAAAATAAATAAAATAGAGCCTCTCTTGGATCACATCCAGCCCTACTCTACAGCTCAGGCAGTGCCGATGATTTAAAGGAACAAAATTTACTTGAGCTGATATCCTGGCCTTTGTCTTAATTTAATCCTTCCTCATAAATTATTATTAGCATTCTCTAAACTAATTCAAGGCCAGTTTGCTCCAAGAGATGACATACAATTAATCATTCTGAGCAGAATGCATTTTCTCCTGGAGATACCTTGGGAAAGAGCAGGAGGAAATCTCCCCAGAGCCTGGGTATCAGCAGAGCCCCAGTGCTGCCATGCAAGGGCTCTATTTTCCTTTTTAGATGATCTTCCTCATACCAAAGGAATTCCCCAAATTTCAGCAGAATCACTTCTCAAATATTTAAAGCACTGGGAGTGTTCTGTGAAGGACTGGGGTACAGTTTACACACCACTGCCCACCCAAAAATCCCCAATTCCTGCAAGGAAATGTAGGGGCACCTCCCATTTCTCAATCAGTTCCTCAAGCACCTCCAGAATCCTGGAATCCCGGAACTGTTAACATTGGAAAAGCCCTCCAAGATCATCAAGTCCAACCATTCCTCCAGCACTGCCAAAGCCACCACTAACCCATGTCCCCAAGTGCCACACCCACACGTTTTTTGAACATTTCCAGGGCTGGTGTCTCCACCACTGCCCTGGGCAGCCTGTTCCAATGCTTGGCAACCCTTTCCATGAAGAAATTTTCCCTACTATCCAATTATTAATTAATAATTAATTGATCCAGAGCTGCTGGATGGCTCTGAGCAGGCCAAAGTCTAATCTCAACCACCATCTCCAAGGCAGGAGTTTCCCAGCCTGGCTTGGTGCAACCCTTTCCCAGTTCTCCCTCTCCCAGCTCCCTGACAGCTTCCCAGGAAGGTGCTGCAGGACAGGAACACCCTGTTCAGGGTCACTCAGAGAATTTCCAGCCCTGGTTTGCCTGCTCCTATTTAATTCCAGGGAGATTCTAACTGGAAAAGGGTTTTCTCTGCTAGCTGCAGCCTGAGCCCTTTCCTAATAATGTGCTGCATAATTTGAGCTGTTCTCACAAGGGCTGTGCTTAGGGAGGATTTTTGGGGTGCTTTTGTAGCATTGTTATGTTCTTATATCTTGCAATGAAGAATTTTTGAACTAAAAAAAGCCAAACTCACTCAGAACTCCTTTTATCTGAGCAAATAATTTAAGAGAAACCACTTAATGGTAATAAAACACTTGAATGTAAAAAAAACTGACTAATGAGCACATTTCCAAGTATGGTGCACGGTTATTAAAACAAACTTTGGCATGTCCTAACAGCTAATAAAGCCCATTCTGCTATGCCTTGCTAATCATGGCCTAACCTATTTAAACAATTTCTTAAAGTGTCTGTCAAATTCGAGTTCACTGCTTGACTCATTGGTTTGTAAACATAAATCCTGTTGAATGTTTTTTAGCTCACAAATTCTTTGCCAAAAAAGTGCGCTGTTATATTCACGAATATTGTTAATATATAAAAATACCCAGAACTGAGGCACTCTGCACTCATTAGGTGCCAAACACTGAGGGAGGAATGGAGGTTCAGCCTCTCCCAACACGGAATCAGCACAAGATGCAACTGAGGAGAATGGAAACACAGCACATCTATTTTTTTTCTGGTCATTTACAACGCATGAAAATGGGATCCCAGGAAATTTTGGGACCAGGACTTGGGTTTTCATCATAATCGTGGCTAAAGAAACTGCAGAGATCAGTTATCAGGAGAGTATTTTGATGCCTTGCTCCTCATTATCACCAACTTTTGGTCGCTTTATTGCTGTGAGGTTGGTGAAACACCCTGAAGGTTTTCCAGGGATGCTGCAGAGTCTCCATCCCTGGAGATAACCAAAAGCCATCTGCACACAGTCCTGCCTGCCTGACCCTGCTTGGGCAGGGAGTTGGACCAGGTGATTTCCACAGGCTCCTGCCAACCTCAGCAATTCCCCAATTCTGCCACTCTCAGCCCTGACCTGAAATTCTTGAGTAGGAGCAGGAGTATCCTCAAAGTTGAGGTCCCAAACCTCACCTACCCAGGGCAGCTATTGGACTGTTCCTCCAGTTTCCCAGTGAAGGATGCTCTGTACATGAGCTTGTTGTGAATAAAATGCCTTAAACCACCACAATTCAGAATATGGGATCAGAGGCCCTGTGGTTTTTCATGGATCTCTGATCCCAAGGTATGTACCTACAAATTCCCTCTTCTTGGGAGAACACCAAGGGACTAAGAGACACTGAAACGGAAGAGGAGATTGTGGCAATGGAAGAGGTCAAAAAGACAGAGACATTGATAAAATAGATTTCATGAGAGCTTCTATTTACCATCAGTGAGTGCACAGAGCAGGGGACTGCAGCAAAATGCAACATCTGGAATTGAGCAAGATGGAGGAGTCGGGAAGCATTAGCTGGGGTGTCCCAGATCAGTCCCAGCACTCCCACCTGGAATAATCACACATGCAGAGCGAGCAGGAAAAGATGATGGAGGGGCAGAGCATCCTCTCTTCTAATGGAATCACATTCCTCACTCCCATAAACAATAATATACATGAAAAATCAATATCTACAATTGCGCCTACCAAGTGCTCTCCAAATGAGACAGAAAATGAGCGTGAAGCAAATGTAGGGCCAGTTCCACTCGTGGTTGTCTCCGATGGTGGAAACCCCGAGGAAGATGAAGATGAGGGTGTCGCTCACGCTGCTCCACATCTTCATGAAGTACTTGACTGTGGTGTGGGACTTGAGGGAGATGTTGGCCTCCACGTAACGCTTCATGCCCATGGCACAGGAAATGATGCTGAGGGAGTGAAAAATAAACAACGGAGAAGAAACAATATGTTTTTCTACTTTAACACAGAAAATCAACACAGCAGTTTTGAAAAAGGTGCGTTTCATCAAGTCTTGGATGTTCGCAGGCATTTCCCTGAGGGGTGATTCACCTCCTACATCAGGCCAAGAGTACCAGGACCACCAGGGCAATAAAATACTTGATAGGTTGCCCAAACTGTCCAAATCTGGTTTTTAACAGATAAGTAACTCATCACCTGTTGCATTTTATCAGAGCACAAAGCAACACCTCCAGCTAACACCCAACTCTCCCCATCCCAACACACCGTTTCCGGATCTTTAACTTTGCCAAACTCTGACCTTGCAATTGCCTGACAATTTTTCATGGATAATTGGTTCTTCAAGTTCCAGGGAACATGGGGTTAGTCTAATTCATCAGCTTTTCAAATCAATACATTTTCAGGCCAGCAATCCTAGAAGGTCAAAACAATTGAGCATTCGAAACGCTGAAGCTCCATTTTTTATATTTTAATCTGGACCAAAACACTTTGTTCTAAACATTGCAGCAGCAATAGAAAAAGGGCTTTAAACTTCCAAAATCTGACTTCCACTGCTGTTTGGTAAGGCCTTCCATATTTTTATTGCATTGAAAATGGCTTCCACAGGGAACATCACGATGTTGGATCACAGAAAAGCCAACAGAGAAGCAGATCCTTGGCTTGTCCCTGGCTCTGGTTGTGATCTGGTCACATCTGCTCTGACCAGGACAGGTGAGTGACCCAAACAAAGGGGTTGGGAGAGGTGGTGGCTCACCCAGAACTATCAACTAAGAGCTGCTCAGACAACTGCCAGGCAATTACTGCTTTGCACTGAAAATTCCCCGTTTAACCCCAGAATTTCACAAACTCTTCACATTATTTTGAAGACACAAAACATTTGCGTCTGTCTGAATTTGAAAACGGGCTTTAAGGAAAGGATTTGTGGCAAAAGCAGAGGATAGGAAAGGTCAGAATTGGGAAAGCTGCAATGCTTTTGCTGAGGAATGGGATCCTCTTATCCAGCAGCAGGAGATCAAGATTCAAATCCCTTTTTCACCAAATCTTTGAATTCATGTCTTTCATCTCCTAAGAAAATCTACCAATACATAAAAATATTTTAAAACAGGTCTGGTTTGATTTATCCTCTTTAGGTCTGATCTGCTTTGCCAGAAAGAGCAACACAGATTGAACCACAAGCTAAAAAAAAATATTAAATTCTTTGGTTTCTGTGTCTGACCCAATAAATAGTGAGGAATATAGTTCCAGTTAAAAACTAAGAAATCCAAGTATTTATGGGCAAGTAACTTCCAGAACTGTGGTTTGGGAATGCTTATTGAGGAATGGACATGGGATCACAGCAGGGTCACAGCAAGGGAATTAACTTGTCTTGTCCTGGCTAAAGATGGACATTGCCACCAAGGCAAGGGGCAAAAAAAAAATAAAGAGAAAAAGAAAGGAAAAAATCAAACTAAAATCCATTTGCAGAACAGTTTCACAGACTGAGCTGTATTCAGATTTTTTATATTTTTTGGACTATGTAGAATTGATTTTTTTGGCAATCGAATTATTTTTCAAAGAAATAAACAGCCAAAAGCTGCTTCTTATAATACAGTATTCCCTGGCCACAGCGGAATGAATTGTTTGAACTCCAGATCCATAAGAGCAGCATTTATAATTTGGCAATTAGAAGGGCACAGTGCAGGAATCAGCTGCCTTTGCCATTGTTTTGCTTTAGAAAAAAATGCATTATTCAAAAGAACAGCAAATGGGTTCCATAATGGGTACAGCAGATTGTGATTGATAGAAGGAGACACCATTAGGATTGAATGTTTTCTGCTCCACGATGATTATGCAGCGTATTTATTTCACTGTTCTGTCTTGCACTCCTATAAATAGGCTTTTCCTACCTATTCCCAGAGCTGGAATTGTTTTCAGTAACACTCAAATATTGCTCCTATTAACCAGCCGAGGAAACAAAATCTGCAAGACGCAGGAATGGTTTATATCCAAAGCAACATCATTAGTTTTAAAATAGATCTCCCAGATACTCCTGTGCTGAGCGGGGAGCCCACTTCATTTTTTTATTTTCTTTTTATCTGCATTCTCATCAACTGCACAGTTGTTTACACTGCAGCCACTGATGCAGGGTAGGTGCACTCTGGAGTCCTTGGGGGAATGTTAAGTGGTTGTGATCCTCAGCACCACCTGACTCAGTTTGGGTAGGAGAACCACACTCAACAGATACCAGCCCACAGAATCCAGGAGGGCTGGGTTGCTCTGGTTTTCCCCTCTCTCTGCTTTCCAAGGTGGGATTTTGGTGAACATTGGGGTCATTCTGGCTATTTTTGTCTCAGCATCTGCTCTGCCAGTGAGATGCCCAACGAAGTAAGAACAAAGCTTAATTAGTCTCTTAAAACAGAAAGATCGGGCCCAAAACTATTCATTTTATTGAAAGATCTACCCAGTTAAAAGAAAAATAAATGAGTTGAATGATCTCTGACAGCTTTGGCTGAAATTGGCCAGCAGATTTCCCATGTTACTGGAGACAGAGACATTGGGTGGCACCCGAGCCCATGAGCTGTGTCTGAGCTTCTGGAGCCAAGTCAGAATCTCCAAAGCAGAGGTTTCCATTAGAATCCTCAGCTCCCAAAAAGCAGGAATATTTCAGGCTTCAGTTTCCATCCCATCACTCTCTGCTCTGTCACACCAAGGGCTGCCAGGCAGGACATGCAGATGGGGAAGGGGATGTGAGAACAGACTGGATGCAAACCAAGACCAAACCATTCCAAGGAGCTGACTAAATCCTCCTTGTAACTCTTCCCATGTTGGTTTTGACTGGGCCACACGGAAAATAACAAAATAAGCCAAGAAACTTCTTCTGGCTCTGCCAAATCTACCAGACGTCTCACTGTTGGAACATCCGGCCTTTCCAAACAAAAACCATGGAGCCCAAGCAAACATTCCTCAAAAACCTACATAAATCCATCAGCAGCCATCGATGTGCAATTTAGGAAACAGAGTTACACTTGGAGAGAGCCCTGCTTCTCGTCATGCACAGATTTCCAAACTCAAAAACATTTTGGGTGTTTTTCAGTGAATATAAGCAGGAAGTTTTCCTGGAGAGAGGAACACTTACGCCACGATCCCAGAGAGGTGGAACATCTCTGCAGTGAGGTAGGACAGGTAGCTGTACAGGAACACGAAGAGGGGCTCGATGACGCGGATGTCCTTGGTGAAGCGCGTGGTGAAGGCGGCGGTGAACCCAAAACTCAGCCCCACTAAAACCCCTCCCAGCCCAACCACGAAGAATTTTCCAACTCCAGCAAAAACGTCCACACTTTTGATGGTCGGCATCTCACAGAAAGAGCGAAAGAGCTTGTAGAGCACCTAGGGAAAGAGGGAAACAGTTGTTGACAAGGTGTTCACCAGATGTGGTCATAACACCAAATACACTGCTGGGATTTCTGCCAGTGCAGCATCACCTCCTGCCCCGGAGGTCTGGCTCCCACCAGGGCACTGCTGTGCCCCTCTGGACATTTCTGTCCCCAGACAAGGAGTCAAAGAGAAACCTGAAAACTTCTGAGTTCACCTGAATGCTGCCCAGGACCTCAGGCCAGAGAACTGGACCAGGAATCCTCTGCTAGAAGGGGCTGTTGGTGCCTTTTCCCTCAACAAATCATAGAATCACTGAGGTTGGAAAAGCCCTCCGAAATCATCAAGTCCAACCATTAACCCAGCACTGCCACGTTCACCATTAAACCATGTCCCCAGGTGCCACATCCACAGGGTTTTTAAACACTTGCAGCTGTGGTGACTCCACCACTTCCCTGGACAGCCTGTGCCAATACTTGACTGCCTCTTCCATGAAGAAGTTTTCCCTGCTATCCAATCTAAACCTCCCCTGGCGACACTTGAGGCCATTTCCTCTCTTCCTGTCACTTGTTCCCTGGGAGAAAAGACCAAACCCCACCTGGCTATGACCTCATTTCAAGCTGTTGTAGAGGGAAATAAATCTTCCCTGAGCCTCTTTTTCTGCAGGGTGAGATCTCCCATCCCATCACTGAGCACCATCCTCTGCAGGTTAAATACCCCATTTCAGGCCGGTCCTTACCACAGTCACAGCATCGTTGAGGAGCGATTCCCCAAAAACCAGGATGTGCAGCTTCTCGTTGACGTGGATCTCCTCGAAGACTGCCAGCACGGCCACGGGGTCCACGGCGGCGATGAGGCTGCCAAAGAGGAGGTTGTGCAGCAGGGACACGTCCTGCAGCCTGAAGGCTTTCACCTGGCAGATCCCATAGAGGGAAAAGCCAATCCCAAACACATTCCAGATGGTGCCCACCACGGCGTAGAGCAGGATGGTGCCGATGTTCTCAAAAAAGGGGCGGCTGGGCATGAAGTATCCAGCGTCCAGCACGATGGGGGGCAGGAGGTAGAGGAAAAAGATGTCGCTGTCCATCACTGGGGGTGACCTGTCATTTAATCCATAGATGATTCCCCCCATGATGAGTCCCACAAATATCAGCAAACAGCTTTCGGGAACGACGGAAGGCAGCTTGTTGTAGAGATGGAACCCTGGAGGGGATGGAGAGGTAAAACTGGTGTTATCTCACCTGCACAAACCCTCAGAAGGTCCCCACACTCCCACTGTCAGGAGGTTACACCTCAGAGTAGCACAAATAAATTCACAGAGTGAGGGTGAAGTCACTCAGAAATTGGCTACAAAATCTAAAACTTACTGAAAATACCAAAATTTCTCAAATTAATGTCAGTTCAGGCCTCATTTCATCATAGCATAAGGTTAGAGAGATAATATGGAGGTAATAAACAAAAAGTAATAATCTGCATAAATAAAACAGTGTTTGGAATTATTAATTATGTAATCTCATCAGCAGCCCCTCTTCAACACTAACAGAAATAGCAACTTCTAATTTTAAACACAATACAGATTCTATACATTAAAAAAAAAAAAAAATCACAAAAAGCCTTCCCATTCATTATAAATAGGTCCATTTTCAATATTATTTAATCATCAGCATTTAAAGCTAAAAAGCTAAAAAATGCCCAATCAAGCCAGTTGTGCAATGCCCAACATTAGAACAACCACCACAAGTACAAGGTGAGTTATTAAAAGAAAAAGTCATTGAAACAAACCTAATTGGAATAGGAATAATAATTTTTTTAAAACTCTGATCATTATTATGTCTTCATGCACGTGACTATAATTGGGGTCTCATTATGTAAGATGAAATTAGTGAGACAAAAAGACCATTACCACCAGAAAAATTCTGATCTAACGCAATCTTAGAGACTTCTTCCTTCTGAGAAAAGGAAATAAAAGAAAAAATCCTGTAAAATAACTTTTATAGCAGTAATTTAACAGAATTGAATACAATTACTGCAGAAAATTATCTATATATAATTTTCACTTTCTGATCTTTTTTTTTTTTTTTCCTTGCAACACTGGGCACAGGATACTTTGAATAACTTAAGCCTTTCTTAGATGACCTTGCACAGACAATCAATGCAGAGAGATTTTATTTTAGGCTGTGTAACACCCTGGACATGGATGGAATTATTCCTTGGCCAAACACTGGGTGCTTTTAGAAGAATAAGGAACCTTCATTTTAAGATGAAGATGTCAGCGGACAACCTGCACAGAGCGTGGCTGGCAAGAAAATCAAGCTGAACGCACACTTTGCTGTGTCCTGCAGTCAAATCAAATTTCTCCTCCTGGAAACCCGGGATTTTTCCTCCTAACAGCAACAGCATTCCCAGGTGTGAATTTCTAGATGGAAAACCACCATTTCCAACCTAAAACACAACTTGTGCAGCGTGCCAATCCCGAGGGTTTGGCGCGTTACCTCACTCCAAGACTGGAGAGGAGCTGAAGCAAAGGCCATCCCTGCCCACACCACCCCCACGGAGATCCCCCATCCCTCCTCACCCTCTCGGGAGGCCTTACCTATCTTGGCCAAGGATGCCAGCATGATCCAGAGCGTGATTTCGAAGGGGACCTGGACGTGCTGATAATCCAGGGAGAAGAAGGCGTGCTCCGAGGAGTCGTTGCCCTGCGCTTCCTCGGCAGCCCAGCTGATGTTCTCCAGGATCGTGTCCTCCAGCAGCGGCTCCTGCAGGGCTCCCACCCGGGGGGCTTGGAGGATGCAGGAGAGCCAGGAGCCAGCCAGGACAGCTGCAGCTCCGTGTCCGTGGCTCTCCATGTCCCTGGAAGCTGCTGGCTGCTCCCGCTGCAGTGGGTGAGTGGTTGGAAGCGCCGCTGGAGACCCCGGTGCTCACGGGGGCGGCTGCGAAGGGAGGAGCGAACGCTCCACCTCAGGCTGGTTTCCCTCCCTGCTCCATCAGTTTCCAGCTGGGATTTCCCACCGGAGGTTGGCATTTTTTGGTGCCACGTGCCCAAATAGGAGCTCCTCCTGTGGATGATTCCTTGAGGAAACGCCTCATGTGCCCTCAGACCAACGGCACAACTCACATTTTAGTCGTAACTCTTGATGTATTTTGGCTCCCAGTCTCTCATAAACCCTTCTTGGAGGGAAAAAAATTACCTTCATTGCTGTTAGAACAGAGACTTGACAGGACAGGTCCCATAAAAAACCGTATCCCAAAAAAAGCTCCATCACACAGTGGGTTTCCCGGGATCTCTCCCGTGCCCACATAGAGGACACAACACAAACATCACTGGAAATCAGTTTTCATTTGGTAAAACAAGCAAATAATCCAGTTTGTTGGGCTAAATACAGAGCTGCAGGAATGGAGGGCACCTGTGCGCGACAAATACGGCTCTACAATTGCTTAAAACTTCCTATAAAAAATATTAACAGGAAAAGTTCTCTTCATCTCTCTTGAAAACAGCATCAAAAACTGAGTTGCTCAGAATAGTTGGAAAAACGGAAAAATAGAGGTAGTTGCAATGGTGCTTAACAGGGTTTAGTAACACAGAGAAAAAAAAAAGTATTGGGTCAAATTCCTCCATCGCAAAGTTTCATTTAGGCTGATGATGTTTCAAGAGGCACAAATTTAGCCCAAAGAACACTGGTAATTAAAATCCAGGGCCCGGGGCTGTTGCCTGACGGATCGATGCCCTATTTGTTCCCTTCAGCCGCCTAAGTGACACCGAAATCAAGTGCCAGTGACAGGCTGGTGACCCAATTCCGAGCTGTGGAGTCCCAGGACACAGAGCCTGGGCCTCAGTGAGCTCCCTGCTCCTCATCCCACTTGTAAAGCAAGAGGAGCATAAATTTTGGAAGACAGGAGGGATGCAGTGATACACTGGAGGAGCGACTGCTTTCTGCTTTACCAGGGTTAATTTGAATTTCATGGAATCACACGATGGTTTGGGTTGGAAAGGACCTTAAAGCTCATCACATTCCAACTCCCTCTCCATGGGACACATCCCACGATCCCAGGCTGCTCCAAGCTCCATCCACCCTTGGCCTTGGACACTTCCAGGGATGGGGCAGCCACAGCTTCTCTGGGCACCCTGTGCCAGGGTCTCCCCACCCTCACAGGGAGGAATTTCTTCTTAATGTCTAACAAGAAATCCCTCATTACTCCGAAGAAGGGAGAACAGTGCTCTTAACAGCAATTAAGAAGTAATTAAGAAATTATTTAGCCAGAGGAAGAGCAATGGAAGCAGCTCTGAGCCTGGGCTCACATCCCAAGCCCTCATATTTCCTCTTTCTGATGAAATATTTGGTGTTAAAGTTAAGAGTTTGAGGACTTGTTCCATTTGGCAGCCTGGAAAAGGAGTCCTGCCAACCTCCCATTCCCCTCCATCCCCAAATGATCCATTTTGTCTTTTGCTATTCTCAGGAAAAAAAAAGCAAAGAAGTTAACGCTCACCTACATTTCCCTTAAGCCAAAAATGAAATGTTTGCATCTTGGAGGGGGCAAAAGCCTTGCAGCAGGGAGCTCAACAGCATCCTGGAAACTGGTTTTGTGTGTAGAATCTGTATTTATTTAATAATGGAACCAGAAAAAAAAAAAAAACAACAGAGCTGGGACAGAATTTGAGGAAGGTCAACAGGGAGGATAATTTTAAAAGATGTTCCGTTTTTCAAAGAAAACTGCCTTGTAAAATCATAGCATCATTAAGGTTGGAAAACACCTCTAAGATCATCAAGTTTGTTATATATTAGCTATGAATAAGCCAAAGACAAAATGTTTTTCCAAAGTTCTATGATAACAGAATCCATGCTGTTCCTCTGGTAATGGCTATTGATATTATCGATCCACTTTTTCATGTGAGCACCATTTGATCTGATGTTTATGGACAGGCTTTCATTTTTTCCCTGATGTAATGCTCTTTCCCACATTTCTGGGTCTCCAGGCTGGATTTGGATCTCCACAATTGTGCTGACGGGCACCTTGCTCCTGGTGGAATGAGGCAGACTGGGAGAAGAACAGAGTTATTGTGGGATGTGATATCAGGGACCAAAATTCAGGCTCCTGCAATAAAAATGTGACATTTCTGCACCTTTTTCCTCAGGGAACACTCACCTCCTGAGCACGGGCAGCCCCACAAGTGCCATGGTGGATTATTCCTGAGGGAGCTCTTGGCTTTCCCTAGGGAAACCCTTCAGTGCTCCATGCTGAACTCAGAGCCAGTTGATATTTGGGAGCACCCAAATGTGATGTTTTAGTGTTACCCCCTTTTCTTTTTTTTTTTTTTTGTCCCTTTTGAGAAGTAAACTTTTTTTTCGGCTTACCCTCTAAAAACCTCCAGGCCACTCATCCCACTTCCCCTTCTGGAAGGATCCCACCCACAGCTGTTGTGGGCAGCAGGAACAGGAAACCTCGGAAAAACCCCGAGCCATCACGTGGGGTCTGCCAGCACATCACAGGCCACGGGGACACTGAGAAGGTACTTGGAATTTGACTGGAATCAGTGATTCCAGTCAAAAACCTGGGTTTAAGGAGAATTCGAACAAAATGACATTGAGCAGCTGGAATATTGATACGGAACAAGTTGAAAGGATACATCTCAGCAGAGGTGTGAGCACATTCTGCCTCCTTACCCATGAGATCTTGGATATTTAATTCTTGGATTTCCCCTCAGTGTGGAGATCAGTTCCCATTTATTGGCTGCCCCCAGGACACCACACCCTGGTCTCACACATTGTCAGGGGAAATCCACTTTTCCCCTCAAGTTTTTTACCTGCTGGACTCAGCCTTTGGCTCCTCTCCATGGAGTAAACATAAGGAGGTGGCTATTTCCAAGGATGTCTTTGTTATATAAAATATTCAATAAAGCTGTCCCCAAGCCCTTTGCCTGTGATCAGTGACCTGTCCTTGCTGTTTGATGGGAAAGGGAGCTGTGCCCGTGGCCTTTCCCAGCTACAAACACCACCAGCACCAATATCCTCACACAGCATTTCACACTCTGATTTGCACAAATTTAACATGTGCAACATTATTTTTTTTCTATTCCAGGAGAGTGTCTTTTTATAATTCAACTACCAGGAAAGAGGAACGAAATTTGTTAATTTAAAACTTCAAGGCAAGATTTTCAGGAAATTAGTGTGCAGTTCTCTTCCCTATTCCATTACGTTCACAAATCTCACTCATTTGAAACAAAGAACCAACACAGCTTAAAATTAGAAAAAAAAAAAAAGTGAGAGCAGGTCTGGGTGTTCTCTCACTCGTCTTTGTTAACTTTTGTTACTTCTCAGATTAGTAATTAATTATTGAAATATCAACTTTCTACAGCTGAGCAATAGAGCAAGGGAATAAATGGTCCGTGGGCCTTACAAATTTGGCAATGGAAAGCAGAAGTGCGTAATCACTACAGATGGAGAATGAGAACAAAATATAGCAACACAGCAGATTAAGAAATTGTATTATTGCACAAAATCAGAAACTTTTTTCAGGAGGATCAAGGATCCCTAAATAGAAAATGACAGCCCAGAAAAGCAAAGCCTCTGTTTCCCAGCACAGGAGTGAGAGGCAGGAAAACCCTTCCTGCACGAGCATGGGGAGAAAGGATAAAAAAATCATGGCATGACAGACTGGTTTGGGTTGGAAGAGACCTTAAAAATCATCCAGTGCCACCCCCTGCCATTGTCAGGGACACCTTCCACTATCCCAGGGTGCTCCAAGCCTGGCCTTGGACACTTCCAGGGATCCAAGGGCAGCCACAGCTTCTCTGGGCACTTCCTCACAGCCAGGAAGTTCTTCCCAATGTCCCATCTCACCCTGCCCTCTGGCAGGGGGAAGCCATTCCCCTTGTCCTGTCCCTCTGGGCCCTTGTTCCTCTCCAGCTCTCTTGGAGTCCCTTCAGGCACTGGAAGGGGCTCTGAGCTCTCCCCAGAGCCTTCTCTTCTCCAGAGCCGCCCAGCTCTCCCAGCCTGGCTCCATAATAAATTCCCAGAGAGTTCCACAGAGTCCATATTTCAGCCTTACCCAACTAAAGCTATATTTAGGAAAGATGCTGCTCCCACCTACCCTCACAGAGGAGCAGCAGTGGTGGGACACAGAAAACCCCTGCAAGTCTCAGCTCTTCTTCTGGGGCTGGTTTTAGTCCCAGCTTCTCAGTATCCTGCAGTTTCCCTTCTCCAGGGGAAGCTCCTCAGCTCCTTGCTCACCTTTCTCTCAGAAACACCACCAAATAAAGCCCCAGGAAAAGTGGTGAGATGCCACATTGCTCCCAAGGCATTGCAGTTTCAAAGGTTGTAAAAATGGCAACAAATTTTGTCATCCAAAGAGAGCCCCAAACACACATCCCAAGGAAAACAAATCCCTGGAGGACACAGACCACCCAGGATTCCCAACACATTCTGTGCAAATTTCAATAGCTCAGCTCCAGAAGCAAATCTCCCCCCACTTTGCTCCAGGGCATCGAATATTCCTCCAGATTTTCTGCCTTCCCAAGAGCACAGCCCACATGTGAAGGGGAATATCCACACCCCCTGCATGGAACAGGATGGAAAAGGAACATCTCCAAGCTCCTAGGATTCTCAGATCCATACTAAACCCTTTTATTTCCCTACAAAAGGGAGCCAGGATGGTGGATGTGGGAGTGGAAGGTTCATTAGCACCTGGGCACTCATTTACCAAACAACTACTGAGACCCTCACAAGTGATTTATATTCCCAACAGATTGATGGGATTACCAGAAATAAATGAACTCCAAGGGAAAGCAGGCAAGGATTAAGCGGTGAGGATCTTCTGGTAAAGAAAAAGAAAATTAGGTTAATTACAGTCAAATACCTGGATTTTTGAAATCTGTATGTAAAACAGGAACAAAACAAAGAGAAAAAATCAGTTTTGCCATGCCACGTATAAACTAGTGGGGAGCAAGAAAGAACACTGCCAAAAAGTAGATTTCAGCCCATTAAAAGCAGATTAATATTTTCCATTTTGGGTGAAAAAATAAGCCACTCAGATTTAGTTTCATTTGCTTAACAAGCAAATGGCATTTTCCTATTTAAAAGAGAGAGGAATGAAAAAGACAGATATTTAGTGTTTGAGATTTTTCTGATTGTCAGATTTTTTAGTCCCAAAGGGAAGGTTTCACCTTCCAGGTTTTAAGACCTTCTATATTTTAACTTAAATAGAACATTAATTGATGGAAGTGGTTGTTCTGCACACCTGGGCATCATTTTTGTGGGAAATAATCCTTTTGACTTTGAGATTTCATTGCAAAATGGTTGTAAAGCTCTGGAAATCCTGACCTGGAAGGTACTAAAGGAAACCACCACTAGATATCACCATTTGACTATTTAATAAATCTCAGAAAGATTGTTAATGTGTAAAAATCCCAATTATCCTCCAGGGAGATGAAGTCACCTTCTAGAGGGGCTTAATTCCCACAGCTGAGGCAGGCTGGGGAACATCCTGACCAAAGGATTAATTGGGGAAATTTAATTAAAGAGTCCAGCTTTCTACAGGGTCTGGGTCCCAGGACCTGGTGAATATTCCTCTGTGGGAATACAAAATGAGAGCTGGATAGGAAGGTAAAAACTCCCTGCCAGCATTTCTCCTCCAACATCAGATTTTCTGGCATGTGGATAAAAATCAGCTCCAGGCAGAATCTGGCCATGGATGTCTGCCCTGTAAAATATGGCACTGCTTTCCTTTCTAATGGAATCCAGCTGCTGCCCTTCAGCGGGCTGGAAAAGCACCTTCCCAGGGATTTTCCCCATGGAATTTGGGTTCACTGAAGCATTTTTCCTGCTAGTGAAAACAGGCACAGGTCCAGTGCAGCTGATGGAGTTTTACTCAAACTCATAATGGGACTCAGCATCTTCCAAATAGAAATAAATCCAAAGCAGGTCATGTATTGCAACACGTCAATTAAAATAAAATTGAAATTAAAATAGTATTTAAGTGAGTAATAAATGTGTTTGTCTCGGTTTTTTTAGAAATTATCAGATTTTGCCCCTAAAATGTATTCTGTATCTTTTTCCTACGGAAAATGAATTTTGAGAAGTTACTTAAATTCTGGATTAAACCAGAATAACAAATGCTGAGGGGGAAAAGCACACGGACAATATTTTTCCATGGGCAAAACTACATAAAATCAGTAACAAAATACAATCTGCTTTACACTAACAATGTGCATTTATCTGCATCTTCATTTGTGCCGTGAAAACACATGTCATCGGGGTGGTCTAAATTACCTATTTTCCTCAAAACACTGCTGTTGTGCGGTTTTATTTTCATTCCAGCTAAAATTATCCACAGTTGTAATAAAATTAATTAAAAAATGAGCACTGAAACCAGTCCTGAGAAGGGATGGGATGAACACAACTTGCCAGTGACCTCAGGTTGTGCCAAACTCCCATTATTTACGTGTTTTCTCCTCTGCCACTCCATTTCTGCCATGGGGATGGAGAAGCAGATCCATCAGGGATTCTCCCAGTGCAGCAGCCGCTGCTGATCCATGGATTTTAATCCCTGGGGCTGGGGCTGAGGTGAGCAGCAGAGCAGAGAGGGGCTCCTCCAACGCATTCCTCGGCGCTGGGAAGGACTGAAAACCACCCGAGTCTGGAGCTCAGGTTTAACCTCCGACTTCCTCATTTCCTGAGGAAGAACCTCGTGCAATTAACTTCTTTCCAGACTTTGGGTTGAACTATAAATAGATCCCAGGGGGAACCGAGGGCTGGGGCACGGCAGCACAAATGCCACGGAGCGCTTCTTGCCACGGATAATTGCAAACCCTTTGGCTGCCGGTGCCCTCTGGAATATTTCCCTCTCACCCTAGGTTAACTCATTCTCTGAACCTCCACCAAGGAAATCTGGAGAGCTCTGCCCGCCCCGGACTCCTCTGGAATTTAATGAAGGCATTTGGCCTCTTCCAAAGGACTCCTGGCTTGATTCTGAATGCTGAGAAGGGGATTAATGAGACACACATGGAATTAGGGCAATGCATAGGGAAGCCAATCATCCTTTTCCTCTCATGCTCCTAGAAAACAAGAACAAGATTCAGTATTGCTTATATTCCTTGCACCAAGAACAGTGGGAACTATGGATCCGGCAATGACCAGTGAGGTCTTGGATGTGTATGAGTCTGATTTTATTAATTTATTTCCTTATCAGGAATTATCTTTCCCTGTCATTTTAATCAGGAGAGAGAAGTCCTTTCTTTGCCCACTCAGATCACTTTTCCCTCAGGAGCAGCTTCTTCTCAATCCTACTGGTATTTTCTTTCAGCTCAGAGATGATTTTAAGAAATGCCCAAGACATAAAGATGCTGAATTAAAACAAAAACAAAAAAAAACACCCAAAAAAAAAAGAAACACCAAAAAACCAACCACAAGAAAACACCCAACAAAAAACTTTATTAGAAAAAACTTCTGCAGAGCAGGTAACAGTCCAGTTCATCTATCATTTTACAGTGGTGACATAATGAATGATTTCCAGCTGAAGTATTTGCTGAGAAGCAAGAGCAAGGGGAGAAAATGTGTTTGAAAGCTAAACAACAGTATTTCCATACCAAAATCTGCATTTAAATTTCCAAATGAAGATGCAGGAATCTTGCACTACTTTTTCAGGAATGCTGCAGTCATCTTTGCTTGCTGATTTTGCAGAAAATTAAATGCTTTTACATGTGGATGTGGCACTTTGGTTTAGTGGTGCTGGGCTGATGGTTGGACTTGATGATCTTAGTGCTCATTTCTAACCTTAAGAGTTCTGTGATTCTATATATATTATAAAAACATGATTAACCAGTATTTTGGAGAGAAATTAATTTCAAATTTTCCATTAGAAAACAGGAAACAGTGACCTTTACTTCCCCTGCTACCAAAGCGGTTTAAGCCTTAAAATATTAATCAGAACAAGTGTAGTGTGTAAATATTTCTATTTCCCAACCTAATCCTTGGAGTGAAACATTCATACCCGAATCCCATCCCTCTCCTGAGCTCAGCAGCTCGGTCAGGATGTGAATTCCATCCTGCAGCTCCGTTTTGCACCGGCTGTGTTGGAGATTTGGAGGTTTGGGGTGCTGAACTCGGAGCTATTCCTGTTGGGAGCGTGGCGGGAGCTGAACAAAGCCAACGAGTTCAAGAGGGCTCCTCTGGCTTTGGAGGTTTCTATTTTCTGCTCCTGGGAGATCTGAACACTTATCTGGTCCAGGCTGTTCCTTATCCAGCTGCAGGTGAGGAGGTTTGTTATGGAACCACACCTGGCCAGGCTTTCTTCAAAAAACTGTTTGTAGAGCTCTGCCACTTTGGCTTCCATGTACTTGTTGAGCGTGGAGCTGGAAAGGGGCTCCTCACTGAGCACGATGCTCCTTTCTCCAGCTTCATCTCCAGGCAGGGACATCACACTGGGCTTTTTGGGATGCTCACACAGAGGGGACTGACCCGAGGGAATATCTACGGAAAGCAGGACGGGGCCGTCGGGAAGTTCATCCCACACATGGTCCAGGACACAGCCCGAGTCACACGTGTGGCCCCCCACACGGTCCCCCCCGATCTGCAGGTCAGGGTAGTTCTGGTAAATGCTGTTGCATGGCCAGGATCTGTACAAATCCACCTGGTCTAGGCTTCCTCCTCTCTTGGGGATGTGTAAAGCCGGGGATGCAGTTCCTTTAACCAGCATTTCCTGATCTTGTGCAGGCTCCTTTTCCATGGATCCCCATCGAGGGCCCTCCACTTTGCTGCTTCTGGCAGAGAGCTCCTCCCGCTTCTCACATCCATCAGCAAAGACTTTAATTTTTGGGATGTCTACAAGTTTCTGTCTCCAGATTCCCTCTTTAGCCTTTTGGGATGCAGGAGATTTGCGAGGCTTATCTTGATGACAGCTTTCTTTATAGATGAGCCTCGTTAGGATGCCTTCTGCCAGCATGGTGACAAGTGTGAGCAACAGGGATCACCAGAGTTCCATGGAGCCCCGGGACTGAAAGACAGGCACAATACAACAACTACTATTATTCAACAACTATTATATAATAATTATATTATTATTACTATTATTGTTATTATTAATAATGAACAATGCACTTCTCACAGAGATTTTTCTTTCTCTCTCAAGCATTTATTTTTAGCAAACATTAAACTGCATGTTTTTCCTCTTTACCATGTCCACAAAAGTCACGCTGAAGATACAGGGAGGGCATTAATCAGCTGCTTCATCTGTAACATCCCTTCTGCTCCCAGGTCTCTTCTGCATCATGGGTACTTCAGACAGATTGTACTTTATAAGCTGTAAAAATCAGCAAAATCATTTTACTTGTCAGTATCAATACCATCAGTAATCAATCAATGTTTTCCATTAAAAGACAACAATTTCCAAGAGCTAAAGAGGTGACATAGAAAACAAATAAAGATTGAATTCATATTTAGAGGTTGTTTCTGACTTGAGCCCTCCTGTGAGGTGCAAAGGAGCTTCAAAAGATACTGAGATTTCTGCAAGTATAATAAAACTGTATTCAAAATGCAGATCAAATGTATTCAGAGTCCCTCTTAATGATGAACTTAAAAGACATAAATACTTAATTTGCCTTCCCCAATAGCGATAATAGTGAAGAGATAAGTGGCTCAAAATAATTCACTACATTTAATGATTCCTTATCATTCCTTTCCAATTCACCAACTGTTAAAATCAATGGGAATCTTCACATTAAGAGTCTGACCTGGACTCTCTGAAGAGAAGATCATCACGGCTGCTCTTATGGAGGAATGGGAAACATGAACATAAGAAAATCATTCAGTTCTTCAAATATTCTTTTAATCCCTCATAATTGAAGTATCCACACACCCAAAGGGTGCTCGTGGCTCAACACTTTTCACCATGCCCCTACACCCTGGTATATTTGAAACTCCCTACACTGGGTCACTTTTCAATCCCAGTGCTCCTTCCAGGAGATATTCTACAACTTCAGTTCTTTGAGAGACAAATTTTCACCTTCCCCCTGAAATTCACATGTTGGCACAGCACAACTGTTTGTTGTTTTATTTTTGTGGCGTTCTTTATTTTTGTGGCACACTTCCCTCCCTGAAGCTGAAAGCAATACTGGAATTTCAAGGCCAAAGCAAGCAGGAAAGGCAGGAGACCTGGTTATCTACAGAGTCATTTACATATGCAAAAAGCAGGGCAACACTTTCTTAAGCACTTAAGGGACTTGATAAACCAATCTCCAAAGAAAGAAGAATACTTGGCAGTCCAAACCTTGCTAATGGTCGATGGAATCTGGAATGCTGTGTGCCTTGTAGGACATGGGTAACCAGGTCCTTACCCTGGTCTGTAGGACCTCAAGGTACCCAGCTCCTTACCTGCTGATAAATTCTGGTTTATTGCTCTGAAAGTGCTCATGAAGAGCTAAAATATGGTAATCTTGGAAAAAACTGGTCTCCTCCAAATAAAGTAAGTGGTTCCCACATTCTGGAACAAAGCATAACGAAAAGAGAAAGGCACAAAAAGCCCAACTTACCAAGCTCGAGTCAGGTCCAAGCAGGATTCCCCTGAGCCCAGAGCTCTTCTGCTACAGCTGCTGGGAGAGGGCAGATGCTTACACACTCTTTCCTCACTGCTGTCTGTGCAGAAAAAGTCTGACGCACTCATGATGCAGTTCCCCAGTCTTTTTCCTCATAAAACAGAAGTGATCCCATTGGGAAAGGGCGCGGTTTTTGAACACAAAGTGAGAGCTAAGCCTAAAAGAGGATGTTTGAAAATGAATGGAGATGTTTCTGACCACAGTGCGATGCCGAGGAGCTGCTGACTGCCAGAACAGGGCACAGGGAGGAGCAGAGGGTCAGGGCTCTGCCGGGCGGAACAAAATCAGAACCAAATTCCACTTCCATCGGCAGGAGCTCGGTGCTGCTCAGCTGATTTGTGGACTTACACCACTTCCCCTTTGGAAACACGCAGCTAAATTTAGAGTCTTGTGATGTGCCACTGTTGGGAAAGAAGTTGGCAACTTCCTTTCATCCGGATTTTGACGAAATACCCTGTGTCTATAAAATACCAACATGACAATGTGCCAATCTGAAAGCAGCAGCCAATGGACAGCTCTGCACAGTCGTGTTGCTCATTGACCAAAACCACTTTTTTGGGGCTCAAAAATTACCTCTGGCACATCCCAGGTGCCCCCATGGCGGTTTTAGGTGTCCTCTTCAAGCTGAAGCCAAGTTCATGCACTGAGCCACCCCACCCCTCAGCACAGGGTCCAGCCCACAGACAGTCTGAAGAGTTTTCTGTTGATGCCTTTTCTAAATTTCCCTTTCAGAAGCTGAAAACCCCCAATAAATAAGAAGCTGAATCTCATCTAAGTACTAGATAAAAGATTCTAAAAAGACACTGTTTAATGACAGGAGCAAGATACAAATGATCATCCAGTGCCCCCCCCTGCCATGGGCAGGGACCCCTTCCACTATCCCAGGGTGCTCCAAGCCCCATCCAACCTGGCCTTGGACACTTCCAGGGATCCAGGGGCAGCCACAGCTTCTCTGGGCACCCTGTGCCAGGGCCTTCCCACCCTCACAGGGAAGAATTACTTCCTAATATCTAATCTGACCCTGCCCCCTGTCAGTGGGAAGTCATTAGAAATTAGGTTTGGAGTAATTCTGGCCCCACGGGTTCAATGAAGTCTGTAAAATTACCTCTCTTCCCTCCTTTTCACCTGTATTTCACAGAAGACTTCAGTTTTGATGGAGGCAAAATGAAAACTATTTTTACTCCCACCAAATTTATATTTGAACTCATTTAATGTTTAAAAGCTGTTCAAAATTACCTGATTTTTAATAACCTTATATGAGCAATTTCTGCACAGAAGGTGTGGCTGGGACTCCAGCAGAGTCACTGCCCACAGTCTTGGTGGGCAGCAACCAGGACGGATCAAATTCCAAGTAGATTTAAATCTCGCCAGGCTCATAATTAGTGCCAGCTGCAGATGGATTTCTTGTGCAGCTGTTTCAACAAAACACAAACGTAACAGAGAGAAAGGAAGAAATCAAGTCAGGTAATTTGTGTGGAGTGATTAAAACCAAGTCAATTTCCATTTCATACCCAGCAAGCTGATCTAAGGAAGGTGTCCCTGCCCATGGTGAGGGTGAAATGGGATGAGCTTTAACATCCCTTCCAGTCCAAACCAGTCTGGGATTCAGGTGTTAGATGCATCAATATCCACGGAAATCAATGTATTCTCTCAAGAACATCTTACCAAAAAGAATTTTTTTTTATTTACAAAAATAAAGTCAGAATGAGATACAACCAGTTATTTTGGAAGCTGAGCACAGTCTGCAGTTAGGAGAAACAGCAAAGCAAGGATGTCAGAATTTAGAGCTGAATATATATTGAAAGAGAATGAAAAACTACTCTTATAGCATCACTCGTATACGAAAAAAATAAATGCTACCACACTAAATGATATTATAGGAACCGTGACTGAATGTAAACAGAGTCCCTTCTTTCAGCACAGGCTGAGCACTCTGCATGCACATGAACATGAAACAGGCATTGACTGATGTGAAAGGTTTTATGTTGGGATTTTTCCCTGAGCACAGCTGTTGCGAGCCCTTTATTGTCCATTCCAAAGGGAATTTCACTCCAACACCACCCCCGCTCCCGACGGCCACTTCACTCCCATCCCAGCTCCACCGCGCAGGCCGCCTACAGACGGCGCGGTTTAAGTAGCAGAGGGGCGGGGCTTAGTGATGATTGACAGCGGCGTCGTCCAATAGAAATGCGGGGCGGGCCCACCTCGGCCGCTGAGTGGCTGCTGGTTGCCACAGCAACGGCGCGCGGCGGCGGCGCTGCGGGGTCCGGGCGCCATTGCGGGCCCTCACAGCGGGGCGGGGGGGAGGTGGGCACGGGCCTGGGTGTGATCCACTTCGCTTCGGATAAACACAAAATAACCCGCCCTGCCTGCTGGGAAAGGGCTCAGCGAAGCACTGAGGCCACATGGGAATTATGGTGCTGCTGACATTGTAGTAATGATGTGCTGGTTTCCTTTTATTTAAGGATTTTGAAATGCTGAGCAAATTAAAATGAAGAAATGGCCAAGTTCCTGATGGTATCTTCAATAAACCAACGTGTGAGAGAAGGAATTACTATAAGGAGTTATAGTATATACGAATTACATATTGCTATACTGTGTATGCATATAAATATTTATAAATATATAAAGATATATACTATATATATAATGAATTAGCATATATTCATGTTACAAGATATGCAGGGCCCATTCTGATACTTCACGAACACATGTATTTTGTGCTAAATATATATTTTGTATATTCAGTACTCACTACTGTGCTCACCTGTAGTAATCCAGCAATTTCTACTTCATCACCTCAATTTTTAAAATCCTTTTGCATTTCCAAATGTTTACCAATACAGACCAAAATTTTTAATAAAAAACTTCAAAACTGACATAATGAACCTTTCAATCTAAAACGTTCTACCAAGATCACAGAAAATGGGTAAGTCGCAGAATATTTCTGCAGGAATTTAAATAAAAAATAATGACTTGGGAATGATTTATTTGTGCCATGGGAATAGGATCTGAGCACCCTGGTGTAGGGAAAGCTGTCACACATTGTATGCACACACGTAGCTTGGGTTTTAAAAATTTTGGGAAACTATTGAGTTTTACATTAATGAATGACGACTGGGGTTTTAAGACTTTTAATAAAAATACCAAGAAAAGCAGCGATTTTTCTGAGTTGTACAAGTGGAGTGGATACCCAGGGGAAGAAAATGGGATTCATTACAATTTAGAAGTAGCATTCATGGCCCTTTTCCCATCTTGTGGGCCAGTTGTAAGACACCACAGAAGGACAAGTGCGAGGGACAAGCAATAATCCCCTGGAGAAGGCATCCTGTGCCTCACGGCGCTTGGCTGTGCTTTAGCTGTTCACACAGAAGCTCATCCTGTAAATATTACAAACCACCCTTTAAAAGATGTTATTGGTTCCCTCCAGAGGATGTGAACTGAAGTCTGGAATTTGGGCAAATCCCAGGGCAGGTCAGAGGCAGAGAATGTCATTCTGTAACTCTACAGATCTTCCAGGTGGTGCAGAACTTCAGCACGTCAAGCAAGAAGGAGGGACCAGGCAAACAGGGAAGGTAAAAGTGAAGTTTCAGTTTAAAATTTATCCTGCGCTGCCCCGTGGCAACACAAATATGAAATACCACAGCTCCCTGCTGTGAGCAGCATAAAGCTAATTAATTACAGTTTGTAAATGAGAAGGGGAGGGGTGGGTGAGCTCTGTGAGTGTCCTGGCTGCTTCCGACCTGTCCCTGCCCTGGGGAATGAGTGGGAAAGCAGGATAATGTGGGAAATAACCCAAACCCTGACACACTGTTTTGGGTAGGTGTATCCTAAATTAAATCCCATTTAGTAATTAAATCCTATTAGCTGCAACAGGTGAGGGATCCAGCCCAGCACACTTCACCCGCAGCAGCAGCGGATCCCTGATGTTCACCTTGTATAACTTCTGAACTTTTAAAAAGCAGTATTTTCATCTGAAAACTCCATTTTTTTTCAGCTTCAAACTTCAAACCGTGAACAAAACATGCAAACAAGTCATGGTGTGAGAAAGTGTTCTAAAACAACTTTATTGGAATGATACAGGAATGGTTAATATACAGGTTAAATCCTCAATGCTTGCTTTCTACATAGGAAAAAAAGAAGAAAGAAAAGAACAAATTCAGTTCTTGCACCCATGGAAACAGAAAACCAGCACAGAGGTAACAGATTCCTGGCACTCCTAAAGTCATGCAAGAGATCTGCATCAAAAAACTCAAGTTTTACACACACAACAAAGAGATTTTCGGTATTTTCAGTTTGTGTCGGTGCCTTGTTCCCCGGACAAAGGAATAATTCAGCCTGGCTCACCAGAGCTGCCTTAGGAATGCTGATACAGTTTGAACACTCCCATATGGCAAGGGGGGGGACAGATGAGGGCAGTGACTTTGCTTTCTTAAACTTGGCAATTTTCTTGACCGTTGAGACAGGGATTGACCTCGTTTCAGAATGTTTTGGGTCGCTGAACTGACAGAATTTGGCAGCGACTTTTAATTACAGCTTCTCCAAAATAATGGCTGTAATTCACCAAACTTGCACAGGAAACACAGCAAACTGGTGTGGGTACAGAGACTTGTGTGTCAAATCCCAATATCCTCACCACACTCCACGTAGTATTCCACAGTTCCCAAAAACTTGAGCAGGAATTTAGACACAGAGAAAGATTCGGCCAATATTAAGAGAGAAAAATCACCTCATTCAGAAAGATGAAATCATAGTGAACAACAAAAATCTCATGCTGGATTTAAAACAGAACCAAACTTCCATCCCCAAAAGATCTTAAAATTCACAGAATTGCAGTAATTTCTGACAAAAGCTGTTAGTAAAAAAGCACAGTTGTGTGTGTTGATCTTTAAGGTAAGGCAGCATCCATCCATCCCTCTGCCTCGTGATACTGTGCTGCTTTTGTAAGCACAAGCTTCAAACTGCTTCCCAGGCTCCCAAAATGATAAATCAGGAATTAAAATATGGCCAGGAATTACAGGCTCCCACGTGAGCACTGGGAGAACACACAGGTTAATATTGCACATGGTAAATTCACCCACACAAGACACCAAGAGATTTGCAATTCCTGTGATAGCTTTATGATATGGCAATAACAACGGAAATGGAAGTTTTGAAACCTTAAAAAAAAAGAAGTCGTCTTGCTTAATTACAATAACTTTTGCTATTCAAACATTTATTTCCTCATTTGAAAAAATACTATATGAACCTAATGGCTACTTGAACATGCAGTGAGATGTTTAATGCTCTAAGCAGTGTGAACTGGTATTTTTGTAGAGAAATACATTAAAGGCTTTCACCCTTACACAGGTAAGGAAATGCCATTTCTGGCTGTTTTGGCTTGTTTGCAACATTGAATCTTGCCTCAGATGTGTCATCGCTCGTGCTTAGGCAGCTGTGAGGGACCTGTGTCCATTGCCCACATCCCTTTTTGTCCAAAGAGCCCACACAGATCACTTAAATGAGAAATACATGGGGTTTGTTGGGGTTTTTATCATCTGTACAATGTGTAACAATACAAACCTTAAATATCCATTCTACAGAAGACAAACACAACTTTCCAAAGTGACTACAATGGTTAAACTACACAGTACCACCTACAAATTCATCTGAAACCAGGAAAGACACTGAAAAATTACTGTGTAACTCAGTAACATTTTTGAGGCAACTCAGGCACTAAATTAGTATCTGACGAGGTTTTAGATGCTGTTTTCCATAGTTTAAATAGTTGGATCTCTAGGTAAAACCCATCTGCAATTTTAGTACTAAAATAGTTTCTTTAAGTTTACACAAAATGGACGAATTGCCAGGACAGTTTAAACTAAACGTAACTCATTCGTGTCTGATTGCTTCGGCTTCCATCAGAACCCACTCCTGCTCCCTACCCTGAAATTCCCATTTCCATCCCGTGTTCAATTTGTGTTACGGACAGTGAATGCTGCAAGCACCAATCAAATGTTAGAAATCACATCTACATTTCTTGAAGCAGAGACAGTTGGACTATTTTATAAAAAGCTGTGGAAATTCCCTTTACAGACATTTAAGGCAGTTGAAATTCACGCTTGCTGCTTGGCCAGTGCTTCAGCTTCCTGAAACAGCAAAAGAGAATTGCACGTTAGTAGTTTCTCTGTATGTTTCAGAAGGAACACTATAAAACAATAACCTGCATTTTTCAGTCTTCTTTCAGCCTTTGTAAGGTGATCACAAATGGGAACAGAATGACAACAGAAGAAATGCAAAAGGAATTTCCTTTTGGTTTCTCCCAGTGTACTTTTGACTGCAGATTAATTCAATTACCTGCTAGCAGCACCATGACCTACAAGGAGATGACTGAGAGATGAATTCCCATTGCCCTCAGTGCAGCACCTCAGTGGGGACAGCCTGGCTCATTTGAAAGGACAAAGTTCAACATCTGCCAAGGTGTGTTGGAGCCATTTGCTTTTGTGACTGCACAGAAATACTCAAGATAACAGCTTCAGTATCATTGTTACCATGAGCCAGCATTGCTACACAAACAAAACACGAGGAGAAAGGACTAAGAGGAGAATTTCCAAGAAGTCTGTAAGATTTTTTTAAGAGAGGAGACACAGTGGGTGACCCCAGCCTGCAGGGCAGGAAGTCCCGCGCGTATCTCCCGTGTCTTGGACGCGGTGGATCGCTCTGGTTTTCCTGGCTAACTGCCCTCGTTCTGCCTTTGAACTCAGGGCGTGGGAAGAGCCTGGCTTGGAGCTGCCGTGCTCCTGGCCCCTGCTCTGCTCTGCTGGCCTGTCACGGGTCAGAGAGCGGGGCCGCAGTGTCGCCGTGCACCCACAGGCCGTGTGCGAGGACATCCCGGCCATCCGCGGCACCGAAGGCAGGTGAACAATGAAAGGGAGATCAAAAAGAGCTACAAAGCCTGGAAAAAAGCAGCATGTTTGATATTCTCTAAAAGACAAGTGGTTCTTTGAATGGTAAGAAACAGGAGAAGGTTCCCTTGGCTTTGTAACAACTCCCTTAACCAGCCCAGGGCACTGCAATGGTGACACCTCACTGGCTTTTTTTTGGCTAGACAAAGTACTTGTCTTCAGAACAGACAGTGGAAAGCTGGAAAGGATTCCTGGTATTTCCCTCATACCAGGAAGATTAGTACAAGTAACCTGCTAACCTATTTTTCTTGGAGGTCAAACTCCATTTCTCTTGAAGGTCAAACTACATTTCCTTGGGCGTAGTCCTGCAAGTTATCTGGGAGAGGCTCAGCTTTCCAGTCTTGACACTGTCCCTCTTTCATAGTTTTCCTTATTTCTCCATCAAGGCCCCTCACTGAGCATCCTCTCAGTCCTTAAATCCTTAATAAAGAAATAATTAAACATAGCTTTTAACTCACAAAATCTTCTCCCTTTAAAATCCACCCATATTGCTTGAAGTAGAGATATTTAAGATAAACTGAAGGCCAGCCTTTCCCAGAGTTTGTAGATCCAAAGGGCAAAACAAACCGCTGGGGCTCAGAAAATAGTTACTTGGATTTTCCATGCTCACTTCTGAGCCAGTCCTGTTTAGCATTAATATCAAACCTTTGTGTTCAGAGTCAAATAACTTCCCAAATCTCTCCTGATGGCATTGAACAGAGGTTTCCTGCCAAGACTGCTCCCAGCCTCCTGCCATTTTCTGCACATGCCATGTCATTCCCTACAGCATTACATCCAAGCTGTACACAGCTATGCTGGAAGTGCCAATTTCAGCACCTACAAATCCGGGTACCCTCCTCAGCAGCAGGCAATCAGCTTGACTGGACATCCTAATTGTGGGAGAGACTCCCAAAATCACCCCCAGAGCAGGATGCAGGGGGTACAAGGTCACTTCTGCAAAGGTTATTTAGCATCACCAGCCCAACACAACATGGAAATTCAGCAGAGTACAACTGTGTTCTATCCCTCCTGTTTAAAATCCACCTGTTCCTTAGGTGAGGACAATGGGAGCATCCCTTAGGACAGAAGCAGAGCTCCTGCCAGCCATGCTGGCTGCTCCTGCCAGCCAGCAGCTCTGGGAAGCAGCGACATTCCCAACGTTACCGAGACAGGTGACCTGATTTGTTATGGCAGCAGCTGCTCTCCGGTACCACTGCACTTCCCAGGGGAAAGGCACAAGCTTCCCTGCATCCACAGCCTCAGGACTGCTTCCTGGTTCCTTTGCTCCATCCTGCACACTGCAGAGCAGTGCAGTGCAGATGTTCCAAGGAACCTCACCAGGACTGTGGCCCTGTGTGCAGCTGGTCTGACGCTGCTGGGGGGTGATGCTGGGGCGCAGATCCCAGGCTCTGCTCTGTGCAGCTCTTTCCTCATCACATCATTGGAGCTACTGCCGGAAATCTGGCTCCCAAAACTGTTTCAGTCTGCCCCACAACCTGCAGTGCTCACTGCTCATGGGTCACCATCCACCTTTAAAATTAGGTCTCTTAGTGATGTCCACAGCACGACCTTCGACTCGTACATGAGTAAAGCTGAAAGGGAGCGGCGTGTTTATCCACTGGAACAAGAAAGCTGGAAGTGACCTGGAGGATCCTGCTGCTGTCAAGTGAAACGTATAAAGCAGGCTTGTCTTATCCTATCAATATCAAAAGGAGAATTCCAGCCCATTGCATCCACAAAGCAGCAGCCCAGTTTGTAATTGGCAAAGGAAAATAAGCTTTGGATAACAAGCTGGAGGAAGAAATTACTCTGAAGCAAGACCATGTTATTTCAGAAACAATGGCTCTGGTTTCAAGGGATTTTCTAGTAGAAAAATCTCATCAAAATTTCACATGAATTAAATTTTTTTACTGAATTGAAAACATTCTTTGATTTTGGGACAATTCTTTTCATCTAGATTTCTTATGCATTCTTCAGTGCAAATATTAACTATTCTCTTGAAGCTGAAGCCTGAGAGCCTCTGGTGACTGAGTATCTCCCAGGGAGATTGATGGGGGCAATGACACCACGTGTGCCAGATCCTATTCTGAGCAGAGAAGGAGGAGGTGTGAGCCACAGGCTGGGGCTCACTGTGGGAAGGTGCTCACCTACCTTTGACCCAGGAGGTGCAGTCAAGCCCAGAAAGGCGTAGACGGCGTTGTTCTCCCGCGCCTCGAAGAAAGCATTGTAGTCCTTCACCGTGGCAGGAGGGAGAGGGAACAAAAGACAGAGGAGTGAATTGTCAGAAGTAATCTCAGCTCAGTTTGGGGTGTCACCCAACCCACACCAAGCAAACTGCTTCCTGTGGCCAAATGCAAAATCCAGCATCACCTCAGGGACGTGGCATTAGCACTAACAGCACACAGACTGCTCTGGCTGGAAAGGGACAAGCTGCGAATTCATTCTGTGTCTCAACAAGATGTTGCTGTGAGGTGCTCCAGCCTTTCCCAGAGGGACAGACTCCACACAAAGCAGGTGTTGTCATTGGTCTGGTGTGGACATTCCTCCTGCAGAAGCAGCTGAGCCTGGACCTTGTCATCAGAAACCCTGATGTTCCCAGATGTCATTGCTAATTCCTGATAATGATGGCAGCTGTGCAACTGTGGACTCCAGCTCTTAAATCTGTCAGAAGTTCAACTGGAACTTTTACACCGAGAGTGCACCTTTCCCACCCCATTTCCCACTAAGGATTAGTCTGTGCAAGTGAAGGCAATGAGGTGGCACTGTTCACTCACAGTGCATTACAAATGCCCTAAACACACACAGCCACTTCCCAGGAAAATTAACGTAATAAATGAATAAATAAAAAGAAATACCAGTTGCCAATCCTCAGCTAAAGGAACCCAGAAGTATTGTGCAATCTCACTGTTGTCCAGGTTACCATACAATTCCCTCACTCCAACTTCTGAACTCAGCAGGGGACAGTCCTATGACTTTCCTGCTCTCCATTTTTAACTGATGCACATTACCAGCCTCTTCCAGCTTTCCTGGGCAATGTTTGGATGCAGGAGTCCTGGCTGGGAAGCCCAAGGCAGGCAGCAGCTCAGTCTCAGGCTGGAGTCAGGGAGAGCTGTTCAGGGCACACTGCTCCGGATTCCTGACTGTCTGGGAGGCAAAAGCCTAAGGAACAGCAACTGCTGCTTGAAAACAGCAGAGAGGGGCAGCTCTAAGGAGAGGCTGCTGCAGCTGGAACAGAACAAAGTACAGGGACCAGAAGATTCCAGCTGCCTGGACTTCAGGGATATCAAATTATTGCTCCATTTGCACATGCAGCATTCGCATGTTGGTTTGATAAAAATGTGTATGATTATGGTAAATCCTCCCTGAAGCCCTTCTGTTGACAGGAGTGGGGCTGCTTGATAACAAAGGGGTTGTTTATCTTGCTGGTGCATGGTCCATGAGCCTGCTCCACAGCATCTCCCAGGACAGGAATTCCTGGGCCTGAGGAGCAGGGCTCATGCCAGCCTGCACAGCATCTCCAGTTCCAGCCTCTCTGCTGTGCACGGGCCAGGAAAGCCAATTTGCTCTTTGCTCTGCCAGTTGTGCTGCATCAGATGGAACAAACAGGGAACTTCATGCTTGAGAGGCATCAGATAAAGACAGAAAGAGGTTCAAATTCTGGGCACAGAATTAACTTTTACCTTCCTGAAAGCTGAACTGTAGCCACTTAAATCCAGCAACACAAACTGACTGAATTTCAAAAGTTCAAAGTGACATCTACCAAAATTTTGGGGATGAAATAAACCCATAGCAAGAACCTTGTGACCAGCCCCTTCTCAGACAACTGCTGATCCTTACGCTTGTCACTCCAAAACAACCTTTTTCCATGCCACGACCAGTCAGTAAAATTTTGAGAGCCAAGTGGCACAACAGCTCACTGTGGATATTATTTCAAGTTCTGCTTCTATTACAAGCAAGAAAAATTCTTGGCACCTTGAGAATAATTTCTTTCAGTAGGCACAGATTTGTCTCACAAGGGTCCAGAACTGGCAGGTCCTGACTTACAGACTGTGCAGGCCAGAACCAGACTTCAAAAGGACCAGAGGAATGCACTCTGTGAGCTCTGTTCAGAAGATACTAGGTTTTAAAAATAACACTAACAGTTAATCTAATAATCATTCAAGCATGGCCTGCTGGGTACAAGTACTGCAGGGCAACTTACTTTTGATCAAGCATTAAAATAATTACAGTAGGATTTGTGTTTGCAACACGAGTTTTAATCCATCCAAGGCACTGGAGTAAGTACACCACAGCAGCCTTCCTTGTGCAAGCAGCACACAGGGCTGATCCCAAGAAGGGTAAGAAAACTGATTTATGATCATGGTAGACATCAATTCATATGATCTGGGGATTCACACTGGCTGGCAAACCCCATGGGCAGAACAGATCTCTGAACTTGCTACAGAACATAAGGTTGGTGTAACAGGGCCAGATTTCTGTGAGGTGTTAGTTCACAATCATGGGGAACATGAGGATTAAAAAACCTGGGAACTTTCAGAGCCATAGGGTGGGAAAAAACCCACAGGAAAAGAAAATTACATATGCACTGTAAGGTAGGATCCAAATCAAGAAGTCTGCATTTTAATCTCTCCTATGGTGTGACTGGAATACTCAAGAACCAATTATTACTAAAAGCCCAAGATGGGGGGAAATGTCTAACACCTCCCACAGCCTTCCCAGCTTGGACAACTGCAGCTGGGCAAGCCCTGCCTTGCTGCTCACTGCAGTGAAGCACAGGCAGAGGCAGTGAGGAAGAGGAGTGGGATGAGCACAGGGAGAGCTGGAGGTGAGTGGAATGAGCACAGGGAGTGCTGGAGGTGGGTGGGATGAGCACAGGGGAGCTCAGGAGCCCTTACCCCGAGGTAGCGGCTGTCGTTGAAGAGCCGGGGGGGCAGGGGGTTCCCGCTCGCTGGCCGACTGTCCTCAGGGACGTTCTCCCGCATCCATTTCCGGTTCTCCTCGTTGGCCGCGATATCCTTCTCCTCAAATTCAATTTTGTTTGCTTCCAAGAAGCCTAAGACATCTTGTTGCTGCTTTTTAATCTGTCACAAAAGAGAGATGGCAAAATCAGCGAAATAATGTTTAATGCAGTTCCGGGGTTCAGTGCAGAAACCAGGGGGATGCAAACCAGCTTGAAAATGGGAGTGGAAAGAAAATTCTTAGAATCAAAAGGTATCTTCTGAAGAGTCACAGCTGAGCCTTGTCACACAGAACTGAACACACTGAAGCCTAACGATGCTGTCCCTATACACATGTGAGTGTTGTGAATCTTAAAGAGATTCAAAAGCAGAGGTGTGAGCAGGGCCCTTGTGCTGGCCAGGTTTTACAGTTAACTCAGGGGAATGTTGTTTTTCCAGGTGCAGTGGAGTTTGCTGGAGGCACATTTGAGGTACACACTGCTTCCTTGTGCCCTTGGAAGCACAGGCTGACCCCCCCTTCCTTCTAGAGTCCAGATTTTTGTCCACCTTGGTGCCAAAAGAGACCTCACCAAGCATTTTTGGTTCATGCTTCTTCGGACAAAAACCCCTCTCCTGCTGTGTCCTGGGTATCAGCAGGGCGGGTACAGTCTCTGGAGGGCTGGGACCCCACATCCCCATCCTCACTCGAGTCAGGGAGGCTGGCTGAGGTCCCACACCTGATGCCACCCGTCCTTGTGCACTCACACAGTGTCCAAGGGAAAAGCAGGATCTGTGTGGCAAGCACGATGCTGGCTCTGCACAGGGAAGGTGGTTTTTATTACTGTCATTATTAATTACTGACTTCTTGACACAAAGATGTTCTGCTTATGCTCTGCTCTCCCTTTGCATGACTTTACCACCACAAAGGAGATTATAACCATGCACATCCTGGCAAACAACAAAAAAATGGAATTTAAGGGGAAATTTGTTTTCTTCAAATTACGCTCTTCACTGCAAAGCCAGTCCGAGGCCTGGCTTTACCCTAATGAGCCGGGTGCCCCAGGAGCAGCGCTTCACACAGATGTTGCACGGGTGCTAACTCAGGTCAGCCGCAGCTCCCGGAGCAGCCGCTCCATATACGGCCACAGGCAAACCCGGAGCTGCCGGGGTCAGAGACAGCCAGCCTGGAGCCAAATATGGAGCCCGTGCCCCGGCCCGCACAGCCCCGCACCCACGGGCACCCAGCCCCGCACCCACGGGCACCCACGGGCACCCAGCCCCGCACAGCCCCGCACCCACGGGCACCCAGCCCCGCACAGCCCCGCACCCACGGGCACCCAGCCACGCCGGGAGCACCAGGAGCAGCAGGGAGTGTGGGGACAGCGCTGCCCTGAAGGATGTGGTTTGGGGAACACAGCCCGGCAAATGCAAAGAGGGAATCTTCAAGCATCCCCTGACTCGGTCTGGAGCTGCTCTATCCGTGGCAGGTTCAAGCAGACCTCGGGAGGGGGGCACCCAGCTCAGTGCAGCACAAAGGGACCGATCCTGCCCTCCCCACAGAGGGAAATGTGCTCCCAGCTCATTCCCAGCAGGGAAGCTCCTGCCCAGGGCTGCGAAGCCAACGTATTCCTCCCACCACGTCAGCACAGGAGCCGCTGGACTCGCTGTGTGAGCACCCTGAAACACAAGGATATTGCTAATTTTCATCATGGCTAAAAATAAATCAAACTGGAGGAGTTAATTCCGCCCCGAGGAAATAATTCGTGTAGAGGCTGTATAAAAACATTCTCAGCAGACTCAAAGCTCTGGGTAAGAGGTCTCCTTGCCTGCCTCTAACAGCAGCAGGGAGGAGCAGGGGAAGCTTTGCTCCGATGTGCTCTACAGCTCAGAGGGGAAAAAAAAGGGAGCACTTCCTTCATTAACTGTTCTATAGGGCTAAGATAAGGGTAAAGTCTTTGGAACTGTAAACTCCTCTGTCAGTATGACCTGGTAGTAAATGTAATTTTTTTTCCTAAACCAGTTACATTTTTAATTAATCATTTCCTACAATCTCTAAATTTCAGATCCAAGTAGTTTTTAATACTCTCAGGTCCTTAACTTGTCCAAAATCCATTGCTTAGTGACAACACACTTTGAGATGCCCCAGAATTATTAAGGAATTAGAGAAAACTAAGCTTTTACCAATACTACCATTAACCTGTACACTCTGCCATGTAAAACAAGAGCTCTGAGTTGGACAGGAATCAGCATTTTGATCCCCTGAGAAATAATTTTATTTTTTGAATCATTTTGACTATTAGATTGTCTCAGCCACACACACCCTCACACCCCTCCCAGCATCTCAGCAGGACAGTCTCTGGGTTGTTTTTTCAGCTCCAGGAGGTACAACCACATCCCAAACGGATGATTGTGGCTCTGAAGGGTAATCACAACCCTCTCTGCTTGTTTTTGAAGAGCTGGCAAAGCTGGAAATGTATTTTTTTCTGCCAGAAAAGGCACCATTGTAAGGCAAGCATGAAGTTTGGTCTCCGTGTTGCTCTCAGGCCGTCTGTAGTCAAGGGAGGTAATTCTCTAGAGAACTCTACAGAAAAGCAAGGATGGTGTTGATGCATGAGGAATATTATCGTGGAACCGTTGTTTTCTGGCCAGACAAAAAAAGTTGGAAGATTAAGCAGCAATGTTTTCTCCCAGCTCCTCAGACAAGTCTTCCGGCCACGGTGATGAGCACTTACACAAGAGCAGTAAATGCTCCAGAGAAACAGGGCACCAGCTGCTGGGCAGAAGGGACACCGAGCTGCCACATCCTGTTATTTTATGGGATTTTATTTAGAAAACTTCCATTAATCTCAGGCAGTGGAATAGCACTGGGAGGGAAGGGCCGAAAATAGAGCAAGAGACGTCTGCTGCTGCTTCAGGGTGTTTTGTCTTACTTGAAAGGGCACACGTTCTCCTCGGGCCAGAGCCTGGAAGATGGTTCCTGCTGCCCATGTTTGGGAAGGAGCGAGGAGCCTTTCTTCAGGATGCGCCTGTCAACACGCAGCGCTCGCTTCCCAGAAAACCTCTCCCAGTTGCCTGAGCAGGCGTGGACAGCGGCCAGCGCCTTCCCAGACCCCGCACCTCGGCCTACGTAAACAACTGTCATGTCTGAAGCCATTCTGGCCTCTGAAGTGCAGCTCACTGCAGTTGGCAAACACGAAAATCCTTGTTTATTCCGAGTGCTCCTGACACATTGTGCAGGGCCGAGAGCAGCAGCGGAGAACCGGGAATGTGCCCAGAGTCAGCGCAGGAACTGGGGAGCCCAGCAGGGCCCTGAGGCTTGGGACCAGCACTGGGTGGGGCAGGAGGATTTATGGAGACACAAAAGCACAAGAATAGAGACATGAAAGACAGGGATGGACAGACAGCTGTAAGGAAGGGAAGAGGCTGGGGGCAGGAGTGGAGGGAATGAGCAAAATGGAGCAGGGGAAAATCCTGGTGGGATGGAGACGGAGGGATGGAAGTCAGTACTGCCGGGAGGAAGGGCTGCATCCTCTGGAGCTCCCCACTGCCCCGCCTGGGAACAAGGATGCCCTCGGAACAGCCCGTCTTGCTCACGGGTGCCTTTATCCCCACCCCAGAAACAGAAACACATCCTGGCTTCTCTGCCTCAACACACAACTTGGGAGAAAAGCAATTCCTAAGATGAGGGGAGATATTTTACTTCTTGCTGATGTTCCCAAGATAATATTGAAAGGAACACTTAATGAAATAAATCTATTTTCTCTTTGTTTTGGCTTTCAGGGTCTGTTCCCGAGACAGGAACAGCTTTATGGCAAGTTATTGGTGGTTGTCTCACCACACAACCACACACTGGGACCTTGTGCTACAAAATCCACTGGGTATCAAGATTCCCTTCTTTTCCAGTTACCAGCCAATCATGAAACATTAAGCTTTCAACAGAGCATGGGCACAAAATAACATAAAAATGAGTGTAGTGAACAAGTATTGCCCCTCACTTGAGTACACATCAGAAATTCAATTTACTGTTCTTAGATCTAACTCCCATCAGTGATATCAGTAACACAAGAGAAACCACGTCAAAGCTGCCAAGAGTACAAACAGGTGATGTTTGCCAACAAATCAGTCCATCAAAAATAAAGTTTTAACCCCAAAGTGGGAATCAACTTTCCAGAAAATGCTGCAACATTTTAGATTCTCTGCCAAATCTTTACTCATTGAAAAAAGAATTAAAAAAAAAAAAAAACTCAGCTAAAAGATAATAAGCAGAAAAGGAGGAAGGGATGATGCTGCAGGACCTTGGTCCAGTGAGCAGGCAGCATTCCAGCCTCAGCTTCAGCCAGGACTGTGCTGGCTGTTCAAGAGCCAACTTCTCCCAGCACCACCCCACTGCAGGGAAACACTTATTTTAAACACTTTTTGGAACTGATCTTCACAGAAGGTTCTATCTCATTTGGTGTACACAGGCACACACACACAGAGTACAGTCCAGTCCGCACTGCTGGCCAAGAAGGGGTTTGGGTTGGTTTTTTTCAGTCTTGTTATTTTTTCAGTTTATAAATAAATCCCTTGTTGGACAATAGACATGTTTTGGAAATCTATTTATGGACCACTGGAACCCAAAGTAAGTTTACAGTCTGAGTGCTGCTGTTTTGATCCAACAACAAACTTGCTGACCGCGGCTCTGCCATCCTGGCCCTTGGCACAGGGCTTCTCCACCACGTCTGTGGGTCCTGTGTCCCAACCTCCACACAGGGGAAAACCACAGATTTTATTAATTTCTTTCCCAATTATGGGATTAAATGGCTCATGCTTTATTGTGAGGATTTAGAAGAATTATGAAGAGATTTCTTATGATGTTTCCAGCCATTGTTATATTGTCGGTTATAGCATCAGGACAAAAGGAAATGGCCTCAAGTTGCACCAGGGAAGGTTTAGATTAGGAATTAAGAAAAGGCTTTTCATGGGAATGGTTATGAACCATTAGAACAGGCTGCCCAGAGAAGTGGTGGAGTCACCATTCCCTGGAAGTGTTAAAAAAAACATGTGGATGTGGCATTGAGAACATGGTTTAGTGATGAACATGGGGCTGGGTTGATGGCTGGACTTGATGATCTCAAAGGTCTTTTCGACCTTAACAATTGCATGATTCTGTAATTCTCTCTAGCTCCTGCTGATGGTGTGTCCTGAACTGCCCCTCCCAAGCTCACAGCTGAGATCCAGCACCAGGACAAGAGAGAAGCAACACCTTAGAGCAGATCTTACACATTTGATCTTACACATTTCTCAATTCAGTTTCAAGACAATACCACATTTAAAAGGAGATTTTTTTTTTCCCATTTCCAATTCCAGCCTCCTGGGTTCTAGATAAGCAAAAGCAACTACAGCTTTAAAGCAGTTGTACTGTATGCCAATGATGGTTTTAAATACACTGCTTCATCCTTAGTGGGAGCAAATCTTTAAATCCCAGAAGCAGCTGCTTTGTGCAGGAAGGTGAAGTCCAAACTCCATGGGATGCTACTGGTTGTGGCCAGACTTGTACCCATCGGTTCTCCAGAAGCTTCAGAGTCTTCTGAAGATGTTTAAGCTGAAATGTAAGCGGTGAATGGGAAAACTGCAGCGCAAGAAATGTTCAGCAAACTCCACTGGCAGCCAGCAGTAGCAAGGTGGAAACCCCCAGGAAGTGATTTTCCTTGGAGGAATGGGCAGCACGAGGAATGCCAAGTGCTGCCAGTGCTGCCAAGACAAATTGACTTGTCACAGGGTGTCCTGTGGACTGAGCTGTGGCCACACTGCCACAATCCACTGCCACTTTTCAGAATTAGAGTACAAACTGCTGGGGTTTTGGTTTGGTTTTTATATGTCTCACCTAATTTCTCAAATGACCTTGCCTTCCTCACCCGAGTCCCTAATGCAGAAGCTCATCCTTGCAAATGAGCTGCAAAATGCTTAGAATTTCTCCTCCCACTTCAACCTAATTTGTAGGAGTTAAACAGCCCAGCAGCTCAGCCATGGATTTAAATGTCACAGATTCCTGACGGCCCGCTAAGCTCATTCTCCACCCCAGCACACGGCAGCAGGACTCCCTTCTGAGCAGCCTCAGTCCTGGCCTCCATCACAGTTTTCCCTGCTTTTACTCTAATATTCCACAAGCTATTTTTTTGTCTAGAGTGGTTTTGTTGGTTTTATTTGTACGAACAAGCCAATTTTTCCCCCCCTGTACTAGCTTAAAAATCCAATGTGCCAGTTCTGGTGGTGCCACTGTAAATGTGGTCAGAGGGTGGGAGACTTGCAGGCAGCTCCAGCAATGACCTGGCTTGATCAGAGCTTTGCCAGGTGTCTCCCAGCAATTCCTGTCTCACTCTTACTTCTCCCTGCCTGGTAGAACGTCTGCCTATTTTTAGGTCTGGGTAATTATCATCACAGAACTCAAAGCACTTCTTTGTTCTGGTTATTTTAAGCAGAGCATTACATGTAGTGGTGCCATCGTTGTCTCTCCCGATGCTTTCTGGTCTGGAGGGAATGAGATTGAGGACAAAAACAGCAAAACCACCATGAACTTACAGGACCTAAGTCAAACACAGGAGGCTGGAAAAGTTCACACCGGACTTGTGCTGCTCTTTTTTTTCATTTTCCAGAAATTCAGCAGTGTCCAGATGGACTCCATATGTACTGACTCTGTCCCTGCAGGGTTATTTGAGAAAGCCCATGGGATATCCACATGAATCCTGCACAACAGCACTGGTTTGATGTGGTTAGACCCCAACAGCTGAAAATTGGTTTATTTGGAAATGGTTTTTACCACCAGGCACCCACTGACCCTGGGCTGTGTCAGCATCACCAGCCCGAGACTTGGGGCAGGAGGGAACAGGCTCCCGCTCCCACTGAGAGCAACAACCACACCCCTGCTGCTCACGTGTGGGCTTGGAAGACACTTTTTAAAAGCAAGAAAAAGTGAAAGGATGCAAAGGGACCACCACTAAAGAGCAAGGCTGGGGGAAAATCCAGGCTACCAAAAGGTTTCTGCAGTTTAACCTGGAGGTTACATCACGTCTGGCAGCACATGGGCTGTCTGCAACAGGGCTTTAGCCAGGCATAAGGTACCACCCCACAGACCAGATTTTGGAACACAAGCCAAAAATATAGCTGAACAAAGGACAAAGTCTGCACTTCCCAAAACAAGACCATGACTTGCTCCAGAAACCATAGAAAGTTACATAAATGAAAAAGCTGATTCATGAGAACAAAAATAAAAGCTTCTCTCATGGATTATAATGCCATTGTAATTGCATTCATTCAATAACCCAAGGCCTAAAAACTTGTTAAATCCCACACCAACAACACCCAAGTCCAAAGATCCTTGTGCATTAAACAAGTTTTTTCCTACCCGAAGAACCAAACAGGAAAGTTAACGTCACCTCCATGTACTTAAGTCCTGGGGATCAGGATTCTCAATGGAGCCAAGGGCGCTTAGAGACCCAACTCCCACTCACTTTTATTTACTCTGACACAGACTGCAAAGAGAATAAAATCCCAGGGGGATTTGGCATTTAGTTCCCTTGGGCTGCTTTGGGAAGTTCAGCCAGCAACGCCAGCCTGGCCTTTCTGGTCGACACAGCCCAGCACAGCTGAGCAGGTTCCTAATTGCCACACTGCCAACTTGCTGTTGGAGTTCAAGGAATTCGTTAAGAAAAAATAAGCAACCTTTTCTCTCTTGCTGCAGCAAGGAGGGTTTGAGTTCAGTGTTCCAGCAAAGTTTTTCAGTGTCACTGATTTGGTGTCAGACACGCAGTACAGACAATTCCACCAAGCCTCGACTACAGTCAAATTCTAACAAGATACTAAAAGGCCACAAATAAGTCAGAACTGTCTTGCTGCACCACATCCAGTGTCTGTTCAGCTACTTTCCTCCTGCAGTGGCCAAAAGCAGATTCCTTTACCCATTAGTCAAGTAGGAGGACAAGTAACATTTCCTTATTTATATCTCCCCAGCTTCTGGCACACAGCAGCAGCAGCACTGCCTAACGAAGCCCTGATGACTTTTTAATGTGTTTTAGGTTTACTTTCTATGAAGGCACCTTAAGGATCAACGTTATTATCACAGCTTAAGGCAAATTCTGCTCATAACAAATGATATCCAAGCACTGGGGAGTTGTGTGGGGGTGAATCTATTCATCCTTTAACACATGCCTGTCAAGGACTATTGTGGTGTTACCAGAATTCTAACAGAGAACATCTTATCAGCAACACCTGAAGCCCATGTTTAAAAGTACCATTTAATAAACTTCACATTTTGTTCCAGTACATGAAAATGGTTCTGTCAGCTGAAACCCCATCTCTTTTCCTACTGAAGCACCGAATTCAGAAGCAAATCTTTCTCTTTTTTGGCTGCAAGGAAAAGGTGGTCAGGCACTGCAAGGGCTCCCCAGGGAATGGTCACAGCCCCGAGGCTGCCAGAGCTCCAGGAGCATTTGGACAACGCTCCCAGGCACAGGGTGGCATTGCTGGGGGGTCTGTGCAGGCCCAGGAGTTGGACTTGATCCTTGAGGGTCCATTCCAAGTCAGGATATTCCATGATTCCATGAAAAGATGGGTGACACAGTGCATTCTCCTTTAACTCTCCTCCTTCCTGGCTGCTCCCCAACACTTTCAGTTGCTCATTCAGCATTTCCTGGCCTGTCCAGGCTCCTGACTGCATCCAGTTGTCTTGCCCAAGAGCCCAGCTCAGTCTCAAGCCTACCAGAGATGCACAAATGCCTGGGAGTGTTCTGGGCAGCCACCAGAGCAGATCAGATGCACCCTCCTTTAGTCAGGATAGCTGTCCTCACCACAGCTAGAAATGACACATCCTTCTACTCTCTGCTTAGATGCTTCTGTTGATTCTGTAAAAGGCTTAAAGAGGGTCACTATCGCCAAGTCAAAGTCATTCACAAGTCAGGATATGCCAAAGCTGTTCCCCACAGCAATCATGGCCTGCTCAAAGACTGCCTCCCCGAACACAGACTCTGCATCCAGAGACTGGCTTTGTTTCTTTGGGATTTTTCCTTCCTTTTTTTAAAGCTCTGTGAAAGTGACAGCAATGCCCAATGGGATTATTTGCCTGGATTTCAAAACCAAACAAAGCCCACACAGCCAAAACTTCCATTTGCAGGGATTTTAATGCAAGATTTTAACATTTAAAATCTCGTTCCATCATCAGCCAGATAATAGAGACGTTTGCTCATGGGATGGCAGTGAGCCTTTTTATACTGTACTTCCATGCACATGGAACACAAGATCCCCAACAGCTGGGCAAGGGAGAAGTTAAAACCCAAAAGTCCCAGGAACTTCTGGCAGCACTGGAGCTGGTACTAGCAGAGGCACCAAACCTCCCTACCTACTTTTTGTAGACACCCCCAGAGCCTGAACACAGAAAACAGTGAATGTAACTGAAGCTTCCAACTGCTGAACGCTGGGAGGTGTCCCAGATCTGGAGAGGAGTCAGACTGACACTTGGCCCCTCACACGAAGAAGGTTTGATTGGAGACATGGAGGGTGCCTGACTCCTCTTCACTCTGCCCATGCTGGGCTCCAGGCCCCGGGAGCAGGGACAGCAAGAGTCTCCCCTCCCTTCACGTGATATCTGCAAACAACCCCACCAGGAGCTGTGTTTGATTAGGGATGAACTTTGCACGGGAAGCAGCCTGAGCCTCTGGGGAGTCTCTGAGCACTGCCTGGCAGCAGCTCCAAACTTCTACTGTTTGCCTGACCCCTCCAACATCCAAAGCCTGCCCATCCTCACGCAGGGGCTCTGCACAGGCCACTCCCAAACCTCACCTCCTCTAGCACCGGGTCTGGGCAGGGTTATCCATGAGAGACGGTCGGGGAAGCACAGCTCCTTACCAGGACCGTATACACTCAACCTGCATAAATCAGGTTATGCAAAGAGACCTTCTCCACCAACTCCAAAGGCCCGTTCCTGAGCATGGATTCACCACTTCTTAGAATGACAGACTCACAGAATATCCTGAGTCCCTTGAAGGAAGGGACCCTCAAGGATCATCGAGTCCAGCTCCTGGCCTTGCACAGACACCCCAACAATCCCATGCTGTGCCTGAGAGCACTGTCCAAACGATCCTGGAGCTCTGGGGCCATGACCATTCCCTGGGGAGCTGTTCTAGTGCCTGACCACCCTCTGGATGAAGAATCTTTTTATAACATCCAGTCTGAACCTTCCCTGACACAGCTCCAGCCGTTCCCTGGGGTCCTGTCCCTGGTCAGAGAGCAGAGGTCAGTGCCAGGCTATGCCTCGGCCGAGCTCCATGGAGCTCTGAGCTGGAATCTCCTCCAGTCACACAGCAGTGCTGCTTTGGGAGCCCCAACCCAGCTCACAGCTGACATGGGCATTCTTGTACCATCACAAGGAAAGGGAAGAAATGAGCCAGGAGAGGCAAGGCTGCCTCTCCCAGCAGCAATAAGGACTGAAAGCAGGGATCAAACCATGGCCTCGGGCCATTCATGCTAAAGGCTTTTGCTTCAGTCAGCAACAGGAAGGACTTGCAAATGCAAATATTCACATAACAGGATGATTTTTTTGTCTTTTTTTTAATGACTGCTGAAGTTATCCAGAATAAACATATCTTGGAAAATCAAGCTTCCAGACCTAGGCTTCCTCTTCTCTTCCTTTAGGTGAGGATGTAAAGAAACACTGATGTATGGCAAACCATAGCTTTAACCACATGCACTGGCACTGTCCACGAACCACCCCAGCACCCGGAATTGTCCTCATCCAAAGGAAAACACCACCATTACAATACTAAATAAATTGACCCTTGGCAATTTTCTAAGTCAGTCTTGTGGCATTTGACTTTTATAAGCCTGAAAACTGCTCATCTGGTCCAAAACCAACAGACAGCGAGCTTCCTACTGCGGAATACAGGCTCCATTATCTCAGTTATGCACTAACAAAGCATAAGCAGCAGCAGAATATGAACTCTTCATTTATTACACACAGTTGTTTTCTGCAGCAGACGTGGAGCTTGGCAGGCTGAGTTTCCCTGGAAATCTCCATGAGCCTTGTCACAGCATCCAAACTCTGTGTTGGGTTAAATAAAAACAAACAGATCCACTCCTCCCAAAGCCCAGTACCAAACTAACAACTCCTGAACAGCACAGAGATGACAGTGGCAGGACCTGGGAGCATTCCCACCCATCAGCCACCTGGTCTGTGTATTCCTGGTGTCTCCATAGCCTCAGCATCTCACTGGACTCTCTTGCCTGAGTCACAAAACAGGGAAAGGGGAACCTTTGCTATGTGGAAGAAAAAAAAAGTCTTTAAGTCCAAGCTACCTCTGTCGCAGACTCCTTGAACAATTTTCTCTTCACCTCTCAGAGCTCCCTTTCCTGAGCTGTTAGTCAGCAGGAATAATTATTTTTTCAAATCACTGCTTATTTACTTTCAGGGATCATTTCTGGCTGATTCTACAAACATTATCAATACACAGCCCAGCCCCACAGACAGGCTTTGTACACTGGCTGTAAAGCAATTTACCACACAGAACACTGATCTCCAACAATATAGTGAGGCTCAGTATCACAAGATGCAGAAAACTCTCTGACACATGATAAATTCCTAAATACTCAAAAATTTACCATGTGGCTGAGAAGAGGAGGGGAAAGGCCCTGAAGGTGCCACCGGTCACCTGACTGCTTGCTCTGGAAGCTTTAAAAAGTCCTGATAGTCTGGATCTCACCCCCGTTGTCAGGTTCTGAATCTGTTTTTTTCAGCCAGCCTCTTTCTGAGAGCCAAAAGGATTATTTCTCCTTTATCTTCAGCTCTGTGGAGATCCCAGGACGGGTCTGTGCAATGCTGGCAGCAACTCCACCCTGTAAGAACTGACACAAACAGCTCAGGTCCCACCTCAGTGCCCCCGAGACTTCACCCTCCACAATGGCCCAGCACTCCAATATATTTTCAGGGAAGCAGCCTGAGATAACACACACAGGGCTGCAGTTTGGGGGGTTTATTGAAACAGCTGCTCCTGTAATTATTTTTCAGAGGCTGTGGATTTGTGCTGGTGATGAGGAGCCCTGCACAGCAGAGGGAAAACAGGTTTGGTTGTGCTTGTGTGACGAGCTGAACTCTGGTTAGGAAAGGAGTTAAAAGCACAGAGAGTTCTGCACGAGGCCCCTGTGGTTTACAATAAAAGCAAAGTTTATTTCCTGTATGGTTTAGCACACAGAGGCTAAATTAACCGACAGAACTAAAAGTTTACAGCATTAATTGCTGTTTCACTGCCTTTATATTGCCAGGCATTTATTCTTTAAATAAAAAACTACTTTAAGAAGAAATACAACATGACCTCAGGGATCCAGGTGCTTCTGATGTATATTACCTTTTATCTTTGAAGAATTCATATACCACAGATCTTATTTAACAAAGAGTCTTTTTGCTGACTGCTGTTGTAAAACTAAACCAAGTAATTTTTTGAAGAGAACAAAGCTTTTTTTCTTCAGCTAGAATACCTAAATATCATAATACAAAGGAAGAGAAAAAGCTATGGATTAAATACAAGTTTTCCTCCTCTTTCCAAGAAGAGCCAGGCTGTCTTGAGATAGAACAGCATCCCAAAAGCATCCTGGAGAGGAAAGATTCAACAGACCATAGCCCTTATGGACAGCAGCTTTCTGACCCAGTAATTAATTGCCCTGGGTAACATTTCAAGTGTGAATCATCCTGGAGGCCCCAGATCCTTCTTTATGTTACTTGGATAAAATATTGCCTAAAACTGTGTCTTTAAGAGGGAGAGATAAATTCTTCTCACCAGACCTGGCCACGCTGCAGTTTCTAACACTTTGGGCAGCTGAAACAATACAGGAGGTTGGCCAAGCTCTGCCTGCCATAGCCCGGAAGGCCAGTGCCTGGGGATTTGCTCCCAGGACTGCTCAGGAGACATCCTGAAGTGACTCTTTCAGGAATTAACAAAATGGAGCATTTTCCAACACAGTCAGGTTGTTCCCATCACCAGGCTGCTCTCACCCACTGCATCCCTGCGGCCCAAAGGGAAGTGCCACCTTCAGCCCAGAGCAGGAGCACTAATCTGGATGTTGCCCATGCCTTGGAGCCATGACCTGGAGCCACTTTGCAACTCCCCACTGTCTTTTTTAAGTTTTATAGATCCCTCTTGTCACCATGGTATCTGCTTTTTTTTTTTTTTCCTAAACCACAAGCTTCCTTCTGCCTCAGTGCAAGCCAGCATCTGCTTACCCCAATCAGAAACTAAGATAAATACATACTGCATTTTATTTTTTCAAAGTTTAAGTCCCCAGCTGTTTATTTGCTGTAGGATGGAGTTCTCCAGGCCTGGGCAAGCAGCCAAAATGGCTTCATTCCCCTGCTGTTCCTCAGTCTCAGCCTAATGCTGGTGGCTGGCAGTGGGAGGTGATGGCTCTCCCAACGCCCTCCAAGCTGCCAGCTTGGGTCCCAGATCATTCTATGGAAGAGGGAGCTGTCTGTCCAGATGCTCCTCAGCTCATCCAGGTGTAAATTCCTGGGGGGAACATTTCCCAACTTAGTGGTATGGATTTACTTTGATCTTTCCACAGCATGCACAACAAACCCCAGACCCCTGCAGGTGAAGAGAGGCTCTCACAGGGACCTCCTGGTACATTTTAATGTGATGGAAGGGAACAGAAATTTGGAAAAAGATTGCTCAGGCACAAAGGTTCCACGGACTGAGCTACCAGAACCAAGGGACTTGTTTATCTGCATTACAGGGTGGAATTTCCAGTTCTTAATCAGGATTACCAGGGCACTAACAAGGAAATTTGCAAACCTGCCCCTTTATATTTCTCTTCACATATATTGTATTTCCTGCCTAGGAAATAAAAATCTAACCCACCAATCATCTACTAGCTATAAATTAGCTTCACTTGAACTTCATTTCTATCCATATGCAGTGAGAATGTTTTAGGATATATTTTTAATTCATTCACAGAGTTATTCTGCTCCTTTCCTGCTCTGCCAGTTGTTCTGCAGCTGCTGCGCTGGCCAAATACATTTGCAACATGTGCACAGGAATGTCTTGGATAAGCAGCACTAAGTGTTTCCTTAGGAATAAAATCTTGTCCTGCTGTAGTCCATGGCAAAATTCCCAGTGATATAAGCACAGCCAGAGGTTGATCCCATGAGGTGAATACAGATGTGCTGTTTAAACCTGCCTGGCAATGAGTACTCCCATAAAAACGTGGGTTTATGTGAAAACTGTGAGTATTTTTCCCAGAGGCTTTGTGTTTGCTGTTTCCATCAGGCTTTTCCAGTTGACTTTGATCTATGCCTAAGGCAGGAGAGGTGTCTGATCACCTACCCTAATCATGTTCTAAACATGCAGCGTGTCAGCATCTGCACAATGATGGTCTTGGAATCACCAAATGCTTGTTTCATATGTAAGAAATGCTGAGACACCAACCTAACATACCCCAAACACACACATATATTCTTTTCCACCAAACATTTTTCCTGGACAACGTGGTCTTAGTTTTTTTAATGCAAACTGTTAACATAATTTTAGGAACAGAGCCAAGTTCATTCAAGAAGAGAAGAAAGATTTACTGGGTTGGATCCAACACTTGTCTAGCCCAGTCTCCTGTCTCCACTGGTCACAGATCCCAAGGAAGAGCACGCCAACAGACTGAGCACAGAGAGCTACACCACATCCAGCTTTCTTCCCAGACTCCAGTAAATCACAGTTTTGAGTCAGACGTGTAGTAATAATGTTTAATAGCCCTTAATAGACTTTTCCCCTTAATTTGTCTCACTGCTTCCCGAGTCCATGAACTTCCTGCTGTGCACCACGTCCTCTGGCAGGGAGCTCCTCCCTGAAATCTGTGTTGTCAAACAAAGCATTTCATTTACTCTGAACCTGCCACCTGCCACTTTCACTTGCTCACCCGCAGTTGTTCCATTAGAAAAAGTTATTAATAATCCCTTCCTGCTTGTTTTCCCATGCCTGATGTGATGGTATCACATTTCAGACTTTTTCAGCTCTTTCTTTCTCAACTGCAGAAATCACAGAATCATGGAATGGTTTGGGTTGGAAGGAGCCTTATTAACCATCCAGTCACACCCCCTGCCATGGGCAGGGACACATTCCACTACACCAGGTTGCTCCAAGCCCTGACTGACCTGGCCTTGGACACTTCCAGGGATGGGGCAGCCACAGCTTCTACCTTATAACCTACAAATTCTGCCTTATTTGGTTGTTCCTCCCACAGTGATCACCTCACTCTACTTTCTTCCCTTTTTTCACTTTCTTATATCATTTAAAGACAACAATTCCAGTCTACTAAAGACAGACTCACCACACATTTATACAGTGGGTTTTTTTTCCTTTTGCCCTCTCCCATCCTAAACATTCCTGACATTCTGTTTGCTTTTCATGGGCATGAATATGGTATTTTTGTAGAATTACCTAGTATGGCTCCAAGACCTCTCTGCTAAACAGTATTTTAGCACAGTTTAAACCTCGTTCTTGCACAGGACAATGATTGTCTCTTCCCAGTTTTCCAGCTGAGACAGCAACAGCAGGCTGTTCTTGCACTGTTTGCTTAGAGTCCAGCACAGATCTCTGAGAGAATCTCCTGGTAATTTCTGCAGACTGTAAAAGCTGCCTGTATATTCCCAAATCTTGATAGTTATCTGCTTTCTGTAACTGATGTGCAATCACTTACATAAGCCAAAAAGAAAATAAATAATCCTTCTCCCTTATCCCACAGCAGCTTAGTTTCGTTCTGGAAAAAACGGTTTTTAACCTGGCCAACGCTTGTCCAAAACTTTCTCAAAGTCCAGAGACTCAATATTATGGATCACCCTCCCTCCTATGCTCCGGGTAGCTCAGGGGTGAGGCACAGCTTTCTCCTCTGACACTGCACTGATTCTCCTCCCTGCTCTCTCTCTGTCCATGCATCTGCTGGGAAGGAGCCCAGCGAAGAATAACATCCATTTGTGCAGCACCGGAAGATGGCTCGCAGCTCCCAGATTTCCCTGAGATCCTTTTTCAAACCACAGCTGCCTTTGACTCCTCTCTTCACTCCAACACCCCAGCAATCAAACAACAGGTAATAGTTAAAATTTTACGCTCGAGCGCCTTTAGAATTTCCAGAGAGGCTGATTCATGCACGGAAACAGCCCCAGTAAAACTGAACTTCAGATCATTAATTAAAGAAATAAATCACCACATCCACATCTCACAGGGGAAACGAAGTCCAGGAAGGAGCTGTAAGTCAGGATATGAAAACAACTTCAGCTGTATCCAGACAGCACGAACCTCAGTCAGGCCAGTTGGATGCTGACCCTTCACATTTTTTCTGGTGCTTTAAAGCTCAGTCTCACTCTGCTGCCTTTTCAGTGTTAGAAAATGGCCTTACCATTGAACTGGAGGTGCTGTCCCAGGAAGGACTTGCTCCTGGATGGAGGCTTTTTTTCTGGGACAAACAACAGTAGATAAGCATTACAATTAAAGCTCTTTCAGGCCTGATTAAATATCTGGCCAACAAAAGCATTTAAATTTAATCATAAACTGAAAGTCTCCCCTGCATACGGCCGGGGTTAAACAAACGGCTTCAACACCGAATTGTCATGTTTGAGCAGAAACATTCCTGAACAGCAGAATATTGATATAAGATGTGGAGTTGGTTCAGGTTTCCAGCTCTCCCATCAGTGCCAGGAACTGAGATCAGTGCTTCCAAGGCTGGGGAGCACAAAGAACAGGCAGAGCTCACCTCCCTTTGGCTATGGCAATGATGCATCCTTAGCTCTTCTTCTTGCCATAGAGGGGAATATTTCAATTCTGTTTTGAGCTTGAACAGCTGAATTCTGTCAATGTTTGTGTAGTTCCCTTTGTTCTCCTCTCTCCCCAGTTCCTCCTTTCCTGGAAGGAGTAAGAATAACCTTGCAGAGACTCAAGTCTTGGCACCCTCTGCTCATTAACGCAGATGCCAATTCACCGACTTCTATAGGAAGTTTGTGAGTGTAACTTTAATGCCCCAGGACAAGGAAAGTTTCAGGCTCAACTCTATAAATATTTATTTAAAACCCACAAGTGCTTAGCCCTGACATGACGCTGTGTGGATCCTGTCTCAGAACGTGCTGCGGTTCAGGGCTCAAGGGAAAGCCAGCACAAGCTGACAGCATCCAGCCTCTCCCCAAAATCTGCCTCTTCTCCCAAAGCAGGGACATAATCCTGATGCACCACCTCAGAATAAACACTGTCCTACCTGCATATACAACCTAGAGAAATTCTCAGCAAAAAGCCTTTCCTGGCTTTAACTGTGGCATAGAATTTTCCATCTTTCTCCTGCTGTCAGAAACTGGTTTTATTTAAGCACAGTAGAATGTTTTTTATTTTGATATATTAAAACTGTTGCAACAACTGCAGCCAATTTAATCTCTGGCTCCATTAAAAATTTGAATGCAATATTTTAAGAAAAATATTTGACTTATCTCGAGTTTGGAACAATGACTTTACAAAAAACAACCCAGGAGGCAGATGGAACACATCCGAGCTTGAGCCACATTACAGATTTTGTCTCCTATCCCAAGAGCTCTAACTCAGAACAACTCCTACCATTTTATTGAGAGAAACTCGGTTTGGTGAACACTGGGTATTGAAAAAAGTCCTTCACACATATTATGTTTCCACAAGAGAAGGGTTTAAAAATCAGTACCCAGCCTAACAAGTCAGTTTTCACCCATGGTATATAAACTGCATGAGCTGAGTATCACAAAAACATATATCCACCATGAGATTGTTTTTATAACTACAGATGCAGCTTATTTCCCCATAATATGTGGGTTTACCTAAACTTGCATCATATTACAAGACAATTTAGCAAAGATTTGTATCGTCGTTTTCTTCCCACATGAACTGCCCAGCCAGGCAGCTGAAGGAAGTTCACGAGCTGCTCCTGACCGTCTGCTGCCGCTGCTCGGGACTTCCGCGGCGACAAACGTGACCACAGACATCCGGGCTGGGACAGCACGCTGGGAACCCTGAACGTGGCAGCAGAACAAGGGACACTTATGATCCACACTGATAAGGACTGGATGCACAGAGCCACCCTGCTGTAGCTGCATTTCCCCTCAGAGCCACCTCCTGCCACGGCCCAGCACCATGGCAAAGCTGTTGGGCTCCATGAGCTTTGAGGCCTTTTCCAACCTGAACGAGTCTTTGATTCCATGAAACCTCACAGCAGCCAAACAACACAAACACAAAGCACACAGACTCTGCTCATTGTCTCTTACGGTGGCATTATTTGCATTTATTATAACAATCTGAGGAAAAAAACCTTTGAGGGATTTAAATGCAAAATATAATTTTTTTATACAATCTCCATCTCTCCATGCATTACTTCCCTGGGATTCAAACTTCAGAAGGATGAAGCAGCCTCGGCAGCCCTCCCAAAGCCCTGAGCTGTTCAACAGGGACAAGAGCTGGTGGTTATACAAGCTTTCATCATTTCCAACAGCTCTTCTCCAGAGCTGTTCTGCCCTGGAATGCTCTAGGAAGTACTTGACACTGGTTATATGTCCCCAGTAGGACCAGCAAGTTCTCTGGTGCCTTATTGGGAAAAAAGAAGAGTAGTTGTGAGCAAGTGTTCGCTCTCCAGTCCCTGGGCCACTTTCCTCTTCATTTCCTGGTGGGTGGGGAGGAGACCTAGATCCTTTCCCAAGCAAGAAAACAATACAAAAAAATATGAACCCCCCACATCCTTAACTTTGTGGATGAAAAATAAATTAAAATTTCCTTTCCTCTCTATAACCATCCCTAAATAGTGGCAGGTCTGTGTAACACAGGACTTCGACTCCGACTCTGGAGATCATCTCTTCTTTCTGCCCTGTCTGCAGTCACAGTCGGAGGCAAGGAAAGAAAACCACCCACACAGCCATCAAAACAAGGGAGGGGGGAGAGCTGGGAGAGATGGAAATATGGGACATAGATCACAAAGATGAAGTGCCTGGCTCCAAGGAGCGTCTGGACACCAGACATTTGATGTGGCAGTTTCCACAGCCCACAGCACTGGCAGTGGCATAGGGAAGAGCTCAGGCCACCACATCCAGTGCTGGCACTTTAATTCCACAGCCACAGCCTCCAGTTTCAGCGATACCCCTGGAACTGCAGGGAGGTGTTGGATGAACAAATACAATTCTCTCAAAGTCCGTACTCAAGACCTGTGCAGTTGTTGCCAACAAATGCAGACTCCTAAGACCAAGAAGAATTTAAACAGCTGGTTCCTTTCCACATGAGATCAATAAAATGGGCAATCCAGTTGCCTTCAGGGAGAAAGGGATTCTGGTGCTGGGCAACCTCCTACCCCAAAATCAACAAAATACCAAAATCCTGTGGACAAAATCACACACTGGATTTGTCCCATCCAGCTTCTTCCCTCCTTGTATCCTTTTCTACCAGGAGCAAGAGTCTAATGGCTCTTAGGCCTCTCTTCCTCTCACCTCTTGAAGGATTTTAATGGGAGGCTGCAGTGAAACCCCTCTCACAGCCAGCACAGTCCCTGGTCCCACAACACTCTCACACTTCCAAATGCAGCATTTGTGTCTATCGTTTCTGTCCGTAGCCTCCAACGCTGTCCCAGGCTGAGGAACACTGCTCACTCTGATTGTATGCCAGGCAGGAAGACTCCTGGACAGCAGCTCCACATGCACATTCCCATGTTGGGTGTCCTCACCTCATCTTCGTAATTACAATCCCTGTGCATCCCTGCCCAGCCCACAACTCTCCAGCACAGCATCCACGCTGAGGAAGATTAAATAAAGACAAGGGGCACCTCCCAAGCAAGACTTTCAAACACAGCAGGAAACTGGTGCTGTAACTATCACATTACAGGCTGAAATTCAAATAGGAGGCCAGAGAAGATGTCAATCATCATACTTTCCAGAAATCCCTTGAAACACACTCATAAAATGTCTTTGCTTAGACATGAGCTTCACACAGTGTTTTTTCCTCACAGATACATCATACTGAATATAAACATTATGGAGAAAAGTGCCTTGGGGAAACATTTTATATACTGTGATGTGGCAAATTATACCATATAACAAAGCAGGACTTTGCCAATAACAGACCACAAAATTTGGGCACCGTCCAAGACGCACAGCCCCAGGGCGTGAGGTGTGAAGCAACCTCAACCCTTTTCCCTTCAGTGGGAGACACTTTCCAGTCTCACAAAAGCTTCTTCAACTTACAGAAATGGGGCAGGAAGGAGGAGATTTGATACTTATTTCTGGTTTGCTTCTACTCCGGCAAATTAGCCTTTTAAAACCCAAAATAACACAGTGCTGGGTGTCACTACAGTACAAAGACGACGTGGCACGAGTGAGAGCCCTTCCCGGGCTGATGTTACCCAGTTCAGTCATTTTGCTGCAAACAGCCTTGTTCTCTGTTCCATCTCTCTGTAGCAATCTTCTCTGATGTGGATTTTCCATTCCTGGAGTGGGTTATTTCAAATTCAGCACCCGGAAAGGATCCTCTGGTCCTCCAAGCAAAGCCTGTCTCACCAACTGTTTTAAGAGCCACAGAAACAACTCATTCCAATTCCCTCCAAAGAGGTGCCTCTCTGTCTTACTTTAGGTTGAAACATCGATTAAAATTCTTATACGGGAAAGAAAACATCACCCAGTGAGGTGCTGGGCTGGTCCTGCCAACAGAAACACCCTCAGTGTGCGCAGGAATCTGAGAATATGCAAGTCTTGCTCATTACCACAAGATCCCTTGAGCTGCTCCAGCTTTAGACACAGGCATGAGTGTATGTGTGTATATATATATAAAAAAATATACACGTCATAAAATTGGCAATTATGTGCACATTACACTCAAATTCCCCAAAAAACAGACTACACCAACGCTACATTCAAATTCCACAGGCAGGGATGCACAAAGGAGCCTGAAAGGCAGCAGTTAGTCAGACTGGAGCCTTGTAACGTGTACAACCCACACAAGGACGAGGCAGCACTGTAGAAAACACTAAGCTAATAATTAAAAACTTAACTTAAAACCAGAAAAACACAGTTGGGATTGAGATCTGTGGTTGCACCCCTGGAGCTCAGTATCACCAGACAGACAGAAATCAATAGGTGCCATGAAGAGGGCACTGATAAAAATCTATAGCAACTGAAGCAGTCAACTTGAAACCTATTAACAGCTGCATTAGAAAGAAAGGATTACTTTTCCAATCTGCTGCTTTCCTTCCAGATGATCATTCTGTATGAACCCAGCAGAAATCCCTTTGGATCCCATTTATGAATGAACTACTCAGGATTTCAAGACCCTCCCCAGATCAGCATCAAATAATCCTCTGCTTTTCACCACCAGCACCAGCACTGTCAGCGCTGGCATCACGTTTAACAAAAATGACCCGGGAGGGGAGGGACAGCAGGGACACCTGAGGCACAGGCTCCCGTGCCATCTGCAGCCCATCACCCCACGCTTACCAACTGGTATTTGATGTGCTGAAGCCTACAAATCAGGGGTTGCACTCAAGCAAAGAAGGAGAATGCAGTGACGGCTTGTTTTTATCTTCTGTACATCACTGTCCTCCCAAAGTTTGGGGACCTGAAGCACGAACAGTGACAGGAAAAGGTCATCATACAGCCACAGCCCAGACTCTTTATCTCGTTGCAGTAAAAGTCACTGATCATTAACTGCAATAGCTGGCATTTTCTGAGTCTCTGGCATTTTGTAGTTCTCCAGCACATCCATACCAAGTGCAACCAAATCCCCCGGATTTCAGCCTCGGAGCATCTCTCACATGGATCAAACAGAAACCAGACGATCCTGGGGACACAGTGCTACAACACCTGAACCTAGGCACAAATCCCGCTATTTCTGTGTATCTCTTTATTTTCCCTTTGAAAAACACAGTCCGAGCTCTGCTTGCAACACACTGGGGCCACGAAAAGCGAAATCCAGTATTCCCAACAGGGCAAGAACCGGAGGCTACTGGGACAGTGGCCGCACACGCCTGCCACAATCAACGAGGAATAAACTCATCAAAACCGAATGACGGGCGACACATTTAGAATTGAACTTCAGGAACAACAAAAAAAAACCCCAAACACTGGTGGCTCTGCCTTCCCAGCACAGGGCGAGGGGTGCGGGATCACCGAGGAAATGCCGCTTTCCGTCGGCGGCAGCCGCAGCACCGCCCGCACAGCGCCGGGCGCCGTGAGGGGACCGCGGCTGCCCCGGCCTCTCCCCACGCTGCCCGGCCGCCCCCCGCGCCCCCCGCCCGGCACAAGTTCCCCCGGGCGCCGCTTACCGCCGTGGAGCCGGAGGAAGAGGCGATGTAGACCTTGATAACCATGCTGGGAGCGGCGGGATGCGGAGTCGGGCGGGCGGTGGGTGTGTGAGGGCGGCTCGGGCGCGGGCTGGGGCTGAGGCGGGAGGGCGGGCGCGGGGAGGCGGCGGGAGCGCTCGCCCCGCCTCGCTCCGCAGCTGCCGCCGCCCGAGCCCGGAAGGGTGGAAAATGGTTTTTTTTTC
>VWZT01005057.1:334800-360489 GCA_013397055.1 Pachycephala philippinensis
CGGCCGCGGGGCATTGTGGGAGTTGTAGTCCGTGAGGCGGCGGGGCTGGGGGGAGGCCGCCATTGCTGCGGGTGGTGTTGGGGGGCCCTGTGAGCCCCCCCCCGGCTCCACTCAGGGCTCAGGTGGGGTCACACGGGATGGTCTTGCCTTCTCACCTCAGTGTCTCGCTTTCCTTGCAGGCTCCAGCTGAAGGCGAGGCAAAGGAGGAGGTAGGAGTTGTTTGTGGTCCCCACTCCAAGAATTCCGGTGGGGTTCTGTAGAAATTAGGAACCCCACACAGCTCATGACGGGTGTTCAGCCCCTGGGGGTGGCCCTGTGCCTGGTTTTGGGGTTCTTGGGGCCATCTCCGTCCCCTGAGGTGACAGGTGACCCCCCTGAGGTGGTGCTGGGGGTCCAGCAGCTCTGCTGGGCTGAGGTCAGGGACCATCGGTTCCAGTGGGAACATGTCCCTTTTAGCCTCACAACTCCTGCAAGTAAAGAAACTTCATCCCTTACACGTCAGCGGAGTAAAGTGGCGGCAGCAGAGAACTGCTGAGCAAAGCTGCACTTCCAGGAAGTCATAGAATATCCTGAGTTGGACCTACAGGGATCATGGAATCACAGCATGGTTTGGGTGGGAAGGACCCTAAGCTCATCCGGTCCAACCCCCTGCCATGGGCAAGGACACCTTCTACTCTCCCACGTTGCTTCAAGCCCCATCCAGCCTGGCCTTGGACACTTCCAGGGATGGGGAGTCATCAAGGCCATCACCATAATGCCCATAATTTCATAAATCCTAGGATTTCTATGGGGCTTCATGATGCCATGTTATTTTGGGTGGCAGTTCTGAGAAAGCTGTGCTTTATGTGCTCTCTGAATTTTACTGACATATCTTTCCTTATGCAGCCAAAGAGAAGGTCAGCCAGACTATCTGCTGTGAGTACCTCTATTCATTCTTTAATACTATATCACTTGGGGTGGGGACAGTTAAAGATAAACTATCGGGTTTTTCCCCCAGAATTAGGAAAGGCATGTTTAGAGTATTGCAATATTTAAAATTCCCATTCCATGTTTCTGTTCCTTGAACATCCTCACATGGCAGGCTTCTCACATGAGATACAGGGTCTGTGTTAGTGCACATTCCATCTGGGCACAAGTATGCAGAGTTAAGGAATATTGATTTCAGGATGGATTTGTTCCCTGTAGGACTTCTCCATACAAATGCTCGTGGCTCTGTAAATCACCCTCTCTCTCCTTAGCCTGGTAATTTGCCCATTGATTTTTTGCAGGGCCAACTGTTGGGTAAATAATTCTCAAAAGTTACCAATGTATTGCTCATAAAAATACAAATATTTATTTCTGGTGTTCACCTGACTTGTTTCTTGTGTTTTTTGCAGAAACCTGCTCCACCCAAACCGGAGCCAAAGCCCAAAAAGGCAGCACCTAAGGTAAGGGTCTTGAACTGAAGTTATATTTTCCTTCTTGAGGTGTTTACAGGGATAAAAACGCCCACAATTAACCACTTTGCTTTTTCATAATTATCCTGAAAGCTTTAAGATGGAATTATGCGAGCAAAAAGAGTGGGAAAGACATAATTTTATCCAATTTCTACTGAAGGAATGTGGTAAACTGAGCAGATTTGTAATCCTTTGTGGTGAGGCTTTGCTGCTGCTTTACAAGGCCACTCTGGAGTTTCATATAATGCATTGTTGGGAAAATGATGCTTGGAATAGAGATCAGAGACTCAATTAGAGGAGGCATTGAAAATCATACTTTTAGTTACAGTTTCTTACTATATTTCCATTCTGAGGCCCTCTCTGCAGTTAGTTATCAGTTTATCACATTTTAATCACTCAGAGTTCTAGAGACCACTTTGCTTTGGCTGGGTATTTTTGGAAATGTCAAAAACACTGGCATGTCTGACAGTATAGTTCAAAAAACTAGTTCCAAAAGAAACTATTTAAAGCTGTTTTTTAGTTTGGAGCAACAGTTTGGAATTTCAAAGGGGGCAGTTCTGCAATCCATGAGGGATTTCTTTCCACCCCCTTCCTATCACCTTCCCAGCCGTCAGTTTGCAGTGCTTTTTTGTTAGATTTTTCTGTAAATATTTAGGATTTTGCAGCTAAAAAAACCCCCAAAATTAAAAAACCAGTAAACACCCCAGCATCAAATGTTCAGTGATTGTTTTTAACCTGTTCCCATCACACATTTTCCTTGTGGTTTGGGATGGCAAGGTGGGCAAAGCACAGTGGGGAGAGACGCTTTGGTTGCAGAGGGGGATGACGGGCTGGGAACCAGGAGCTTTTCCTTTTCCATTGAAGAGGAATTTGAAATTGCCTATGGCACAGCAGACTTCCAGGTGAGGGAACTGTTTCCCAGCTGTTCCAGGTGAGGGAACTACATCCTCTGTGTGGAGCAGCAGAGATGCCATGGAAAAGAGGGAGAACCCCACGTGTCATTTTGGGCTCAGCTCTGTAATCTCAGTGCTGCGCAGAGCAAGGCTTTCCCGTTCCATCTTGGCCGTGCAGCTGGAATTCTAGACCACATTCCTGGTTGGATGGAGGACTGGGCACTCTGGATTGCACTTCCCTCTAGTGGCTGGTGCCCCAGGCAGAGCAGAGCCAGCTGCTGGTGGCACACAGGGCAGGGCAGCAGTGCATGACCCACGTTGTTGTATTTGGGTTTTTTCCAAATTTGCTTTTTTATTTTCATGGAAACATCTCGGGGTTTAAACACTAAAGCTGCGTTAACTGAATGTAAGAAGTTGTAGGAACAGGGATGCAAGAGTTAAGGGCTGTAAGGGGCTGGCAAAGCTTAGATTGGGCTCCCACTGCACAACTGGGTGGTGTGGTCTCCCTTTGGGATCATGCAGGGATCCCCTGGGAGCTGTGCCTTGGGAGTTGCCCCCAGCTGGACTTGGAAAGCATTGGTCCTCCTGCTCCTGAGGTGCTGTTTGAAGCCAGGACACTCGATCTGTGTTTTTGGCTCTCCAGAGCTCCTCAAACTGCATCAATACCTGTGCAAAGGGTGATGGAGTAAGAACTGCGGAGGCATTTTTAATTCATGTCTGCCCCAAGTGCTTTACTTGTCAACCTTCAGGATCTTGGAATGGTTTCCTGTGTGTCAGAATAGATTTCACCTGTTAAACTTTGCCATCTTGAAAAACATGGAGCTGGGAAAGGAGTTTTGTCATTTCTAAAATACAGGACCTTATTATTGAACTGTTGTTGCAATGTCTAGAGCAAAATTATTGAGGAAAATGAACAAAATGCTGTAGCTGAGGTACTGTTGTGTGCTGTGGGACCCTTTCTCTCCAGTCAGTCCAGCCATGGAAGTCAGTTTCCCTGGATTCTCCTCCAGTGCTTTCTGAAGAGGGGCTTTCCCAGCACAGAGAATTGGTTTTAGCTCTGTTAATACTTTGTTGTGGGTTTTTAGTGGGATAAGGGAACAGATAAGCAGTGCCATAGTACAATTGTGATTCTAAATGTCACTGCCAAACAGCACCAGGATGCTGGGTGTTCCCAAGACAGGGACTCCTGACACCACACTGCAAGAGAGTTCTGCAGGTGGGATGAAATCTCTCAGACTGAGGAGTGAGAGGTTAAGAGAGGAAAGAGATCCTCACTTATTGAATGTACTGACCCCATCTTAAATTTTCTGCATTATTGGAGGATTTGCTGTGAATTTTGGTGAATTTTTAATCAGTGAAGAATCAGGTGACTTTACCCCTTACACTCTGAGTTTGCCCTTAGCAGCCCATTTTTAAGGTGAATTAATTTTGTGCCTTAATAACTGAGGGATTGAAGTAAGAAAGGAAACTTTTTGTAACCTTTTGATAACTTGTAGTCACTGAGACAAATGCATATCCAGTAATTTTCTGTTTATCCTCACTCAGCTGTGAGTGGATCTTGCTGGGTTTCTGGTTCCTCTGTGGGAAGTAGGTTAATCAAGCAAGGGGCTGAGCCAGTGCTGTTACTTATTGGCAGCAAGAGGCATATCCTTGGAAGTGAAACTAATGAGGGTCGAGTATTTGGGTCAGGATCTGACCTTGCCTATGGAAGATTATTACTACAGAAGCATCAGGTTTTGGGTTTTGTTTTGATTTAGCCTGATCCACATATAAGAAACTGCACTTAAATAATAAATGCAATGCTTTTGTGGTTATCAAAGTGATGCTGTTGAGCCCCCAGTTTTTCTGGCAAGGAAGTGGTTTATTATCACAAGGAATATTTCTGGCAGGGAAGGGAGAAAGTCCTTTGCCTACAGCTTTGTTACAGTTTTCTAAATAGGCATTAACAGCACATCTGAAGTATTCTGGTGTTTGCACATGTTGGTTTTGTTCTGTGGCTGCCTTTCAGCAGCAGGGCAGAAATACAGGCCAGTTCAACATGTTTTAGCTAATTTAATTGAATGCCTATTTAAAATAAGAATTCTTTTAACCCCAGCCATGGCTGCTTTTATAGGCTGCACTTCCCTGTAGAACATTCAGGACAGACAGATGGAAAACACTTTTCCTGTGAAACTTTGATCTCATCTTTGTCAATAGAAGTTTGGGGGGTGGAAAGAGGTTGTGCAGAGAGTTTTGGAGTTGAGGACATGCTGATGTACAAGGTGGAAATTAGGATTAAATACATGACTGTCTGTTTTCTTAACAGAAAGAAAAAGCAGCAAATGATAAAAAGGAGGACAAAAAGGCAGCAACAAAAGGGAAGAAAGGAGCCAAAGGCAAAGAGGAAACTAAACAAGAGGATGCTAAAGAAGAAAACCACTCTGAAAATGGAGATACCAAAACTAATGAGGTACTTTAGCTCCACTAAAGCTGGGAACAGAGCCAGATGTGCTGGAAGTACAGCTGCAGGAGCTCTGCTGGGCTCCAGAGGGTGGGGGGATCACTGCCACACTGGGAGGACAGAGCAGCTGTGGTACCTGCCCAGGGCAGCTCCCAGGGACAGCCTGCAGGAATGGCCTTCTCCTTCTCTCTCTGTGCTGGAGCCCTCCCACAGGTGCTGTCTGCTGGCCCAGGGTCCCTCTCAGGGCTGGCTCACAGCAGTGCCCAAGATTTGGGGAACAATGGAGCCCAGGGAAATCATCACCCTCCAGCCCTGAGCTGACTTTGCACATCCCCTCTGGACTGCTGGGTTCCTCTGCTGCTCAGCACGGGTTGGTGCTGGGCCAGAAATCTGGTTTTGAGTTCTACACAATTCTTTAAAACAATTCTTTGCCTCAGAACAATTCAACGATAGATTTGCAAAGTAAACTCGGTCTTGTCTCTTATCTGCAGCCTCTTCTCACAGGTCCTTGCTGTGGCAGCTCCTTACCTCAGCTGCCTTTTGCTAGGTCCAGCTGCAAGCTCCATCAGCTGCTGATGGTTTGTCCCAGCAGATTCCTTGCTGATAGTGAAGCAGTGTTTTCTCAGGGCTCTCTGCCCGTTGTTCTGTCACTGACAGTGGTGTCTCTTCATGGGTTGAGTGTCACCATCCAGCCAAGGGTCCTTTATGCTTTCATTTCTCAAACGAGATCAGGAGCTGCTTAGTTAAAGCACTACATGGCCAATGTGCTTCAGAGGGGCTTTGAGGGAGCTTTGCAGGTTTGATGTGTTGACTTGAAAAGTAAAAGCACATTTTCATAGAGAAAAGTGAGAACTGATTCCCCAAAGTTTGGACAGAGCAGGATCATGGTTGATGTGTAATTCTACCACTTCCCTGTGATGAGGGCTTGAACTTCCCCTAACATATCATTGATCCTAGTCTAAAGTACATTCCAAACTTCTGCCTCTCTGCAGACACTTATTCCAAAATCACCTCACTAATTAATACTCCTGTGTTTTCATTTTAAGAATTATCAGCCCGTTGCTGTGTCAATATTTTCTGTGCATTCCTGTCTGTCCACACAGAGCCTTGTCCATGTCTGTGTTAGCAAACTGGTCTCTTTTTGATGCTGGTTAGATTGGAATCCAATTAGCATTACCAATAATATTTCTATTCTTCCCAACCCCTTTTCTAGGCACCAGCTGCTGAAGCATCTGATGATAAGGAAGCCAAGTCCGAGTAATGTTAACCCTGCCCTATATCTCCATCATTTGGTATCCGTACCTCCATGCTGTATTGTTAACAGAGAGGAATATTTTTATCAACTATTTTATAAATGCAGGTTTTTTTAGCATGAATTTAATTATGGAACATCTTCATCTCGGTTACTTGGGAATTAAATCCCTAACAAACAAAACAAAACAACAAAAAAAAAAGTCATTGTTTTTAAATTTTGTGATTGTAATAGTTTGTATGGTACATGGAAAGAATAAGTGGTGGTAGCTTTTGACTTCTGTCAGTGTGTCCCTTTTTGTGTAAGTCATGCTTACAGACTTCAGATTTTAATTTTTCCCTTGTATGTGTTGTATGGTTTCTTAAAGTGGGGAGGTCTCAAAACAAATAACCGTGTGAAACATTCCAGTGGTTCTGTGGGTTGCTTTTATAAAGAAGGTGAGCTATTTTCATGAAAAAACCTAAGAGCTGGAAATCTGTTGTTTCCCAAATGTAATTTTATTTTGTCAGTTTTGAAAAAAAAAAAAGAAAAATAAATAAATAAAAGTGTAATCCTGTTTTTAAATGAAATACAAACATTTCTTTTCAAAAAGGGCAGGTTGGTTGTATGTACCCACTGTTAGGAATTTTGCTGGATTTATCTTAATAAAAAAGACTCCTCAAAAGCTGATTGTTGTTTGTTGCTTGTGCTGCTGGAAAGCTCCCAAGTTGCAGGAGAGCTGCAGTGGGACAGGGAGAGCCCACGGGGCTGGAGAGCTGTGGGCTTTTGGCTGGGGCTGGAGCCCCTCTCTGCCTCAGTTGTGTGACTTCCCATTAATCCAGGCCTTATTCTGGGACATAACAGCTGGATCAGGCCAGTGAACTGGGGTTAAGTCCCAGTTCTGTTGTTACAGCTTTTTTGTGCAACTTTATCAGCTCCTGCTAGAACCTGCTTTTATAGAAAGTCTCTTCACATCCGTGACCAACTACAGGATATATTTAATAAAAAGAAAAATGTCTGCAATGCAGAAACCTTCTCTTCCCATTAAATTGTTCCACAGCCCAGCAATGGGAAATTCCAAGAGCCTGAATATTTTATCTTGTGTCTAAACCCCAAACAGCATCTCAGAGTGTCTTGGATTCAGTGGGGTTCAGGATCAGTCCCCCAGGGCCACTAGTGGATGTTTAAATGTGATTTCATTTTCCAGGCCTGAGGCACTGGGATTTTTATTCCTGCTGCCCCACCTGTTCTGTACAAATGCTCGGGGTTAACTGGGCTCCAGCCTCCTCAGCAGTGAAGGTGAGGGAGTTCTGAGGGGCCTTTTCCTTGGCAGTGTGTTTCCTTAATCCAGCAGAGATTTTGGGGCATGCTCTGGTCTCTCCTCCAGTGAAAACTGATGGAGCAGTAACTGTTTTCCCTGTGCCTGCTGGAAGTGTGCTGAGATGTGGGTAAAACTAGGGAGAGACTGAACATCCCAGTTGGAACGTGATCCAACAATAGTTCAAGTGTCATCCTGACTTACATCTAAAAATGTTTCACTGAACTTCCTCTCTACAAAGACAGGCTGGGAGAGCTGGGGGTGTTCAGCCTGGAAAAGAGAAGGCCCTGGGAGACCTTAGAGCCCCTTCCAGTGCCTAAAGGAGCCTATAAAAAGGAGGGAGAGGGACCTTTTTATACAGGCACATAGTGACAGGACAAGGGGAAATGGTTTTAACCAGAGGGCAGGGTTACATGGGATATTGGGAAAAAATGCTTCCCTGTGAGGGTGGGAGGCCCTCAGGCTGCCCGGAGAAGCTGTGGCTGCACCTGTATCCCTGGAAGTGTCCAAGGCCAGGCTGGATGGGCGTTGGAGCAGCCTGGGATAGTGGAAGGTGTCCCTGCCCATGACAGGGGTGGGGATCAGATGATCTCTAAGTTCCCTTCCCACCCAAATCATTCCAGGATTCCATGATTCTATGAGTTTAGCCAGCAGTCTGTGAGAAATCCCAATGGGCCTGTACTGTTCAGGGAGAAAATGCATGTTGGAAATGTTCTAGATTTGTGTATTTCCCACCCCAGTGGTTTCTCTAAAAGGGCTTCAAACAGGAATCCAGTCCTGCAAGAAGGTGAAGGGCTGTGGGACCATCTCTCTTTGTACAGAAAATTCAGTCACTGAGTGTCTCAAGCATTGTTATTTAAGCAGCAGACACAGAATGTAGTTGATATTTTCTTAGCACAGGATCCATCCATATGCCAAGGTACAAAGACCCTTTGGCATGAGGTCACTCTGATCCCAAGTCGTGTCTCTCCATCTGAGTCCAGGGGTTGTTACACAGAACATACAACTGAGTGTTTGGTTTTGGTTATTTCTTTTTTGTGTGCCAGGGTGGGAGTTGTTCTTAATTCTATAACTATTGTTCTAATCAAATTCCTCTTTCAAATAAGTACAGAAAATTGCCCAAGAACATTTTGCTCAAATTCATAACTTTTCGGAGCCATGGGGTATTGAGAGAGTTGCACAACTGAATGGATTGTCTGGTTTATGCCAAACCCTCCTCATGGCTGTCCTGGTGTCTAGACACTGAATCCAAGGCCAGATCCATGGCAGCTCCCAAGCTTGGCTTATTTCGTCTGAAAAGAAGAGGTTTCAAACCGTTGAGTCAACCTACTTTCAGGTTTCCTTGGAATTTGTGGAGAAACTGCCTTCCCTGAGGTGCTTGGCTGGCTGTTCCCTGGGCTCTGGGTGTTACTGGGTCTGATGCTGGTTAGGAAAGATCCACAGAATTGCTGATTATCATTATTCATCGTAACGATTGGGGACCTTGAAGATGCAATGGTGAAGTGATTCGTGAGTCTGAAGACAGTGGTGGTTCTGAGGTGCTGCCATGGGAAGAGATCTGAGCGATGTTGGCAACACCCTGCCATGGTGAGGTGTGAACTTAGATTGTCAGGATGAGAGGAGACAGCCTCAAGTTGCAGCAGAGGAGGTTTGGGTTGGATATTAGGGGAAAAAGGGTTGTCCAGCCCTGGCACAGGCTGGAGTCACATCCCTGGGGGGATTTAACTGTGGATGTGGCACTGGGGGACATGGCCATTGGTGGCCTTGCCAGTGCTGGGGGAACAGCTGGACTAGATGGACTTGGAGAGTTTTTCCAACATAAATGTTCCTGTAATTCCATGATACAGCTTTTGGTGCAGGCTCCCAGAGCAGCAGAGTGTCCTCACACAGTGTCCTCGTGGGATCTTCAACAGAACTGGGCAAGCATTTGCTTTTGTTTGCTCAGAACAATAAACCCACTGAAAACCACTTAGAAAGCACTGGTCACTGTCCTGGGAGGGAGGGGGAAATCAGAGGAGGCACCTCCGGACTTCATCCTGGGCTCCACCATCAGCAACGTGCTGGAGCAGCACAGGAGGGAAAAGGCACAGCTGCCTCAGCAAGCACAGAGTAGAAATTACAGTGAGGTCCTTGGGATGTAAAAAAAAGGGGAATGGGGGAAAATAAAATAAAACAACCCCTCCAGGCACATAAAAGGAAGGGGTTTGCAGGTTCATCCCACATCCAGCTTTGCTCCTTTGAGTGAAGTGACTGTACACAAAAACCATAAAAGCCCTCAGCTCTGGGGCCAGGCTGGGAGAGCTGGGGGTGTTCACCTGGGGAAGAAAAGCTCTGGGGAGAGCTTAGAGCCACTTCCAATGCCTGAATGGGCTCCAGGAGAGCTGGAGAGGGACTTTGGACAAGCGATGGAGGGGCAGGGCACAGGGAATGGCTTTAAGATGAGGGAGGGTAGATTTAGATTGGATACTGGGAAGGAATTCTTCCCTGTGAGGGTGGGGAGGCCCTGGCACAGGGTGCCCAGAGAAGCTGTGGCTGCCCCATCCCTGTCCAAGGCTGGGCTGGATGTGGCTTGGAGCGACCTGGGCTAGTGGAAGGTGTCCCTGCCCATGGCAGGGGGCAGAACCAGAGGATATTTGAGGTCTCTTCCAACGCAAACCAGTCTGGGATTCTGTGACACTCCGACAGGTCTGATTTTCAGATCAAGAGCTGCTCCCTGGCAGTTAATGGAGTTACACTGGTGTTAATCTGATGAAGGAGAAAGAAAATTGAATCCCTGGAATGGAAACGATGGCTCCTCCTTCTGACTGTCCCAGCGGTGCTGCTCCTTTCCCGTGCAGCTGCCGGGAGCCCCCGCGCTGAAACCTGATGCCCTGGATGGGCTCCAGGAGCCGGGAACACCCCGGGCCCGGCGCTGGGCGGCTTTCGAGGAGCCTCTGTCCTTGGAGAGAACAATGTCAACGTGGCTTCCAGAGACTGTCCCAGTGCCCGAAGGAGCTGGAGCTGGTCACAAGTGAGTGTGGACATGGGGACCGATGTCACTGATGACTCGTGTGGCCATTGTCCCCTGCTTTGGAAAGGGTGTGATTGGGATTGGGCTAGGGTGACTCAAGGAGGGGATGGGGAGAGGATCAGAGCTGCTCCCACCCCTTCATCCACAGCTCTCCTCTGTTCCCAGAGAAGCTGTGGCTGCCCTGTCCCTGGAAGTGTCCAAGGCGAGGCTGGACAGGGCTTGGAGCAACCTGGGATAGTGGAAGGTGTCCCTGCCCACGGCAGGAGATAGAATGAGATGGTCTATAAGTTCCCTTCCAACCCAAACCACTCTGTGATTCCATGTTTCCATGATTTGCCCTGATTAATCCACCTCTGCTGGAAGACAACAGGGAAGGGCCCATGGGAGAAGATCCCAGAGGAACGACACTCCCTTCCTCCTGCAGCGCCAAGCAGGGAATCACTGGAACTGTGTCAGATGGGAATCTGTGATGTCAGTGTGTCCAGGGATTAGCGTGCACTTCAGGCTGAAGTAACACCTGAAAGCACTGAAAGGAAGTTGGTGCTGATGTTATAGAAAAGGGAAAAATGGCAAATTGGAAAGCTCTGTTCCTAAGAGTGGGAATCCTATTGACACCATAAAGCTCTCAAGAGGCAACTTAATACAATTGGACACATCTTAAACAATTCCAGACGTTCTTAAAAGGGGGGAGGGGAGCAAGCATAAATAACACAGGGAAAAATGCTGGATTGAAACCTAAACACAGAGTGGTCAGGACCACTCCCCGCTCCCAGCCTCGGCAGCATTCCCAGTAAGGGGGTTCCAAGTCACGGCTGTTCCCCTTTGGAAGTGCCCCCCTCCCGGCGAGCGAGGTGCGCTGCTTCCGCTGGGGACGGAGTGTAGCACAAGCCTGGAATTCTCAGTCAAAGCTGCTCCAAAGTTATCCAGAGCCAAAATCTCGCAAAATCGCCAGGATTTTGTTTGTTTAACATGAACAATTCGGGGAGGGGGTGGAAGTGCATTTCTTGGAGCTCAAACCAGATGTGCGACATCCCAGCCACAAAGCTCCGGCTTCTGCGCTGTTTGTTTTCCCCCCAGGAAGATAAAAGGAGCTGTGGAGAAGGTTTGGATTGCGGCAGCTCTCGGGTTTCACCCTGGCTCCGGGGGCGCTGGCAGAGGCTGCTCTGCAGGACCACAAATGAGCTTTGCTGTTCACAGATCCGGGGCCACCGCTCCCCTCGGAACACGGCTGGAGTTGGAGGTGGGCTGTCCCTAAGCCTCAGGCTGAGCCTCAGCTTTCCAGCGGGCTGGAAGTTTGCTTGATTTGGTTTCTTCCTTCATATAAATTCACCGTCACGGAGGTGCTGACCAGAAGTGCTTCCCCAAGTCGTGGTTCCATTTTGTGCCGTCTCTGCCAGGAGAGAAAGGGCAGAGTCGCCTCTGCGGGCCTCATCCGAGGGAAATCCTGCAGGATCTGCCTTCCCCTCCTAGAAATCCTTCCAACAGAAAGTTCCAAATCCAGGCCAAACGTTCCCTGCTTTGGTTTCACCAGCCATGTGGTTACAGCCTGGTTATCAACAGAGATCTTGGAGTAAACCCCGACTTTCCTGCTCTGTGTTTACTCCTATGCTCCTCTATACCTACAGCATTACCCTGGGAATAATTAAAATAATTAACAAGTGTAATTAACTGTTGGAGAGGAAAGGAGACTTTTAGGACATTATATCAGCAACAATTAAATAAATTACCCTTTTTGTCTGGCAAAGAATTGACAGACGGGGGGGAAGGAGGCGGGATTTGTATTCCCTGGTGCAGGCACAGGGACAGTGAATAGGGGTCGGTGGCTCCTGCGTGGGGACACAAAGCAAACAAAAAGGCCCCAAATGAAATTACCGAGTGGCAGATGCAAAACGAACATATTTCACACAATGAGTAATTAAACCATGTAACTCATTGCCCAAATGGAGCCCAGGAATCATAATGGCTTAGGAAGTGATTACACAAATTCTTAGAAGATGATCTGGTGGGGCTGTGGGACACAAAGACATGTCACCAGTGCAGGACCAGCAACCCATGGTGGTGGGAGAGGACCTGGAGTTATCCCTGGCTCTGGACCTCTGGAAGGAGCTGGGGGGTGAGGTGACACAGGTTTGTACCCCCACTTTGGTCTGAGCCACTCCAGCCACATTCTAGACACTTGGAGATGAGGAAAACTTCCCTGCTGTCCACCGGATGTGGCTGTTGGTGGGGACAGACACGGCGTGGATGTACCCAAGGTACCACCCGTGTCCCTGCCAAGCCCTGTGCCACTGACCTGGGCTGTGCACATCCCCCTTGTGCAGGTGTATTCCCAGGAATATTCTCCATTGGAGCTGAATTTTTCCCAGGAGGAAAAGGGCACCATATCCTCCTGCTCCTGGCAAAACTCCCTCCCCAAATGCCACCCGAGGGCCCAGGTTTGCTGGGTGCTGCTGGTGCTGAAGGTGAGGTGACAGCCACCACTGGGCTGAAGAAGGGGTCCACACTCCCAACTCTCAGCGTTGCTCCATTTGGGCTCGGGAATTATTTCCAACCCCTTTTTGGCCCATCTTGGCTATAAATCTTCCCAGCTTCACTGGTGCTGTGGCCTCTAGGTGGTGGTCCTGGCTGGGTGTTCCTGCACAGCTGCTCTGCACGCACAGTGAGGTCATCCCTGGGAATTTGGGGTTATCCAGCTGCCTGGGGTGACAGCACCGGGATGAGGAGTTGGTACCACAGCTCCCTGGGTATCACTGGGTGTGGCACCACGGCAGTGGCTCTGCAGGGCTGGGGGATGGTGGCAGCAGCTCTGTCCCAGCTCCCGCTGCAGGAATGCCCAGCGAGGATGCACAAGGCCAGCAGGGACCAGAGAGCAGCCAAATGTATCCATCATTCTTCCCCCATCACTTGGAAGTGTGATGTCCCTGCAAGAGCTGGAGCCTTCTGGAGTGCTGGGTGCTCTCCCTGCCTGCCCCGCAGCCTTTTCACTGCAGAAGTTTGGGGTGACAGGAACGGTGGTGTGTGTCCTAGGAGGACAGGCTGGGAGAGCTGGGGGTGTTCTGGAGAAGGCTCTGGGAAACCTTGGATCCTATTCCAGTGCCTAAAGGGGCTCCAAGAAAGCTAGAGAGAGACTTGGGATGAGTCATGGAGTGAGAGGAGAAATCTGGCCTCAGTATCCCATTGCATCCTTGGGAGAGCAACAACGTGCCCATTGCTGCAGCAGGAATTGGTGATACCTGTGTATAGTTTATATATATTTTTATACATATCACAGAATCCCAGACTGCTTTGGGTGGGAAGGGACCATAAACCCATCAAGTTCCACTCCCTGCCATGGGCAGGGACAGCTCCCACTATCCCAGGTTGCTCCAAGCCCCATCTAACATGGCCTTGGACACTTCCAGGGATGGGGCAGCCACAGCTTCTCTGGGCAATTATATGATATATAATATACATAATATGAAATACACACATATATCTCTATAAAATGTGGTTGTAGGTTCCATGTTCAGACTAGGAGCGACTCTGTGGTGGATGTTGAAGCCTGGGTTGATGTCCCGGCACCAAGGGCTGTGCACCCCCTTGCTGGCTGTCCCCAGATGCCCCACACAAGGTCCTCTTCCCTCAGCAGGGACAAAACCTGGTGGTTTTGGTTACTCCCTGGTTGGAGCCCTTGACTCTCCATCTCACTTCTCTCAAGATCTGCATGACAAAACCAGCGGTTCCAGCCCATTTTGGCGACCACTTACTCCAGGAACCTCAGGAGTTTCATCAAAAGCCTGGATGGATTTCGGGTCTCGGGTTTTATTCATTCCAGCATTGGCTGACAAAGCCCATTACATCATCCCTTTGGAAGAGAAATTCTCTGCAGCTGCCTGTGTGGCGCGGGGGGTGTTTAAAAAATAACACAGATTTTTGTTTCTTTCTTTCAGGGCAATTTTCCTCCCAATTGCTGGAAAACTGAATGCTAAAAAGCTTCAAAAGTGGGAAGGAAAAGGGCAGCGCGCAGCAGTTCCAGCCATTCCTGGGTTTATTATTATTATTTCCTTTCCAAAGACCAAGGGGGGAAAAATAGCCCCATTACCCCGCGCATCCAGCGCGCCCAGCCAGGCGTGAAAAGCAAAGCCAGTGTCATGGCAATGGCAGATGGCACGGAGCGGGAGCGGGAGCGGGAGCGGGAACGGGAACGGGAGAGGAAGGGAGGGCTCCGGCCCCGACCTCCGCGCGGACCGCGCTCCTAATTAGCCCTGGAGCAGGGACTAATTAAACCCAGAGGTAAGGCAAGTGATTACTTTTCCTTGCAGAGACGGGGAGCAGGAGGGATGTGGATGGAGCCGGAGCCGGTGTTGGAGTCGTCCTCACATCAATGGTAGGAAATGATTTCAATCTCGGCTCATCCCTCCCGCGCTGCCAGGGAGCAGGGAACCACAGCAGCTATTCCCTGCTCTCCCAATGATCACAGGCTGCAGAGAATGTGGGATTGCAAGGAAATACCGACGGGAAGGAGAGAGGCAGTGGCTGGATGCTGTGCTGATGACGTCGAAATGTGACATTCTCAATTATTAGCACTATTTGGCACCCAAGTATCCAAAGTACCCACTTGAACTCACCCAGGGCCAGAGCAGAATCTTCTCTTCCTCCTCTACAGTGGTTTTGGAGTATTTTTTCATGCTCCATAACCTCATTCCTTTTAATCCACTTTCTCTGGTTTCCTATAAAGGAAGCAGTTGGAAGTAAATTATTTTCACTGCCATTGAACTGGGTGCAAAGCTCTCAGAAAATGCGATATAGGGAGGAAAATTATTATATCATATAATATAGTTATAATATAGAATTATACATTATATTATATAAGTATTGTATTATATTATAAAAAATATAGTTATTCTATAAATATATTTATTTTAGCACTGCAAGAACTGGAAGCCCAGAGTTGCTCATGCAGCTGGGGGTGCTGGCAATTCCTGCTGGGATGTGCTGGGCTTTCCACGGCTTTTATGAACGGGCTGAACTTTGCAAAAAACATGGGAAAACCTGTGACTCTGTGGAGCCCTTGGCACTTCTTTGCCCATTCCCAGGCAGACTCTGTCCCCAGCACACACACACTGGGTGAGCAGAACACCAATGCCGGCTGCCTCTGCTCAGCTTAAAATAGCTCCGGCCCTGCCCTGCCCTGCCCTGCCCTGCCCTGCCCACCAGAGCACCGGGAGCATCTCTCCACCTGGACCATGATCCCAGTCCCTGGGCAACAGTGTGATTTCCAGAGCAACATCCCCCTCTTGCAGCGTATCATCTGGATGATTCAAACTCAAGCGTTGCCGGATTTCTGCTTCCCAGTGAAACACTGGACAATTTGTGTTTCTATTTTTACCCTGGATTAGTCAAGGGTCGCTGCGGGACCAAATCGGGGTGCTGGGCTTTCCATGGCCTTATGCTTCATCCTGTAAATGCTCTTTGCCTTTGACAAGCAGAAGAACCAGACAGGACAACTCCTCTTTGTTGCCAGGGTTTGATCCCTGAGGAGCTGCCAGGGCTGCTGCAGCTCAGCACAGCCTCACCCCCACCACTGCACTTCCCATCCCGCCTTCCCTGACACAGAGGGGGTCAAAGTCACTCACTCCAGTCTAAAAAGCATCCAGGATTATGAGAAAACTTGGGAACATCTCACCAGCAGTGCTGTGGCTGAATCACCATGGTTCCAACCTGACTGGGATGCTCATGAGATGAAAAGAGCCAGGGAGAGTTTGGAATTTCAAGAGAAATCTCTAAATTTCCACCTGTTGCTGTTATTTAATGCAGAAACAATGGGAAAACAAACCTGTCTGGAAAGAACAAATATGGAAACAGAGTTTGGGATTGTTGGAAAGAAATGGACTATGTCCCTGAAAAATATTAGCAATAATTAGTTCTGAATCACTGCTGTGAGCTGCAGATATCGATAGTCTGGATCTCACATCCATCAGAATGACTCGTAGCTATCAACAGCTCCAGGGTTTTCCTGCCCTCCAGCAAACACATTTTTCCTTCTTCTGGAGGTCTGATCGTGTTCTGTTTCATTTCATTGCTGAAAGAAATTAAAATATTTTTTTATATCTGCATCAGTATCTGGTAACAGGGCAAGAATTTAGGAAGATGAAAAAATATTAATTAATACATAAAAACATATACATATAAAAAAATAGGAGCTTTCTCCCTCTATTCCCTGAGCACATGAGGTTGCTTCCAATGCACATTTTATTTTAAGGTGAGTTATTTTGTTGCCATAGTGACATCATTCAGGTTTCCAGCTGCTGCCGTGTTGGTTTTCTCCCAGGCAAGACGTGTCACAAGCAGTCAGCATCCCCAGCCCCTTCCCGGACAGCAGCTTCCCACGGTCCTGCAGGATTCCTTGGAACTCCAGGATGAGGTGTCCCTGCTCCCTGCCAAGGCACGGGGGACATGGGACCTGGGGGAGTCACAGATGAGAGACAGGCACGGAAAAACTCTGACCAAAAGGATATTCCTCTGCTCATTCCTTATCCTTCCTCCTCAGCCCTTGCAGTGGGCTGTGAGAAGGTCAAAGATAAACCGGTAGCTTTATTAATTAGCACTAATTAACACATTCGGTTGCCTCTGGTGTCATTGTGCTCATCTACCCCAGGCCCTGACACGGGCAAGAGTAAACCGTGTTTGCCCCCCAAAAGCTTAAATCTCTGTAAATCCTATTTCTTGCTGCACAGGTGTCTCATGGATGTATTTTATTACCAAGAGAACTGCACTAAAATAAAGATTTTAAATACAAAGGTCTGTAATGATGTTAATAAAGATGAAAAGAAAAGGGATTCCCTGGTAAGGGAATATTTGTGGGGTCATTTGGGTCAAATGGGCTCTGTAAGTGTATTGGAAATGAATATTTAATTTTATGTATTTTCATATTAAATATTTAAATTCATTGTGTTATTATGATGCTAAAGACTTTTAATGGGAAATGTTTTTTTTTTTTGGCTTTAATTCATTCAATTAAAGCAGGCAGAGTGTGCCTCATTAGCCTAAAACCTATTTCATGGGTGCCAGGCCCTATGTGTGACTGAGAGCCCGGGTGCCTGTTCCACACAAGGCCCAAAGAGCTCAAAAGAAGCTGTTTTAAAGGTTTTCTATGTTTTTAATTTTCAATAAACCATTCCCAGTTATCAAATCAAGGCTATGTTCCCCTGGCAGACCTTAGCCCTGTGTAAGCCTTCCCGGGATTGCAGCATCTGGCTAAATCCAGCCCAGATTAAAGCAAAGCTTTCATTGCACAAACTCTCCCTGAGAGGAGCAGGATGCTCCTGATGCCGGGAAAAGGACGGAGCTGGGAATTGCAGGCAGAGGATAAGGAATGCCAAAGCCAGCAGCAGGATCTGGAGGCGTGGAGGCAAGGTCCTGTGCTGTACGAGGGGCTGGTGCACTTCTCTCTGCAGGGGGAATTCGGGAAGCAGAGCCATTCCAGGAGCATTCCAGCCACGGCCAGAGTGTTCCTGAGATTACCCCAGCTCCCTGACGGAAACCCTCTGGAACACAGCCTGGACACACCAGTCCCCAGCTCAGCAACAGCCTCCACAACGAGGTTCTTTGCTTGCAGAGGTTTTAGCCAAAGCCATTGTTTTAACACCCTTTTTTAATATTTATTTCCGAATGTCTTTGACTGGGGGAAGGGTGGAAGGGGTTCCCAATTTAATTCCATAATCCCCCTAAGCCTTGCTTAATGCACTCACTCTGCCTGGCCTCTGTGAATTTTACAGTGGTGTTTCGGGTGGTTGCAGCACGGTACTGGAAAATGTCCCATCATTTATTTTGCAGCTATTTGAGGGAAATGATTCCCAGGGCTGGAAGCCCGGTTGTTAAATCCATACTGCCAAAGGAAACAAACTCTGTCACCCAGATGGGGCTGGACCTCGGGGCTGCCACGCCGATTCCTGGATGAGGTAGCTCAGAGTCCAGCTGAAAACTCACAAAATTAACGTTAAAGCAGGAGCAGGAGACTTTAGCAGTTGGTGAAAAATGTCATTTTTGGCTGAGGGGGCGGGTGGGGCTGCAGGGAACAAAGCAGAACCCCAGCTCTGGGACACCCAGATCCCCTGGGAGGAGTCCCCCCAAACATGGCCATGGCTCACCTCAACTGCCCTCGGGTGGGAGGGATGGAAGTGCTGCTGGAGGGAAATTCCAACAACAGATTTTGTCCTGCTGCTTTCTTCTCCTGACAGGGAGGGAATGCTGCAGCCTGGCTTGTTTTCCACATGTCCAAGAAAAGACAAAACAAGGTTTTAAAAAGTCTTGACGCATCTCACGAGCCTCTAGTCTCCTTAAATCCCTCCCTCAGTGCTCAGCTTCCAGGATTTCTCCAATATCTGCTCAAAACCTGCACCAAAATGTCAGCATCACTCTCAATGGGGTTTTTCCATGTCCTATTTCAGGATGCACCATGTCTCCCATGGAAATGTTCCTCAGCCATTCCAGAGGCATCCTGGAGTCAGCAAGGACAAAACCCCCAAATACAGGGCCATGGGGGGCTGGCAGAGTCCATAGGCAGCAGCAAAGTCAAGATGGGAAGATGAGTTTGGAAGAAAGTCGAGGTCTGAAAGGTGTTGGGTGACTGTACAACCTCAGTCACCAAGCAGGAGGAAGAAGCAAAGAGAGGAAAAAAATGAAGAGACTGAGATCTACTGACTGCACAGAGCAGGAGAGAGAAAGGTGTCCAGAGACATCAGGAAACACATGGAGAGAAGAGGATCCTCAGTAGGAAATGGCAGATCCTTTAGGCTTCAAGGACCATGTGGAGAATGAACAAGAGATGCTTTTTTCCACCTCTAAAATTGTATTCCACACTTATCCCATTGCAATCCAGGGATAACAATGAAAACCTCAGGGAAATAAGGACTGATGGCACAATTCTGTCCTTACAAACACCATGTGCCTCCACAGGTTCACCTCCCACCTGCGGTGGTTTTCCAGCAGAAACTCAACCACACAGAACTTGGGGATTTCACAAACTCTAAATACACTTTTATTGGTGTAAGAGAAATGAAAGGGAACAACCAACAGGGCAAGAACTTCCAGGTGTTGAAAACCACCCCACTGTAAATTAAATTAAATTAGTCTGTCTATCAAAAAACCACTCTAAAGGACCTTCTAAGAATGTAAGGCCTCTCCAAATCAAGATGACACACAAAACATATCCTAGCAGGTTATGTCTCAAGCCCTAATAATTTGAGGCCAAAAATAAAAAGAGATTCTGAAATCTGAACTCCTGAGGACATCAGGGGAAAGACTTTTCCCAGAGATACAAAGTTGGAAGGCTACAGGAGAATGTGAATGTCCATTAAATGATGGAAGCACAAGAATTAAATGAAATACGGGGTCACTGTACTGCAGAGGAATTCATGGAGGTTTCCACATTAAAGCTTTTCCTTATGAGGGATAAGAGGGAGAAGTCATCTCAAATTGAAGATCATGAGAAGAGGCTTTATACTCAATAAATAAAAATAATGGGAAGAGAATTCCTGGATGGGACAGCACTTTGAGAAATGTTCCAAAATCCCATCCTCTGATTCCATGATTAGTGAAAGTTCATTCTAAACTCACACTCCTGTGGGCAAACTTACACAGGACAGTTTTCTAATCCATCACCTCATGCAGTAATGGAGAATTAATTTTATAAGACTGTATTTAAAGAATATTAATGAGCTTATTTACAGTGTCTGCATGTTAGGGATATCAATAAATATAAAAAATACATCAAACTGTTCTAGAACCTTTTATTTCAATAAAAGCAGCACTCTAAAAAACCCTGGTGCACTCCTTCCCGATATTTCTGGTATTTTTGTAAAATGAAAATGATAATTAAAACATAAAAATCCTCAAAACTTAATGGAAAAGGGTATGGGATATACAGGGATGTAATTTTATTAAATATATTTACTTAGCTGAGGGATTTCCAGTAAAATTTGCATGTCCAGGGAGAGAGGTGATGAATTCCCAGTTGCAGTCAGATGCTGTGCGCCCAGGCCTCCGGGAAAAGCCAAAACTGCAGAATTTGGCCCTAAAAACCTACAAAAATCACAAACCAAACATCAAAGGATTATTTACAAATATTTAGCATGACTTGAAGTTGCCGAATTAGCCCAGTAGTGATATCAGGTGGTATTTTTGGGGTGAGATCCTTGTGCAGGGGCCCCCTGAACTGGTAGCACCCACAGGCATCTCAGGAGAAGCTGGAAAAGGTTGGGAACAGGAGGCTTGATCCCAGCCAGGGGACACTGGTCAGAATCAGGCCCTTAGGGATGGTGCTGAATGCAGTAGTAACACCAACAATAACAAAACCTACCCAGTCACTTACACCCAGTAGTAATTTTGCTGCCATAAAACTCGAGGGGTTCTAAGCACAATGAGGTACAAAGTTGGAATTCAGAGGTGCTGAAGGTGGACCTGACACTGACATCATTCCCCTGATCCTTCTGCTGGCAGAGCCCAGAGCACACAGGGACACCCCATTTTCCTGGGTGTTTCAGCCACAGCTGGATTTGGCATTTCTGTGTAAAACAGAGAAAAGGAGAAATGTTTAGACAATAGGCAGAAATTTCGCTGCTTTGCAAACCAGGCAGATTAAGTTCCCCCAGTCGCAGCAGGGCTGCACACGCTGATCACAGCTCACACCGGCTAATGGCTGCCATAAGGAATATGAGATATGGATCAGTCCGTGGAGCAAGGGATGACACCGCTCCAGGCAGGTGGAATTTAGGCTCTGCTGAACGGATTTTAGGATTCTCAAAAGGAAAAAAATCATATTTACATCACCCAGAACAAGTAATTTATCAACAAGATGAACTATTGCAAGATAGAATTTAGAAACAAAGGCGAGCGGCGTCCTGGCTGTTCCTCCATCGCCTTCCCATGGGATAACGTTACACCCAACTCTTGGATGTCTGGCACCATCTAGAGGGATGATTGGAATGATGCAGCAGAGAAATTAAATATTAAATTATTAAAAATAGCAAAAATCCTAGAGCAGCTCTTGTGTAATATCTAACAGCTATTTAGTTATTATTTAACAGCTCTCGTCGAGGCAGAAAACCACAGGAAGGAGTGGGAACTCGGAGATTTGTCCTGCAAAAGCAGGGTGTTGGTTCACACACACGAGCCCTGCACTCCAGCAACTGTAATTCGTGTTAATTATTTTGCACCTCCTTTATTTTTAAAAATAAACTATGATATCAAAATTTGAGGTTTCTGTATTTAAAGATGTTAAAATAAGCTTGGACTTTTCAATATTCCTTTGCTCACAAATGTGTAGCACAAGGCACCAACTCCTAAATTCCTTCTGAACAGCTCTTTTTTCTTTTTTTTTTTGAATCAGTTAAACAAAAACTTGGATTTAATTTAACTACTATCCTTGTTTGCCATTTAGCTCCACCTGAAAGGCCCAAGATGAGCAGGATGTTCATAGAAATCCTTGTGGGTTGCTTTCAACTCAGGGTATTCTATGAAATGTACACAGAAAATACACCAAAAAAAAAAAAAAAAAAGCTAAAATGCTTAATTTGTTCCAGTGTTTAAATCCAGCTGGATTCAGGCATGTGCACCCCCATCTACATTTACTGGAAAGGCACAACACAGGTAACCCCACCACAGCTGCACAATTCCGCTCTAAACTTTCTTTTTTTGATTTTTAATTGTACGTTGCTGGCTGTGCCAAACCACAATCCTGTTTTCACACACAGCTAAAGTAGGATTTGACTCATGAGGACAGAATACTCATAAATAAAATATGAGAGAGACACCTTTACCTGCTGTTACAAGCTGGCTGTGGGGAAGTTCATTTAATTTTGTAGACAAATTAAACAGGGGTTTGAGTTTTACTTTCAACTACAACTGAGAGTAAAACTCCCTACAAAACCAAACGGGGAGAAGCAATGGGTATTTGAACGTCATCTGTTCCTACTCCTAAAATCCCGCAAAAACGTTAGTTTTTATTTATTTAAAGAGCAGTATGGAAAGAAACAGCTACAATCCAGCTTCTTCATTACAGCATCTCTGCTCCTGAATCCTTCTGTGGCCCATTAGTCTGCTCTCCCTCCTCCTGCCACCAGCTGCTGCTGGCATTTACATAACAGAGCTCTGCTCTGAGGAAAGATGAATCAGCACATCCATAAAATCCTGCTTTCACTCCGAGATTTACTATCACCCCCAGCATGCTGCTGCTTGGATGCAGAGGAGCTGGAAAAAGATGAGTCATGGAGCTGCAGGATCCGTGTGTGGTGTGGAAATGGAGCTCCTGGGGAAAGAGAGGATGGGCATTACTCACCAGACATGACTCCTGGAGGGGAAAACCCGGGAGAGGTGGGAAGAGGCACAGATCACAGTCCTTGTAGCAGGCTTGGGGAGTAAGGAAGCAACTGGGAGAGCGTTAGGGAGAGGAAGCTGAGGTGCCAGGGAATCAGGAATGTTGGGAAGGGGCTTGGGAGTGACTGCACAGCAGCACAGTCCAGCCACAGCCAGGCTGAGAGAAGCTCCCCAAGAGGTGTTTGGGAATGAGGAATGCTGGTTGTAGCTGCCCCTGGTGCAGGTTCCTGCACAGCTGTGCCCTGCAGCACACACAGGACACACCTGGGGCATTCCGAACACTCTCCCCTCCTGCTGATGCAGGAATCCATCCAAGCCACGATGCGGAGCAACACTGAGCACTGATACAAGGTCATGGACTGAGCACTAAGCAAGGAGCATGTGGCCAGGCTCCCAGGTGGAATGCTGCAGGAAGGACACAACCAAGGCATGGATAAGCTTACTTTGGGAGCATTTGCTATCCCAGGCTTTTGAAAGCCCCTTGTAGTTACTGCAGAAACTCCCATGGGCTCTAGACAGGCCCAAACAGAACAATCCTGCCTGGTGGTGCTGCAGCTTCCCCTGTGCACCCCCAAGCTCAAATAAAAGCAAATCATGAGTGGAGAGATTCAGCAAGGCACCAAAAGGCGCCAAGGAAATGTCTCATTCCTAATGAAATACAGAATGATGGAATTCCAGAATGGTTTGGGTTCAAAGAGACCTTAAAGCCCATCCAGTCCCACTCCCTGCCATGGGCAGGGACACCTTCCACTAACCCCGATTGCTTCAAGCCCTGTCCAGCCTGGCCTTGGACACTTCCAGGGATCCAGGGGCAGCCACAGCTTCTTTGGGAACCTGTGCCAGGGCCTCCCCACCCTCACAGGGAAGAATTTCTTCCCAATATCCCACCTAACCCTGCCCCCTGTCAGTGGGAAGCCATCCCCCTTTGTCCTGGCACTCCAGGCCCATGCAGCCTCTCTCCATCTTCTCTGTGGGCTCCCCTCAGGTACTGCAAGGCCACAGTCAGGTCACCCTGGAGCTTCTCTTCTCCAGGCTGAACAATCCCAATTCTCCCAGCCTTTCCTCACAGCAGTTGCACTGTTCCTCTGATCATCTTGGTGCCTCCGCTGGATTCGCTCCAACAGCTCCATGTCCTTCCTGTGCTGGGGATCCCAGGGCTGGAGGCAGCTCTGCAGGTCGGGGTCTCACCTGAGCATGGATCTATTAAGGAGCTGTTGGCACCCAAAAGCACCGGGATGTGGTGCTGGGCAGTATTTACGGGGCTGTTTTTCCCCTGACATGGAATTCTATTCAGCTCAGGAAGATGGATTTGTACTTTCAGGGCATATTATAAAACATCATCTGTGTTTTCTCCTTTGCCTTCCCATCATGCATGAAAAGATGAGCTTGCAGTTCTGCGCTCTGAAGACAGGTGGGAGAAACATTACCTCTCCGGAGAGTGGGATCAGCGTGCGCTTTTCCTGGCTGGGAATTTATTCTGAGAGCAGCAGTTTCACACCGTCTCTCCCGGGAAGCTCTGCTCTGCAGCTTTAAAGGCTCCAGGGTCCAGCTGGGAAGCTGGGAGAGCTGTTACTATTGGGAAGCCACTGGAATTTGTATCTTGGTGAGGTGGCACCTCGAGTCTCTGCCACTGATGAGCTGAGCAATGAACCTGCCCTGAAAACATTCCAACAGTAATTGTTTGGAGCCTACAAAAAAGATGGAAAGGGACTCGGGACAAGGAGAAGGGGAAACGGCTTCCCATTGCCAGAGGGCAGGGTTAGGTGGGATATCGGGAAGAAATTTTTCTTGTGAAGGTGCTGAGGCCCTGGCAGAGGTTGCTCAGAGAAGCTGTGGCTGCCCCTGGATCCCTGGAAGTGTCCAAGGCCAGGTTGGATGGGGCTTGGAGCAGCCTGGGTTAGTGGAAGGTGTCCCTGCCCACAGCAGGGGGTGGAACTGGATGGGCTTTAAGGTCCCTTCCACCAAACCATTCCACGATCCTATGAACGGTCACTGACAACTCAAGAACTTTAGAGGATGATGAAGAGGAAACAGGGTCTACACATCACCCAGTTAATCCAAGCTCCTGACACAAAACAGCTTCCACAGCTGGATGAAGGGGCAGGTGAGTACAGATCAATTATGTGGAGCAGCTCAATGCCAAACCCCCAAATCCTTCTCCCCAGATTGGTTGGGTGCCTGAAGGAACCCCATGGAGCTGCCAGCAGGAAGGACTGCATCCTGCCTGCACAGCAGAAACTCTGAGCCAGTGCTTCACAGCAAACCCAATCCTGAGCAGCTGCTATAAATATATGCTCAAACTGAATTTATTCTTAATATTTCCAGAGCATCGATTCACAGTGATTCAGCTCTCGGTATTCCAGGCATGAGGAGAGGTTGTCCTTTGTTATTCCATGATGACAGTGGTTTTTACGCTGCCAAGGCTCTGGAGTTCTAACACCAAATGTTAGGTACTTGAGATAAAATACAATTCACTTGATGTGTTTTAGCAACCTATTGCTGCAGTGACACTGATTTCAAGAGCTCTGACAGGATGATTCCCACGGGAAAATATTTATTTCCATTAAAACTATCTACACTGACTCTGACCCCTTTGTTCCTTACGGAGAACAGGTGCTGTATCCATCATATTTTAATTTCCTGGTCACTGGGAGAAAACACTTTTATTTGACTCCTGAAGCCGCCCGAACCTGAGACCCTTCCCTGCAGCCAAGCCTTGTTTACCGGGAGCCAGGGAGGGCTGTCACCTCCCCACCTCGCAGTCCTGTGTCCCCTCCATATCACACGCGTGGGCTCCATCCCCCTACCCGTGACAGGATGCCTAAGATTCCCGAATCCCTTCAGTCTCTTAAAAACTGCTTAATTTGAGGCACACATGGGACTTCATTTCCCAGGCGCTGCCACGCAGGAGGCCACTGAGGCCGGGAACACTGTGGCCGTGAGGGCTGGAGTCGCGAAGGCCGGAGCTGTGAGGGCTGAGGCGGGGAGCACTGGGAGCGCTGAGGCC
>VWZT01005060.1:0-19056 GCA_013397055.1 Pachycephala philippinensis
AATAGTTTTTAGGGGGTTGAGAGCACTTTATCTTCTTGTTTACATTTCCCAGCATCAAGCTGCAGTGGCTCTATTTCTGATGAAGCAGTAACACAAATTTCCCCCTCCTGAAAGCTACCCAATAGTTTCATTTTTAGGACTGTTCAATTTGGCCTAGATTACATGGTCGTGAAAGTTTGTGACTCATGCACTTCCTCCCACTCGCAGAAATAAAACAGTAGTAGAAAATATAAAGAAAAATGCCACTGTGATGAAATCCATCAGGACACGACGCATCCGGAGGATTTTGGTTGGTGCAGGGCTCTGTGGAGCATCCGTCCTGAAAATAAATCATGATTAGGGCAATTTCCATTGAAAACAAATTTCAAATATCATATCCTGGTGTAGTATCAACTGCACAGTCTCAATTGCAAATTTAGTCTCTAGAGATAAGAAAAGCATCGAACACATTTATCCAACAATTTCTGAGTGCCTGGGATGAACTTTATTAATGGGAGGGAAAGGAAGGAAGGGAACCAGCAATAATATCCATGAGCACAGTATTTACTCTTTCTCAGAACCAGCTGGGCTGACAAATTTTCCCAAAGACACTGGGAATTTAAAACTCAGTATTAACGGTTTTATGGCTATAAAAACATTTTTCTCTCCCTTCACGCCCTCTTTATTGTTTCTGATGAAGCCCTGGCTTGTTCCAGGGAGCAATTCTGGTTAAGGTATTGTGTGAGTTTGTGTTTTTCCAGGTCGTGAGGAGGAAGAGAGGTGGCAGAGGAGATAAAACAGCCTCAGAGGATGACTAAAAGGGCAAGTGCCAGGTGCCTTCCTATCTACTTATTCTTTTACTTACCTCTTATGGAAGGAACTTCCTCCTTCAAGGTCTTGGTGGGGTTCAGGACCTTCTTCCATTTCCAAATATCCCTCTACAAGTTAAGACTAAAAACTGTAGTTCCATTTGATTTCTTGCTGCAGCCAAGAGCGTTAAGAAATAACAGCTTTGAAAAGTGGCCCTTGAAAGCTGAAATTGATACCACACAAAAGGGCAGGAGGATCTGACAAAATGCTTTACAGGAACATTGGGAAAAAAAGGCAAAAGTGTTCTTTCAGCATGGAGAAGGACTAAGCTGCAGTGCTGCCTCTCTCATGTCTACCCAAAAGTGATGTAAATATGAAATGTGAATATTCACACCAGAACCTGAGTCCTGGAGAAGGTGTGAAATCATCCCTGTGGCTCTTACACAGAACAGTGGGACAGTTCCAGACCTGGAATGATAAAATCCCATCCCATCCATGCTCTGTGTGGAGTTTGGGGTTCCTGAAGCAGCCCCAAACTTGGCTGGAGCATTTCAGAGTGAAGGAGACCCATGTGCAGCATGGCCCAGGGGGTCAGGAGGGCAGGCAGGGCTTGAAGGGCTCGTTAGCCCTGGCTCAAACTCGTTATTTCTCCTGACACCAGAGCAGGATCCCATCCAGGAGCCAGGGGCTGGAAGCACCCAGCTCCTAAATGCACAGCAAAGGCAGAACATCCTGCATTAAATGTCTCAAATACGTCATTATTTATGACCAATATCTTGAGGCCTACCTTATATACAGCAGGAATTCATGACCTGCACGAGCAAGAATTGTTTCAGCTCGATGGGTGCCCCATGAGGCTCTTTGGAGCGGAACACAAGACAAAAAAACATGACAAATAGCACAAAATAACACAAATAACATCCCCCCAAAAAAGAGCAACAGATTGTTGCTTCATTTCCTGAAACTGATCTTGGTCATAATAGCACGTACCACGATAATTTATAGTTTAAGGCATTTAAACAGGCAGCTGCTGTCAGCAGGCTGGAATCTGGAAGGAATATCCTGAGCTTTATTTAGCCTGTGAAGGTGTAAGGAAGCCGAGCTGCAGAGGTTCTTCTCCAGTTTCTGTCAGTTAAAGACGTCGCCAGCTGGATCCTGCTGCTTTCTTCAGGGATCAGCAGAAGGAATAATATTTACCCAGGCTAGAAGTTGCAAAGCAGTTTCCCTCCTCTCTGGCTCAGGGACACTTTGTGGTGACTGGATTATGGGTTTGTGTGTGTGATCTGGGAGTGAGAGCTCACAGCAGGCATCATGAACTTCCCACAAAGAGCTGATTAAAAAGGGACTTCGAGGGATTCGAGTCTGCACATCCCTCAGACTCCTCATCAGAGGAGCCCTTTCATTCCTTACTCTGGGAATCTCAGTACGGCTCAAATGCCACAAAATCAGGATTTTTGCACCTTGTTAAAGAGAATTATCTGAGAAATTTTTAATTTCAGTGATATGGGAATTTAAATCAATTATATGAGAAATGTTTAATTACTTATATTTTCAGAAACCGGTCGCTATTTTCTTACAACAATGAAATCCTAATAAATAAAATGGTTTTAAATATGATCCTTTTTTTTTCCCCCAAGTTCCCCAGTTCTTCATAATGCCATAGGTACTGGTACTTTGGGAAGAGCAAAACTCCAAGGAAGTTAATTAAACTGAAAATCATGGATGCTTTCCAATCACCCAGTATTCCACATGCTGACAATCCCCCTGCCTGAGCTGTTACCTTTCAGAATGATAGCTTTTAAAGCTTGGCTATTCTAAATAAATAAATAAATAAATAAATAAATAAACAAATAAAATAAAAATAAAAATAAAAATAAAAATAAAAATAAAAATAAAAANAGATTTGATAGCTGCTGTCTGTCCCATTATTCTGGGAGGATAAAGAATATAACTTCCCCTTGCTTGTTATTCCAGATAGGCCAACTCATAAACTTTGAATAATGGACAGAAAAGTGCCCCTCTCATTTTTGCTTTTGCAATTTCTCATAGCAAACAGCCTCAGAGTGCACAATTTAGTGTAAAATATTTTGGCATAATGAAAGGATTTTACCCATCCAGTCACTTCAGTAGGTGGTAGAAGAGTAGCTGACTTGGGAAAACATGCTGGATAACTGCCTGAATTTTAAAAAATCTAAGAATAAGTTCATTATACTGAATCACAGAAATATTGACCCAATTGGTGGTGATATTGCATCAGATTCAATCTACACTTTCATGCAGAGAATTTCTGATTTGTAGCAGCCTCAGCCTCTGAATGAAAATTTTGTGCAGTAATTAGAGCTTCGGGGGACGTTTTACAGTTACCTTTTTTTTAAACTAACTTTAGACATATTTCTTCATCCTTTCCCTTTCTAACTTTTCTAAGGGAACTTTCCAGAGCAGGTCTATTTTCTTTGTTGCAAGAGCTGGGGCTGCTCCTCAGGTTAAGGACTTTGGGTTTTCAGCCTCCTGGACCTCTCTGGTGCCTCCTTAGCAGTGAGTCACCCGAAACAAATGGCCTGGTATGAGAAACCGGGATCGAGCCAAATTGTTTGAGGGTTTGAGAAGACTCAACCAGGAGCTAACAGTAAAATCTGCTTTTCTTTTTAACGGGACTGGGTTGGGAAGTTTCTCTTAAGCTCCCAGTGGTGCCATCCAAGCACAGCCTTACACAACCCTCTGGTGTCACGGCCCCATCGCCCCCTCAGGGACCACACCACCACCCCAAATTGAGATTAAGCTGGCAGCCAGCGTGCTGGGATGGGAAAATGAGCATAGGTATAAATATCAGCCGTGCTGGCCTTTAGAAACCATGTGAGACATCTGCCTGTGGTGGCCTGACTAACGCCACAAACACTTCCCGTCCCTCTGGGACAGGGGGCTGGGGCAGCACGGGAGGGCCTGGTGCTCCTCATCAGCATTCCTGCTAATTAGGAGTGTCCTCCTGGCCTAGTGGGAAAGAGGGGAAACAACAAAATGTTTTCTTCCAGAATGTGGGGGTGGAAAAAAAAGAAAAATATCATCTGTGTGGTTTAGACCTTAAATCACCCGACCATCAGACATGTACAGAACCACCCCTTACTCCCTGAGCTACCCTTGGGGTGAAACTTTTACACTGTGCTTCTTGTTTGATGCTGAGCTGGCTGTTTCCATCATTCTCAGAGGTTTTGTACTGCAGCTGTAGGAAATCTGCAGGAGTTGGGGTGATTTTTGCTGTTGCATTCCCCCCAATTCCATTCCCCTCCTGGTTACCTTGTGCCCAGGGTAACACCCCATAAAACCATCCCATGGAAAGCTGATTGCCAGTGCTGCCCAACAGCCACCAGGAATCACAAAAGCCAATAAAAGGGATTTACATTCCCTCTCTCCTGCCTTTAAACCAGCTTTTAAAAGAAAAGGGGCCAAATTGGAAATAAGCACCAAGAGTTCCAACCAGGGTGAAGCCAATGCAGCCACACTGGAGGGACAGGTCTCCACTGGGTTTCCATTTTTCCTGCACAGGGGAAGCACAGAGTGCAGCAGAATTATCATTAATTTTCATTCATCTTAGTGGGCACTGAGATGTGGGGTTGTTTTTCTTGTCCTCTGGAGAAACACACAGCAAAAGTCACAAACAGAGCAGCTAAACAGGAACATGGAGAAAGCTTGGGACAGTCTAAGCTGGAGTGTGGGACAGTGGTTCTACAAAGGTAAATCCTAAAGCAGCCTAAAAATGTTTTCAGGAGAGTTAGCAGAGAATATTTTCTATTTTTCCATATTCTTCAAAATACAATTTACCAGTACAACAGAATAAATTCTGTGGTAAATGATGGAATTCACTCTACGAGTTTGCACTCTGCTATTCAGAGCTCACTCACAAAAATAAAGGGAATATTTTCCAGGTACTTCATATCCTGAATGTTTACCAAAACCAGGCAGATGATGAATTACATTTTTTTGTGTATCTGTATGATAAACCATTTGTAAAGGTAATGCTGTGTGAATATTAATAAAAATGCAGTGGGCTGGTGTTGTATCTCAGGCTATATTGATCATATTAATGAGAAGGGTAATGTATGTATATTATGATTAACAGAACTCTGTTCATGTTGAATTTTCCATTTGAATGAAATTAACTTTCTCTTTCTAAAGTTGCTGAAGATGAATATTAAATACAGAGAAATGATTGGTGAATGAGCTCTTCCAAAACCCCCTTCACGCCTATACTTGCTATAAATTAATCTTGAAAACTATTGGCAATTGGAAATTGTGGATGGAAAAACCCAAAGGGGGAAGAACCTGATCTAAGTAACAACAAGTACAACCAAGAAACTTCCACTTAAAGACATATCTCAACAAAATAATTTACTATAAATGAGCTCCTGTGCCACTAACAGGGTAGAGAGAATCCAGCCCCTAATTTCAGGGCAAGTGCAATGAAAAAACATAGCTGAAGGAATGAGACAAATTCTGTTTACACCAAAGTTTAAACACAGGTGGTTTGAGTTTGTTTTGTTTTGTTTTGTTTTGTTTTGTTGTTTTGCTTTGCTTTGTTTTTCTCTCTTGCATTTCTTTTCTGGGAGCAGTTCAAAGAATTGTGTTTCTTCATTGCCTTAAGACTTGCTCCTGCAAACAGTAAAAGAGGTAGAAAAAGAACCAGATTCTTCCTGAGATATTCAGTGGAGCTCAAATTCCTGCTGAGGATGTCCCTGCTCATTGCAGGGAGTTGGACCTTCCAAGGTCCCTTCCAAGCCACACCATTTGATGATTTTCTCCAAACAATATAAGGTCTTTCCTGATTAAAGCTTATCCAAGAAAGGTGATTTGACAAGATAAAACCACAAGATAGAAGTCTGTCCTGAAGATGCACAGCCCAAACCCTTTCAGGTCCCACATCAGGCCGCAGTGACAGCATGGAAGTGGCAAAACTGGAATTACTGAAGCAGAGATGGTTCAGCAGTATGAGAAGATGAAAGAGCAGAGGTTTGAGGAATTGATAAAAGATGATAGAATGGAGGTTTTCATGCAAGCTGAACTTTTTTTTTTTCAGTACAAACAAGTTTCTGTAATCGATCAGCAAAGATTGTCCATCCAAACTCAAATGGGCAGAGACAAGTTTGTGCAGGGTATTGGATTCCTGTCTGCTCACTGAAGGGATTCCCACCAAACTTTCACTGTTCTATATGAATATTATTTGACTTTGAATTTGGTGCAAAGAACAGGGAATTTTACAGCCTATTCTGGGCACTGCAATTCTCATCATGAAGTTATTAGCAAGGAGGAATGAGCAGTAATTGTGAGGGAACAACAAGGTTATAATCATAACTTGTTCCAAATTATACTCCTGTGATCTCCCTTTTGCTCCGACTGGGAGCTGCTTTTTAACTTGGGAAATTTTCAATAATGAAGCCAAGAAGGAAATTACTGGGCATTTCTTTGAACAGTAAACTTCCTAGAAATGCAGAGATTGTCATAATCAGCAGGTTCATGGGCTTCAAAGTGCTGCGTTCACCTGACAGTTCTTTCAATCATTTTTTAGTAAAATACATCTGCAGCCATCGAGGCATTGTGTAATCCCCCCACACACCTGTAAATTATAATGTGGGATGTCATGATTTATTTCATAGCATAAAAGCTGCTCAATGAATACTGACAGCACCATTAGCGTCCTGATCTTGAACTGAAGTGCAAGTCAGCTCTGCTTAAGTCATCATTCTCAGGAGCCACAAATAAATGTGCACTTTAAAAAGGTGCCATAGGTTAATCAGAGCTGAATTAGGCAAGAAAAATCCATGAGGAAGGGAGCAGTTCAGGAAATGACAGCCTGAAGCTCTTATTCCAACACTGCTTCTTGCAGCAGCCAATGCCAAAGACCCCAGGATGCAAAAACGTGGGCTGAAAACCTGATTAATTTGGAATTAACGGAGAGATATCGATATTGCTTTGGCATCTTGTGCTCTGACTGCTTCCCCCCACACCTCCTGCCTTGTTCCCACTCTTGGGAAGCAGAACCCAAATGGGCTCCACTCCCTGGGCTCCTCTTTGCCTTCTCCTTTCCAGGAAGTGTCCTGGTGAAACGTAGAGAGAACCAAATTAATCCAGCAAATAGTTAATATATTCCACCAAGAATCATCAATTACTCTTGCTCTGCCTTAAATCCCAGATTCCTTGATATCAGCTTCTAGGAAAGAAAATGGCTCCTGTGCTTGCACTGAAATAAAATATTTCATTTTTATTCTTAATGTCTTCTGAGTTAATGGTGATCTGTGACTGTTTGAAATATAAATCTACTTCTTTTCCCTAAAATCATATTCACATGTTTTTGTTCCCCAATGTAATGCTGCCCATTTTGTTGTTCTTCTACAGATTTAAACCATTTTTTCCCCTCATGCAGATACTGTCATTTTTGGAGGTGAAAAGCTGGATGCCTGTCCTTAGAGCCTTATGAATTCCGTGATATTATAAATATTTATCACAACTCTTGTAATACCAACAGCTGTGCTCCTTCCTCATGCAGAGCTGGTTTTATAAAGGGTCAAGCACTTTGTACCTCTTCCCAGTTTCCACAAGATTTCAGATTGTTCCCATTTGGGTTTCCACTACCAGGACTCACCACGCCTCCAGGATGAGTTCCTTCTTAATGAGGAATAATTTCTCTCTCTCCTAGTACAGATCCTATCCAAGTTTAGACATTATTTCTACCTTTACTTGCATGTTTATCCCAGTCATTTATCCCAATCTATTTGTCCATCTAAAGGGATCAAAGGCATTCAAACTAAAACACAAACCACTCAGCCTCTCAGACTGGCTGGCTGGTTTGTTCTTAAGTCATCCCTAATAATTCACGGCTTCTGTGAGAATCCCCAGGTTCAAAAAGTTGTTTGAATATGATTATTTATTAAGCTTTTCCCTTTGATGAAGCCAGAACACCTCAAAAGGGGAATTTTTTTTCTTCAAATGAGAGTAAATGAAATTTATCTGCCTTTTTTCCCCTGTTACTTACAGAAGGATACATCAGTCATTCCAAACTAACACACTTAAGCTGAACAACTCCTGAATAAACCCAAATCATGCTTTATTGTGTGCTGAGGTGATTTCTCATTCTGAATGAAATGTTTCTTTTCTCATTTAGAGCTCCAAATGGGACCCTGACTAATGGAGTAAAATGGCCAATCTTCACTAGCACTGACCAAAAATATTTGACACTGAACACCAACACTTCCGAGGTGCTGACAAAATTACGAGCTCAGCAGTGTCGATTCTGGAAACACTTCTTCCCCAAAGTGGTGGAAATGACAGGTAACAATTCTTTTCTAGATGCTTTAATATAAAACTTTTGTGCAGGGATCATTTGCTGGGTGTTAATGTGATATTTGGGTTCAGATCTTTATGTTCCTGTTGAAAACTGAGATGTTGAGTTGGATAAAACTGAGTTGGTGTTGGAGAAACCTGTCCATGGGGTGGTGAGGGTGGGCCCCAGGATGTGTTTTGTCCTTCTGGCTGTGGGGACACCACCCTGTTTTGTACCAGGACAAAACCTGGGGACACACCAAGGGCCAGGACTTTGTGATATGGAGCTTTTCCATCCCAAAATGCAGCTGAAGCCACAATGTGAGATACTGAGTGCTGAAACCTCTGTTCTTTGGTACCCCCTGTGAGAGTCTTGGTGCCACCAGCCTCTGGGGTCCCGGGTGCTGGAGAGAGCAGAAAAATCAGTGCTAAAGCAGCACTTGCACCAGGAATTCTGGAGGCTTTAGATGTTCTGTATAAACTGTGGGACCTGATGGGATGTTCTATTTGGATTATATTATCTATTATTTATGGGATTCTATTTTATGCAACTAATCCCCCGAGGATATGAAGTGCACTGCCCCTGCCAAGAGGGGATTGTGGTTTCCAGCTCACGTGAGAGCCCTGTGTTTTATTTCTGGAGTGTCACTGCTGACAACCCAGAGGCTGCAGGATTTGCCCATAGAAAACCAAACTGATTTGTGCCTGGCCAAGTACACAATGGATTTATGAGATTTCACTGCCAAGAAAAGTATAATTGTTTGGAACTTTAAGGTCAGCTGAACACAAAAGACTCAAATTTTTCCAAGACCTATGGTACTGTTTTCCCAAAGCCCAGCAACAGATGAAGTCTCTGTGCTTTGGATTTCAAAAGGAATTGATTTTATAAAGTGATTTTGCAGCTCTGGAATCACATTCTGTAGCTTGACTGGGGGAAAGTCTCATTTCAAAAACGAGATACACTTTTAAGATGTTAATTAGCAATTTAAAATCTTTCTCTAAGACTCAGTTTGAATGCTCGTCTTAAAAAACACGTAAGCCTTAAAAATATGTAAACTGTCATGGTGCACAGATGATTCCTTCTGAAATAATTTATTCCCTCCTCATTTGAGTCTGTGACTGTATTATGGCTCAACTTTTATCCCCTCTCAGTTCAACAGATGTTTTTCAATTAAATCAAGAGACGAGAAATCAGTAGGTAAAATGAATAATTTATGAAGCCTACTCTGTGATTTTAAAATCACAGCGTTCCCAATTACGGATGGATTTCGGGGAGGTTTCAAAGATTCTGACAAGTTTGTGCTGAGCCAGGAGAACTGAACTCTTTAACATATTCCTTTAACCTGGCTGGGAAACCCTGGGGAAAAATGTGGATCCTACAAATGGGCTGAGCTTAGCTAAGTCCGTGTGGAGCAGGAGGGAGCAGATCACCAGAGTTAAACACATTTTGGAGGAGAGCAGAGCTCTGCCTGGTCCTGTGGGGTGAGGGATGATGAAGCAACACTCGGGATCTGCCAGCAGACACAAACACATCGCTGTGCCACGTTCAGTAACTCACAACATAAATTTACATAATTTAATTAAAAGAAATTCGCGAGCGTATTCTTAGCAAAAAGAGAAGAATCGTCGTGTCTGGAGCCTAATATAGAACTGAGGCAAGGATGTTGTCAACAAGTGGCACTGCCTTGTCATGTATCATCTGTCAGTCCCTGAAACGTTGCAAATATAAAAACAGAGCATTTCCATTACGTTTCCTATAAAATATTGTACAATTCTGACAGAAAACCTTTTAAAATCCCACGTACAAACGTGATATAATAGCTTATATTGCAATAACTCTCTTCACTGAAATATTATTTTGCATTGCCTCTCTCTTTTTATGCCCAAAGGACAGTGTACACCATTAATACACAGATTTCCTCATTTCTATTACTCCTTTCATTGAAATATTCTTAGAAAAAGAAGGTTGCCTTAACGTGAGGGGATATAAGATGACAGGGAACAAGTAAGGAATTTTTATGTTCTCATTATTACAACTTCAAGTAGGTTCAGATAGGCAAAGTAGAATTCTATTAGGTAGAACCCAAAGAGGATAATCAAAACAACTTATTTTGCAGAAATTACGATTTTTCAGCCTCAGGTGATCAGGATTTGCCATGGATGTGCTTGGCAACCCCTTGCTCAATTCCTGACCCACTCCTAGCCCAAACCTTGCCACCCACTCAGGGATTTTAAAGCCTTTAAAGGCCAGCTCCAAATGTGTCCTGGATCTGAACCAGCCTGTTCCCATCACAGGCTGGGTAAGACAAGTTCCTTGGGGCAGTTAAATCTGTGAGAAATATATATCTTTATTGTTAGATAATTCACATTTTCCTCAAGCAATCCTATCAGATATTTTTTTAAAAATTCTCATGGTTGTGGGGTGGGAAAATAATAAGGAAAAAATAAGGCTCTTACAGTAACACAAAGGTAACAGCCATATATAAAATATAGCCTTGATAGCTCTAGACTGTTTTGTGTGATTTTGGAAGATTTCTCAGTGCCTTCTCCTCGAGTTTCAATACATAAATCCATAACTGAAGACATGAGCCAGAACCTGCAGTTCTGTGTCCAGCTTGATAATAATCACTGGAAAAGTAAATTGGATGTAGACTTGGGCTCTCAATTCCAAGCAGACACAATTCCCACACGGATTTTAACCCAATTCCCAAGTCCCTGAGCACTCCCTCCACCCTCCTCACCCCAAAACAAGCTGGGAGCACTCAGAATTTTCCATTTCATGTTGAAACCAGAAGGGTTTCTGCTGGCTGCTGCTAAAAGAATCACACAGGAGGGACAGTAAACAGTAAATGACTTTTAAGTAGCTTTTAGAGCAATCGTATGTTAATTATAAAAGCATCTATGTTAGACTTTAACTCCTCAACACAACCTTTAATGCATCTAAAGCCCTTCCTATTTATATGTGCCCGTTTCCTCTTGATTGTGGAACGCTGCAGGCAGCCAAACTTTCCATTTACTCTTCCATTACTATTTTAGTGTGCCTAATACACATTTTCCTATTTTATTTGATATTACTGCACCGTGTATCATCTGTGAAGAAATCAAACTAGGTGATACAAATGCATTACTTTCTCAAACCACCCTAAAAGGATTTTTTTACGTGGAGGCAGAGAAAAGTTCAGCCTCTTGACCAATGAGTAACAAAAAGAATTTTATTTGCTGTGATCCTCCAATCAGTATCTGGATTCTACAGAGCTGAATACTCAGGGTGGTAAGAATATTAAAAATTTTACTAAATAGAAAATTCATCATCAGAATTAAATTAAATTTCCATAGAATGGGGTACGTGAAGAAATGTGAATTAATCACAAGTAACCTCACCAGTACTATTACACCTCCTAACAAAGGCTTTACTAACTGCACCTATGAACAATAAGTTTCTGTACCTAAACAATCTGATTTCTTTCCAACATTTCCAACACGTCATTGGAAACATAACAGCCCTTAGAATAACTCATCTCCCAGAGAGTTCTGCTGGCTTCTGGAAAGACTAAAAAAATAAAGAAAGGAATCTGAAGTCCTTAAAAACAGATGTGAAAATTAATATACCACTGTGGCTATCAAAGCTTTGATATCCACAGAGTGTGATTAAAGAATATTGAATATAAATTTTATTTGTTTCCTCCTTTCTGGACATTTGTGAAGAAACTCTCAGTGTGAGAATCTACAGCACAAACCTGTGGCATTTATCATACTAATGAACTCAGAAACTTGCAGGTACCTGCAATCATGAGCTGTTGAGGATGGAAAAATTAATTCTAACTTGTCATCGCTTATTAATTAACAGCTATATGGCCTTTATCCCAATCCTAAATGCATTTTTGTGTGTTAACATAAAGATTAGCACTTTATTGGCACATCCAGCAGTTCAAAGGATGGGATGGTGATAAATTTAGCTTTGCTGCAACACCATTAAAGTAAGGGATAGATGGAAATAGGAATGGGAAATGGGAATAGGAAATTCCAGCTGATTTCGCTGGGATTGCTGAAGAACCAAAAAACCCCTTTTTTTTTTTGTTTTTTGGGGTTTTTTTGGTTTTTTTTTGTTTGTTTGGTTTTTTTTGTTTGTTTTTTGTTTTTTTGTTTTTTGTTTTTTGCTCTGTTAAACCTTTCAGAGAACTGATTCATTGCCTGCAGAACCTCCCCTTTTTTATTGTCAGCCTCACTGGGCTTTGCACGGGGCCAATGGGAATTAAGGTAAAGTTTGGGGTTGCCCCAGTGGCTAATAGAAAATTCCCAGTTTGTGTGCCCTGCTGGCCTCTGGCTCTGCAGCACCCAGGGCTCTGAGCTGTAATTATCGGGCAGCTCGGACTCTCTCATCTTTCTCTTTTCTGCCTCCCAGCTGTCAGCTCGTCTAAGTCATGGGTGGTTGCTTCCCAGAGATTGATGATGTTGGTGATAATGGGATGCATTGACTTGTGACTTCAATTTGGATCTTATCACTGGGGGGAAAAAAAAGCAAACAAATGGGAATTCAAGTTCTTATTTCAGTGTTTTCCATCTCCCTCTTGTCTTTTAGATTCATAATGGTGGCTCCTCTGAATTTTTTGATGTCTTCTTTCTCTAGCTGGCTCACTTCTTCACCACAATCTTTAAGAAGCACTGAAAAGCCCCACAATTTATACTCCAGAACAGTGACTTTTAATTCAAGATGTGTCTGTGATAGAGATATTCCAGTGGCTAAAGTCTTTGGGCAAACTTCAAACACCTCTACACCTGAATAATTAAAGAAGAGGTGTTTTTGAGTTTCCTTTTTAATTCATTAGTGGAGGTTTTGCCTGAATAAATAAAACTGGACACCCCAAATCAAGGATAAAACAAGAAACACAGTTCAGGCAATTTTCTCCAAATAATACTGCTGCTGCTTCATACACTGAATTACCAATCCATTTGACTTAATGTGGAAAATTTGGCTTTGCCTGAGACCCTGACTACATCTTTAAATTAAGTATGTGCAAAGGAGAGTTCTTAGAGTCAGGAAAGCAGAATGTTGTGCATGTTTTGTCCCCTTAGTTATGAGTTCTATCTGCATAGCTTAGCAGTGAAAATTAGGTTTTATTGTTACCAGCATTTCCAAATCATCTCCGAGCTAACAGCAGTTGTGGCCTGCAGAAAAAAATTTCAAAATATCTGAACTTTCCTTTGATCTCTGTTGTAACCAAGCTTATTTACAACTTTGAGCTGAGGGAGAAAGATGTGGTTAATTTATTGACATTTTTTCCCGTATTTGTTCCTCACACTTTCCCTTTTTAACTGCGTGTAAAAGTACAGGACTTCCCGGAGAAAAAGTATCTTGCTTTTATTTCTGGTCTCACTGGAACCAAGAAGTAAATCTCATTTCAAAGTCTCATTAAATTGCCATCTGGATTTCCAGACCAAAAAGGTTTGGAAACGTTGAGCTAAACTGCAGATAAGCGACCAAATTACTGGATGCTTCTCCAAGCTGAATCTCGGAATCGGTGAACTCTCTCACCCGAATATTTTCTCTAGTGATGTGTAAAACACAGAAGTATTTCATTTTCACATCACCAGTTACACTTGCAGCGCTGGCAGATCATAAAAAAGGGGGAAGGGGGTATTTATGGAGGGTTCTGCTGCAGCAGGAGAACATAAAGCCAGAGGAGCAGAAAGAAACCACGGAGCTGTTACCTCAGGAACACCCTCACTGAGTTTTTCTGGAAGTGAGCTGTGCCAGGGTGGGACACCACCAGAGTTAGGTCCAGAATGAATAAAGATCATAGATCATCAGTGCTTTCTGAATTTATCCTAAAGTCGTGGTTTCTGAACTTTATCCTAAAGTCTACAGCTGCCACAAAATGATGAGCCCCAGTGACTGATTCAGCCTGCAGCTGTTATCCACCTTTTTGGTGGTGTGTGGGATGTTCCTGCAAGGCGACTGCCTTTCTCCACGGTGTTAATCACCTTTTGGGGCTGCAGGAGGGGATCCATGTCCATAAAATACTCTGGGAACCCCGTGAAATGCTATATTTTTATGACTCTTCTCATCATCACCCTCTGCTCCCATGCTTATAACAAATTTGGCAGTAAATCTTTCCTTGGGACACGGGATCACTTGGAAAATGCTTTAAAGGTGGGGATGAAAAAGAAGAGAGAAGATAGCTTCATGTTGACATAGTGCACATTTGACAGGATCCTGCTCCAAACCTGTGCCCTTTATGCTTTAAACTTGGGGATTTATTCCATGGGAGGGTGAAATCCTGGACATCCATTGAAATCCATTAAAGTAATGGAAATCCTGTCGTTGCCTTGAACAAAGCTGTGATTTCACCTTACCTTTGCAAGCCTCTCTCTCATTTTGCACTATTTAGTCTTCAGGGTATGTAGGTTTCACTGCAGGGTATATTGAACCACAGGAATATTTTGAGAATTAAAAAAAAAAGTGTCTTTAAAATGATGAATTTGATGGACAGAAGAATTATCCAAAATGTATATTAAAAATATAGACATTAAAAAAATTCGAAAGTATATTTATTACCCTGCCAGAATGATATCTTTGCACTCCTTCCTTTCTGATGGAAAGACAAAATGCTAATCACTGAATTTTCAGTCATTCCAGGTTTAAGGAAAGAAGCAAAAGACCATCCCATAATGTATTCGGAGCAGATGACATTGATAATCAAAATTATTTTTCAATTAGCATACAAAGAGATTCAAATTTAGATTAATGTAACCCATTTCATGTTTTACAGGAAATATTGATGAAGCAGAACGAGAGTGGAAAGCAGGATTCCATCGCTGGAACAATTACATGTCAGACTGGAAAAATCAATTTAATGATTACACCAGCAAGAAGGAGCTGTGCAGTCTCTAATTAATATGTTTACTCTTTCCAGTGTGTCCCTAGAACTGTTCATCAGGCAAATATCCAGGTAGCTTCCCAACATGTCGAGCATTAAATATGTTATGCAGATTAAAAGGAAATGTTACAGATACAATTTGGATTCCAGAACTTTCATTAATATTTTACCTGTCTCCCAAAAAAANCCCACACCCTTTGAAGCCTCACTGGGTTAAGTAGGACTGGAGAGATTAAAGCTGGAGATTAATGATGTACATGTTATTATAAATACTGATGTTTAAATTCACCCTTCAAAGAAACAATGGGATCTGTCAGAAGAAAATGGAATTTTTTAAAACAGAATTAGCAGTTTTACAGCATTGCCATGCAGAACACAATCAGATTTAATCTTTAACTGCAACTCCACCGCACTCAAACCTTGTTTCAGACATCATTTCATCAACATAAACACAAAGACACAATAACTTTGCTGGACACACCAGGCAATATTTGCTTGTTAGACCAAAAAGTTTTAAGACCGCCATAAAAATGTGAATCACTGCTTCTTTCTGGCCAAATCTGTAGGACAAAGCCGTGGTGGGAGAGGATTTGAGCTATTGAAAAGCCCACACCAAGTGCTACAGTGAAACAAGCTGGACAACCCGATGCTTTTCCCAAAATCCTTATTTTTCAGGGAATAAAGAATTCTAGATTCACAAATAATGAATTCCCAGCTTCCCAGCTCAGGCACCCTGGGAAAAGTCCCTCCTATGGAGGCAAGCTCCAATTATGATTTTTTTGCCCAGCGAGTTGCCTCCTGGTTGAGGGACACCCCACATTCGCTGGAACACGAGGGACAGGTTTTTACACCTGCAGAAGAGCCTCAACCTCGGTGTCAGCAGATTCTCAGCCCCAAAAAATTCAGAAATGGCCCGAAATCTCCTGGGGGCAAGGCTGGGAAGGGGATCCCTGCAGAGGGACGTGGTGACCTTGGTGGGAAGAACCCAAAGGACTCTGCCACGGCCGGGTGAGCTCCCTGCCCTGGGAGCTGGCATCTCCCACACTCCCTTCCACCTGCTCGAGCTGAAACCATTAAAAACTTCCAAAGAAACCCACGGATAATTCTTCCTACTTCCCTGCTTCTGGATGGGGCTGGAATTTTTCTGCCTGAATACCGCCTTAATTGGTTGCTTTTCACTGGCCCAACTGGGAAGAATAAATGCCAAGAATTTGATGAATGTAAGTAGTATGTAAGAGCAACAAGCCATCTCATAAATAAATTATCCTGAAGCTTTCTGTAAATGCAAGAGCATTTCAGTGCATCTATTTTCTGTGCTGGTGATTGCAAAATGCCTCCTTGGATTGAGCTGAAGAACTCCAGATAATGAACTGAGAGTGTTCTCTTCCTGGCAATCAGTTTGACCACACAGGATCCCTGCTCTGAAAGGATTTATTTATATGAGAAGGCCAAATTCTGCAAGAGGATGGCTTATCATCTTTGCAGTTATTTCTAAGAGAACACGATTATTTCCTTGACTACGTTACGGAAAACCACCTTTTCACACAGGATTTTCAAAGGCTGCAGTCAAACCTGCACAGAGAAAAAAAATCTCATTATTTTTGAACACGCTGATCAAAACTTGGAATTATCTGGGATCCAAAAGCCCTCTTTATGTAGCACTACATTTATACCACAGGTTATTAACTCACTACATACATTAGCATAGCATTTATCAAACATTCCCCATGCTAAAGATGGGATACAGCAAATAAACACAAAAAGATGAACTTTCTGCCCATCCCTGAGCAGTTCTGTCCCCATTTTATTTCTGTGCTGTTCTTCATGGGTGTGTTGGGTGCTGCTCTGCCACAGTGAGCCTTGACAACACCACCAAAGCAGCATTTGTTCCTTCAGCCATCCACTTCACAGCAATATTTCCCTGTCCATCTGTCTCATCAGCCTAATCAATGGGGGAAAAATATCTGAGCCCATTAAAATGGAAAATAACCTTTGGAAAGGACAGGTGGTGAAGGAGTTTATAAAATGTTTGGCTGAGAAGGTGGTTTTTGTTTAAAACAAAGGTGAAACCACTTTTTGAAGTGTGGTTTTACTGATTTTCTTGGTGTGACTGGTTAGCTTTGTGTTTATTCACCTGCTGGGAAATAATATCTGCATTTATCATTCAAGTGAAATCAATATATCATGTAGTTATTCATGGCTCATATCTGGGAAAAAAAAAGGAGAGCCTGAAGTACTTGGGTGTAAATGGTTAAGGTAATGAAGAGTGAAAAAAAATGTGATTGCTGAAAATGATGATTATATATTACAGGGATATCTCATCCAGGCCTTCCTGAAGATGGAATGTTGTTAATTGATGTTTTATTTTCACTCCTGGGAGCCAAGAAACACAGGTTTCTCTGTGAAACCGGAGAAAAGGTGTAGATTCTTTCTTACTGTTCCTGATACCCAAAGTACGAATTCTGAATTTAGTCACAGAGTCCATGAAAGATTAGAACAAAATGAATTAGAACAAAAATGTTGGCATTAAACCAGTTGTAATTGAGTTTATCATCTCCCAGGTTTAATGACAGGTACTTCACACTTATTTTAGATATTGGCATAGGAGGACTGAAGTCAGACATTTCCCAGCAATTAAACTCCCCTTTTTTTTTTTCCATTTTAAGTGTTTTGTCTGAAGAAATTTCTGTTAGATAAGCTTTCAGTGAAGTTCAGCATTATTTGTGTGAAATCCAATCTGTTCTCCTGCTGGAGCATCACACTCTGAAGGAGTTGGGGCGTTGGTGGTACCTGATCCAGGGCTGGTCTGCAAAGATGGCCCAACCAACACTCAAGATTTCTGGCTTTGAAATCCAAAATTGTCTCTAATACAACTAAGTCCCTCCCAAAATTTCCAGGCTTCCTCCCAGCTGCAGATTTTACCCTCATACCTTGTACCCCCCTCGTTGCTTTTTACCCCTCGTAGCCTGGATTTTTGGGATGGGTGCCCAGGCCTTGCCGTCCCAAGCCTTGGCCATCACTCCAATGCTATCACACTAAAAAAGGTGAATTTCTGTTGAAGTGGAAGGCTGAGTTTTGGCCTTCTTTGGTCACTGGAGGCTCAGGCTGTTTATACAGCAGAGATTTCTGCTCTATAAACACACGGGTGTATGTACCCAGTTAAATCTTCGTGGAGAGACAGCTCATCCCCACCAGCTCAGAGCTGGAAAAATGTCTTTTCAACAAAGGAATCTAAGTATATTTCAAAACAGAAAAACTATTATTTGAATTAGAGTTTTGGAGAGTAAATTAGTTTATAAAATAGAATAGACCCTTCTGATGTTCCTGTCCCAGATCATCACCGAGTGATTTGGCTTCCATCACACGCAGATTCCACTTGGATTAATCCGAATGTAACACGGACAGAGGAGGGATTTAAATTTGTCTCTTTTAACATCATAACATCGTCTTCTGGGCCTTGATTATGTTTTATCATTTCTCCTGGCTCAGCACCAGTTCTGCACCGTCAGCAGAGCTATTTAGAGGGACATAACAAACGTCACCGTGCTTGAGTTCCACCTGCAGCGTGTCCAGAGGGTGAGGAGCAGCCTGGGCTGTCCCCTGACACTGTCCCTGTCCTCAGCTGGAGAGGGAAAATTTCATGAGTGAGAAAAGAAACACCCCCCAAAAAACCCCAAAAAACCCCCAAAAAGCAAGGAGAGGAAAATAAAAAAGGAGGGAAAAAAAGAAAAAAAGAAGAAAGGAGTTCCTGGCTTTAGAAAACGGAACAAAAACCACACCAAACCAACCAAGAAGCCACCCCCAAAAAACAACAAAATGAACAAAAACTACCCCCCCCCCAAAAAAAAACAAAAACAAAAACAAAACACCAAGGAGGGGAATTAAAAAAAGAAAAACGAACCAAAAAATCTAGGAACAAAGAAGGAGGAAAGAAAAAATGCATGCACAAAATAAAACAAAGGAAGGAAGGAAGGAAGGAAGGAAGGAAGGAAGGAGGGAAGGAAGGAAGGAAGGAAGGAAGGAAGGAAGGAAGGAAGGAGGGAAGGAAGGAAGGAAGGAAAGAAGGAAGGAAGGAAGGAAG